>CAMXCT020005602.1:323561-345864 GCA_947184155.2 Cladocopium goreaui | reverse complement strand
GGGTTTGGGGTGGCGGGGATGTTAACGTTCCAGTCAACTTGCTCACGTCATGTATGCTTCATGAACTTCGGGGTTTGGGTGGGGGGGGGGTGTTAATGTTCCTGTCAACTTGCTCACATCATGTATGCCTCGTGAACTTCGGGGTTTGGGTGGAGGGGGATGTTAACGTCCCTGTCAACTTGCTCACGTCATGTATGCTTCGTGAACTTCGGGGTTTGGGTGGGTGGGGGATGTTAACGTCCTTGTCAACTTGCTCACGTCATGTATGCTTCGTGAACTTCGGGGTTTTGGTGGTGGGGATTTAACGTCCCTGGCAACTTGCTGACGTCATGTATGCTTAGGTGAACGTCGGGGTTTGGGGTGGGGGGGATGTTAACGTCCCTGTCAATTGCTGACGTCATGTATGCTAGTTAAACTTCGGGGTTTGGGTGGGGGGATGTTAACGTCCCCCGGTCAACATGCCTGACGTCATGTATGCTTAGTGAACTTCGGGGGTTTGGGGTGGGGGATGTTAACGTCCCCTGTCAACTTGGCTGACGTCATGTATGCTTAGTGAACTTCGGGGTTTGGGTGGGGGGGATGTTAACGTCCCTGTCAACTTGCTCACGTCATGTATGCTTCGTGAACTTCGGGGTCTGGGTGGGGGCGGATGTTAACGTCCCTGTCAACTTGCTCACGTCATGTAGGCTTCGTGAACCTCGGGGTTTGGGTGGGGGGATGTTAACGTCCCTGGGTTTGGGGTGGCGGGGATGTTAACGTTCCAGTCAACTTGCTCACGTCATGTATGCTTCATGAACTTCGGGGTTTGGGTGGTGGGGGGGTGTTAATGTTCCTGTCAACTTGCTCACATCATGTATGCCTCGTGAACTTCGGGGTTTGGGTGGAGGGGGATGTTAACGTCCCTGTCAACTTGCTCACGTCATGTATGCTTCGTGAACTTCGGGGTTTGGGGGGGGGGGGGAGGTGGGGTGGGATGTTAACGTCCCTGACAACTTGCTGACGTCATGTATGCTTCGTGAACTTCGGGGTTTTGGTGGGGGGGATGTGAACGTCCCTGTCAACTTGCTGACGTCATGTATGCTTCGTGATCTTCGGGGTTTTGGTGGGGGGGATGTGAACGTCCCTGTCAACTTGCTGACGTCATGTATGCTTCGTGAACTTCGGGGTTTTGGTGGGGGGGGATGTTAACGTCCCTGAGTCAACTTGCTGACGTCATGTATGCTTCGTGAACTTCGGGGTTTGGGTGGGGGGAATGTTAACGTCCCTGTCAACTTGCTGACGTCATGTATGCTTCGTGAACTTCGGGGTTTGGGTGGGGGGGATGTTAACGTCCCTGTCAACTTGCTGACATCATGTATGCTTCGTGAACTTCGGGGTTTTGGTGGGGGGGATGTTAACGTCCCTGTCAACTTGCTCACGTCATGTATGCTTCGTGAACGTCCCTGGGACGGTATGCTGGGGGTGGTGGGGGGGATGTTAAACTTGCTCCATGTATGCTTCGTGAACTTCGGGGTTTGGGTGGGGGGATGTTAACGTCCCTGTCAACTTGCTGACGTCATGTATGCTTCGTGAGCTTTGGGGTTTGGGTGGGGGGGATGTTAACGTCCCTGACAACTTGCTGACGTCATGTATGCTTAGTGAACTTCGGGGTTTTGGTGGGGGGGATGTTAACGTCCCTGTCAACTTGCTGACGTCATGTATGCTTCGTGAACTTCGGGGTTTGGGTGGGGGGATGTTAACGTCCCTGTCAACTTGCTGACGTCATGTATGCTTCGTGAACTTCGTGTCATCGCTGTGGCTGATACAAAAAGGCGCAAAAAACACACCAGTTGCCCCAAGATTTAGTAAACTCTCACATGATGAATAATTATGGAAAGATGGTCGAAACTATTTTAGCAATTCGATTCTTTGGATTGCCTTTTTTTTGACATTTTCGCTTGTGTGCTCACAGCATTTTACGGTAAAATTATGGTTACCGCAAATGTTGCCAAATTTTGGCTACGGACGTCAAATATTGCCTACGGACGTCAAAAAACAAGGCTTACCGCAAATGACAGCAAATAGGCCCAACATTTGATCCACAGGGATTGATGGTGGGTATGTTGTTTGGCTGCAGTGAAATGTTGGCGCGGATTGGTTGAATCATCCCCAACAATGACAACATTTCTGGTTTGCGAATCATCAACGAAATATGGAATTGTTCTATTGTTGACCCTAGTGGATGATTTTAAGCCATTTGCGGTAAGCAGATTTGACCAGTTTGAGGCTTTTCCTAATGATCTACATACCAATGGTGGGTTCCCCAATAAGTTGGGAATAGGTGGGATATAACCCCTATAACTATAACTATGGTGAACAATCCACTTACAACTGCAACTGCACTTCCAAGATCTTCCAAGTATTGTTGATGGTTAGTTACCCTCCAGTAAACTAACAGTTTGCTATGGAAAATCACAATGTTTATTGGGTAAATCAACGACAAATGAATACACATGGTCAGTTTCAATAGCTATGTTAAATTACCAGAGGGTATATCTATTATCATCTAATCGGTATCATTTGTAATCAGCTATCATCAATTATAATCAGCTATAGCAGCTTATATCATCTAAACATCATCATCTCCCCAGGGATGTTTGCATCATCACCTTTGCGCTTGGCAGGCACAAATTCTCACGGCGCAACGTGAGAAGCGGAAGGTCTTGAGAGAACCCTTGCAGGGGCATCTCAGCCTGGTGGCAATGGAAAGTTGACAGTTTCCCCCAAATGCCAAGTCGCGTGGGCGTGTATTTAGTCAGCAGTGTGTCTGCAAATGGGGTATACTGCCCAGTTCAACTGTTCAACGGCCATTTACCCTCTGGTAAACTAACATAACTATGGAAAATCACCATTTTATAGCTGGGTAAATCCACTATAAATGGTCATTTTCAATAGCAAACTGTTAGTCATTACCGGAGGGTATATGTGGGAAGACGATGATGAAAACCATGGGATGGTGTGTCCTAAAACCATGGGATGGTTGAACTGCTTGTATGTCACCGATCGGCTGAATATTTGGCTCAAGGATATAGATGTCTTCAGATGTAAGCCAACCTGTTGGCAGGCTCCCGCTGGATGCTTATGAACAAGCAGTCAAGGAATCAAAGCAAGAAACCATAGCATTATGTTTTCAGATTTGTTGGCAATTTGAAGTTTGTGAAGTTTGTCAAGTTGGACGCAACTTTTCCGCGTAATTCCATCTTAGAATCATGATTGAGCAAACATAATCAAACTAATTATCACTAGTTATAGCATGCAGCATATTCCCATATTTTGCGATGTTTTGTGAACTTGGATATCCATATCAAGTCATGATTGCATATCATCATGATTAAGTTGGATGTTCATACATATATACTATACATATAAATTATATGTATATATACATATATATATATTATAATATATATATATAATATTATATTATACTATATATATGTATCATATGTCAATCCTTGTTTCTGAAGTTCGTTTTTCGCAAGCTGGTTGTGGAATCCGCCCCCTTGCGGTGGCCAGCAACAAGCGGCACCGCACCGGGCAGGTGAAACGACGTTAAGACGCCGTCGACGTGCGATGAATCAGGCAGGACGGGCAGCCAATGGGAGCTTTGGGTCCTGCTGCTTGGTGGTTTAGTTTCATATATAATCATAATCATGTATATATATATATATTTATCTATATCTATATGGGGGTTTCCATAAATGGAGATAGCCCAATAGCTGGATGGCTTTAAAAAAAGGGAAAATCCTAAAGAGTTGTGGATGCCGAGGATCATCCCCCAACTGGAAACCAATGGCCGTTGACCAAAAAACAGCGTTTTTTTCAAGGTGCATTACGATAATTCAACCATTATACATATATAATACATATGCATACATATATATATGTATATGTATATGTATATGTATATATATATGTATACATATATATATATATATATATCTGCAGGCCGGGGGTGCCGCCCAGAGGTTTATCATCAGACCAACTCTTTAGGGTTTGTTTAGGGCTTATTTATGGTATCATTTGGGTTTTGAAAGTTTTTTTTTTTTTAAACCACAGTTTTAATAAGATTTTACTTTCAAGGCTTAATTAGAGTTTTATATCAGATTTAGGTGTTAGTATTTAGGATTTAGGGTTTTGTGTTTTGGAAACAAGTCTCGTCAGCCAAGTTGCCTTTTCACCGACATACCAACATGCAAAAAACTCTGGCCCTGCGCACTTAAAACCCCCTTCGCCAGGCAGCACCCCCGTCCTGCACACACACACATGTACACATATACGTTTCTGGTTGGTGGTTTGGAACATTTTTATTTTTCCATATATTGGGAAGAATACTCCCAGCTGACTTTCATATTTTTCAGAGGGGTTGAAACCACCAACCAGATTTATATATATATATATTCATTATATATGATATATATATATATATATTATAAATGTACACATACATGTGTACATATACATTTATATATAATATACATATTACATATATATATATATTTCTACATGTATTTGACACGTCTCACAAACGTGTCGCCATCCGGCCTGCTGGCCACTTCGCAGGTGAAACCTGAGCACTTTCCAGAGGCAGCTTCGATGGCGTCTTTCATGGTGGCCTCCACCATGGGATATCGATCAACAGCTAAAGATGTGAGTTACCAATAAGGTATATAATTAAAATATATAATAATAATAATCAACTGGTTGGTGGTTTCAAACATGGCTTTTATTTTCCAATAATATATGGAATGGAAGAATCCTTCCCATTGACGAAATCATATTTTTCAAGATGGTTAAAACCACCAACCAGTCAACAATAATCAACAGCCAGTACTTTTTTGATAACAGCAATAATCAACAGCCATTTCAGGTAATGCGGGTAACACAATGTCATAAACCAACCCCAGTCATCACCATTTTTATAGGTGCTATGTTTACCATTGCCAGTCATGGGTGGTTTATGATTGTTTTACCCACATTACCTAATTTTAGGTACCTACAATGTGAGGCCCCCAAGATAGCTAAGTTGGTTTATAACTCCAATAGCTATGGTTTATGGTACTTATAACTATAGTTACTGGGGCTTATAAACCAACTAACATCACTGGGGGGCCTCACATTGTACCATAAGTAAGGCCAATCTACAGTAAGGCCTAAAGGTGTTTTTTTTGCCAAGAAATGGCTCCATTGTACCTGAAAGTCCCGTTGAATTGATGGTGATACCCTCCGGAAGTCCGGAAATCCAACGTGGAAAATCCCCAAGCACAATCCATTCCTTTTCAAGCCACGACCGGTGGATATTTTCATGAGACATACACTGGAAAAAAATTGCAGTGAACCAAGATGTTTTAGCTGGTTTGGCGGATTTGGGGTTGTCCAAAAATCATTGGAAACCTCCAAAATCTAACGGTTTCTCATGATTTTCCAGCTTGGATTTACCCTGAGATTGGGTGGAAATTCGTGCAGATATGTAGTCAGTATATGTCAGTGTACCAATATGCTAAACTAAAAACGAAGAACTCGGAGAGTCGTTCTTAGGCTTGGGGAATGTTGGGGACCTTGAAATATGTTGACAGCATGTTGGGACCTGAACCTTAGCAATTGTTTGACCCATGCCTGAAGGTCAGCGGTCTTGCGCAAGCACCCCCATTTTGTTGGTTGAAAGGTTGAATCCCTATTTTGGTTGCTGATCTCCAACTCTGCTACGGAAAAAAAAGGTGGCATGAGTTTCGATCATCACGTGGCGGCGTTTTCCCACAAAGAACAAGCTTTTGTGGCTCATTTGCCAGATTTTTTTGATCTGTACTCTTTTCTTATCCCTTAGTCCTAAAATTCGTTTGTATAAGGGAATTGGTCACAGGAACCCCCCATATTTGGGCTTTTTAAGCGATGGTTTCTGTTTCCAGTGACTGCAGTGCTTTTTTTTCGCCGTCACCGCAGGTCCATCAGAGGAAGGTCTTCCCCTTCAATCCCTCCAGAGGTCCTTCCCCTGCAGACAGTCGACTGTCGACCCCTGCACCTCGGTCGAGGGAAGTCGTGGTGAAAAAAGCATGGTAAGTTTTGGAGAGTAAGAAGCCTGGCGGGTACGAACTAAATGGGATGATCCTTCAGGTTGAGAAACTGGGGAATTGCGAATTCACCTGGAAACTTGGGGATGAAACAACCTTGGAAAAACGCAACGAATGAAATTTCCCAGACTTTGTTTTTCATTAGCAAAACTTGGACTTGGAATGGGCATTTCTTGGCCGAGAAACATGGATGATGGTCCTGGAGATTGGATGATTCTCTGGATTTATGGACCTCAAGCAGGTTTCAAAAAATGGAGACCTTGAAAAATGCTGGAAGATATAAGATATTCATGGATAATTATTTAATAACCAACATGATGGGGATACAATGAGATATCATTAGAGGTTTCCTAAGTCATGTACAAAAAATATCATCCACGTCATGACGGATCACGGGGGAAGCCTTGGTGGGGAGAACTAACCCTCTGGTTATCAAAAAAAACGATATAGACGATTTTTAAATGGGAGTGCTAACCAACTATCTAACTATCCAACCTTCCAACTATCTATCTATCTATCTATCTATCTATCTATCTATCTAAATTGCGGCTTTTCCAGCAAACCATGCTTGATTACTAGAGGAGATTAGCCATGCTGTGTCCAGATGGTGGGGATCATGTTGTTGTTACCACCACATTCTAGAACTATACCTCATTCAACTATCCACTTTATTTGGGTGATACAGATACATCATATATATATATATATATATTTATTTATTTATATTTATTTATTTATATTTATTTATTTATTTATTTATTGACTAATTGAGTACTGGCTTGCAGATCTCGCAATTTTGGCTCCACTTGGAGGATCCAACAACTTGAGAGTTCTTCCATAGTGGCCATGGTTCCTGCCACCCTGTCTGCTTGGTGGCATGGAACCATGGATTTTTATGACTTTCCATTCAGTTGGGAAGATATAATCATATTCATCTTGGGAATGGAAAATCATCCCAACTGACTCATATTTTTCGGGTAGGTTGAAACCACCAACCAGCTGTCATATGTTGGAGATTCCTAGTTCTGTATGGGTCATGAACCACTTAAAAAAAAGTGGTGGCTTCCTAGACCTCGTCAATCTCTGCTGCGGCTGCGTTGAGGCCCTATCTGTTCAGACGGAACGGCACAGAACGCTGGGAGGGAATCGACCGCATGTCCTCACTACGCGTCTCGATTGCTGATATGAATGCAACCGTGGAAGTTGAACAGTGATGGGCCCCAAGAAAAAGCTCTCTAGGTGAAGATCATCCTACTGTGGATGGAAGAAATCCTACACCAGTTGATAGATGGTTTATCCCATTATTTATAGGGTTTCAACCATCCAAGGTGGTGCAGGATTTCTTCCATCCACTGTATGTACATACTTTCTGGATGAATTATAGGGACCTATAGCTCGTGATTTCACGACGGAATGATGGTGAATGTTTTTTGGGAATCATCCCGCTGGCCGCAATTTTCAGGTTAGTCAAATATGATAATTCAGCAAGTAGATGATTGTTAAATCCCGTTAAATCCCGTTAAATCCCATAAACTCCCATCAAATCAAAGGGTAAATCCCATCCTCCCAAGGGCTTGAGGGATTTTTATGGGGATTTATATAATAGCATTTTAACTGGATTTTGTAGGGATATAGTAAATATAGCAATCATATAGCAATCATCACATCCTCCCAATATTTTCAAGGTCAATCTTGGATGGGTACTTTAATCCAAACTTATCTACGTTCACCAGCTAAGAATGTGTCATTTTTTGCGTATCCGAGAGTAGCCATGTGATGATTTGATGATTTGTTGCTTCATTCCATGCTTGAGCAATCACCGCCCGCAGGGTTCCAGCGTTACCTTTCCACGACCATGGTGAATCTGCCCCGTTGCTCCCCCCCGAATGGCCGGAGCCTTCTAAATGGCCGGAGCCTTCTCCTGGCGTTCTGCGTGCCGGCCCCCACCATGTTTTTCGTAAGTGGCCATATGCCGGGAGTTTTACACAAATTCCTAGGCATTATTAACAAGGGATTATATCATATAATATATATATAATATTTATTGATATATTATATATTTATTAATATTTTATAATATATATTTATTATTATTATTACTAATGTTATTATTATTGTTGTTATTATTATATATATATATAGATAATAACAATAATAACAATATATATATATTAATAATAATACTAATAATACGAATATTACGAATAATACGAATAATACTAATAATACTATTAATACTAATAATACTAATAATACTAATAATACTAAAAATAATAACAATAATAGTATATATATATACAGTATAATATTATATATATATACATTACTCGTAGTTTTTTATCCTGGAAATTCTTTATCCAGTCACCATGAATTCAGCTGGATCCACAAGGTATTAGTAATATCCCATTAAACTCCATTGGATTCAATGAACATCTATTACGCCATATTTTTTCACCATATCATGCCGTATCAACTATGGCAATTATGGCAATTATCATCGAATTGGATGATGGGAAAATTTACAGGAAACCCCCTATATTTGATGGTAAAAACCATGATTTCCTGTAGATTTTCCCTTAAAACCAATCCATTGAAATTATGTTTTTTGCCCTGGGGTAAACTAACATAGATTCGTAAAAGCTATGGTTTCCCGTTTGGAAAATGAACAATGATGGGTGGCCTCAGCATCTGAATCTATAAAACGCCAGGAGGATCATTGTTGATGAATCACCTCAAAATTAGTTGGGAATAGTTGGAATATAGCATCTGTAACTAGCATTATATAATGTAATATATATATATATATATCCACTTATAGCTGGAACTTCCAAATATTTTGTTGATGATTAGTTAGTCCATCGTGTTGATTTGGAAAATCCTTATGGTCAAACCCCGAGGGTGATCTATCCATCATATCCCATGAAATATACCATTATCGCATTATGCATTGCTATCATTAATCATTATTGGAGGCTATGTTCCACAATTGTATCGAGTATATTCCCATGAAAACACCATGGTATAACACCAGCCTTCAGAAAACCAGTAGAAATTCCGGGATGTATCCAGTATACCCTCCAAAAACACCATGTTTTCCATCCCATGGACTCCATGGATCTCCGAAGATCCACGCTTCGCACCTCGATCTCCGTGGGTCCAAAGGCACGGTGTGGAATTCATCGCGGAGCCGGGGCCTTCGGTGCATCCGGCCTTTCCGGCTTCCTCCGGGTTCCTGTCGCGCTCGCAGCCGCGGAGCACGGGGACGGTGCGGGGCGACGGCATGGATAAGACGCATAAGGCGCGGTGAACCGCGGGGATGGAAAAAGGTGAAACAACTGGTGACTTTGGGAGGTTCAAATATGTGACGTTTTTGATTTGAGTGGGTATAAAATCCAACTTTTGTAGTTTCTATATAGTTTTCTTGAAATTTATTGGAACGCATTTTTGGGAGTTTCAACATCTTTGTTGGAATTTGTTAGAGCTCTTCCCGGTGTTGATGTTTTTTTTTAAGAGTGACATGTATTGGATAGACATGGATGGACTCAGTTTTGATGAGATTGCGTTTATTTTGTTTAGGCTTGGATTTTATAGGGATTTATTGGGTATGTTCCCAGTTTTGATGGTGTTTTTGCTTGAAATCGTTTGAACAGACTTAATTTTCATGGGATGTTCAAAATGTTATTGAGTTTTATTGGGTATAATTCCCACTTTTATAGTTTCGATATACATAGTGTTGCTTGAAATTTATGAACATGCTTCTAGGATTCTTAGAATGGGGGTACACCAAAATCATGGGTTTCAATACTACAATGGTCTAATTTTGAGATAATTGGGGGGTACCCAATTTTAGGACACCTCAATTTTGAATAGCTATGTTAAATCACCAGAGGGTACATCCACTCTGGACATCTGAAATCTGCAGGAGCATGCCTATGGGTCTGCGCACATGTTCGGGCATCAAGACGTGCGGAACAACATGAACCCCTTCTTGGCACACTACCGGATACCCAAGTGCCTTGCTTGGCTTTGCTCTTTGCTGTTTTTTTTGTTCTTTCCCCAACGGAAACCTCAGTATTTGGGGTCTTTTAACCAGCTCTTGGACCGAGGTGGGAGACGACAAGCACCATGTATGGCGAGCACTATCGTCATCCAGAACAGACCTACACACGACCCATGAAGAATCGCATGCCAGTGTTTCACATCAATCTATGAAACAAAACCATTTGTGGCGGCAAATCGCCCCATCACATCTCTCCAGGCCCAACTTGAAATGTGTACCCCCTGTAATGATATCTGTGGGCATCATTATGAATAAACAGGTAAATCATCGAAGCAAATGGGCAATGTCCCACAGCTATTTTACATTTTTGGAGGGTCCCTCCATCAAGGAACATAAATACCACAATCATTGGATTTCCCGTCAAGTCACTAGACCATGAAAAAAGGGGGTCTTTGAGACTCCCTGGCCCTTCCCATGCCAATCAACATCAACATCTCACATCAAGCAGCAACTTTCTGGTACGATGTGGTAAATGCCATACCCTAGATCATACCTCCAAGTAGTTTTAGGCATTTTGCTGTCCTCTATGAACATTTTGAAAAACGGAGGGTCATGGATGGCTATGATTTCAGGTTTACCACACACATTGTGGCACCTTGCCGCCCAACAAACAGTATCTCACCCTGCGGCCATCAGCCGTGCTGTATCGAAGGGCGCATCTTCGCAAGACTTGGGAATGCCGCCAAAGACGGCATGGAAAAGACGACCCAGGCATGAAAAGGTCATGAGAACCGACTGCTGACTACTGTGGTAAGATGTGGTAAAGCTCATAAAAGCTGCACTTTTTGATAGGAAAGAACCCTAATGATGAACTTTGGGCTTCATGAAGTTTGGATTTACCACGGCGAATGACCAGACGTTTGTTTCGGGCGCTGCGCTTTCGGGGCCGAAGGTGGCCATCACAAGCTCACAGGAGGGTTGCTTTGATGTCCCACATTTTTTGGACTTGAAAAACCATCAGTTTTCAATGACTGCAGAAAATGACATAAATGACATAGAAAACAGAAAACCAAAGTCTGCAATTTGGACTTTTCAATGACTGCAGATGATTGTCATTCAAATTATAGGTGATGCTTCATGTCTGCAGCTCCCGCAGGGGAAGTCCAAAAAAGCTGTCAGGTTTCGATCTTCAAAACAGTGATTTACTGGCCTGGCCAGCCATGTCTGGAGGTATCTGGAGGTATCTGGGATGAGCAGCTTGAGGATGAGCAAAGTCTGATCTTGTTCAGACAGTCGTTGCCCTCCAAGCAACCAGTGCAGGTTGGTGAAAGATCAGCTTTTTCAGAGATGGAAACGCATCTCAAAAATGTGGATGTCCAACCCCATAATTGCTAGGTAGAGGGTTTCTTACATGTGGAAACAAACACAACATGCTTGGAGGATCGAGGGAATCTTCTGTGTCATGGCTTCTAATCCATGGCATATCCCCATCAGGTGGATACACAACAACAAAGTCACGTATATGTCAATCATTGTCAATCAATTCTTAACATTGGATAGAGAATATAATGTATAATTGTATAGAGAATAATGTTGACATGATATACAACAACAATGACACATTAACAGGTCAAGCTTATATATCCAACCATCATTTGGTAATGATGAAATCATAGAACGCCCAGTGAGACGCCATGTGTCACCGCTGACGAAAACAAGGGCTCGTCACTGAGTAGTCCGCGATGCGATGGGCACAGAGGCCGTGGATTTGATGGGATTTCATAGTGGATTTTGTGGTGGTGAATGGGGGATTTCACCAAACATATCCAACAATGGGGATATGAATGGGTTGTTGCCCTTTATGGTTATTACATAGTGAACTGGAAGCCATGGCCCAGTTAGTTCAATGATTTAGCTGTTCAAAATGGTGATTTGCCATAGCTTTGTTGAAAAACAAGAGGGTAAATGTTGTAAGGCATATTTTTGCTGGGATGCGGATTTTCAGTGTCTATGCTAGTTGTGAGGAGTGTACTGACCATATTTCGTGGGGATTGGAGCTGCAATAACTGGGGGTATAAGTTGATGTCACCCTGAAATGCTTGGTTGTGCCCTAGACTGCCAAGTTGGTTTACATATCTGGTCAACTATGGTTTATGATGGTAGATACAATGATATAAAAGATATAAATGATATAAATGTATACCCTCTGTTAAACTAACATAACTTTGGAAAATCACCATTCTTAATGGGTAAGCCAACTATTTCTATGACCATTTTCAATAGCTTTTTGTTAGTTTACCAGAGGGTAGTTCATGAGGGTTTTGATCCAACTTATGGCTCGGGGGCATACCATATCATGTCAGAGGGGGAAGCTCCAGAGCTGGTCTGGTTGACACAGGAGCCTGCTGACAGTGGCAGCTGCGATGCTTTTGAGGTGCCCAGCTGGAACCGCGGTGTTTCCCAGGGTGCTTTCAGCTGGATTTCGTCATTTCTACCATAGAGGAAGGATGAAAACAATCAATCACTGGTTGATTACCCTCTGGTAAACTGACATAACTTTGGAAAAGCACCATTTTTTTGATGGGTAAACCAACTAATTATTTTTTTTTAAAAAACATTTTCAATAGCTTTTTGTGAGTTTACCAGGCCGGGTAGGTTTTTTTTCCACATGAACATGGCTCTTGGCATTGATGGCTGGGGGATCAATCCAACATGTTCAGAGAAACCCATACACAATCATGTGTACACAGTGTACACATCAACAGATATCATAGTGTTGATTATATAGCCTAATATATATATATATAACATAGCCCAATATATATGTAATATACATATATATATAATATACATATATATAATATAATATATATATATATAATATAATATATATATATATAATATACATATATATATAATATATAATATACATAATATATATATATATGTATGCCACTATATACAGATATTCCCCACATATTAATCATGAACCATCATGATGGCCATACCCTATTCATCCCGTGTAACCTGACCATGGCACGTCTGACTTGAGCAGGTCGTCCATGACTTTCTCTGGAGTTCAACCAGGCCCGGGCAGGTCTCCAGGGGTCCCCAAGGGTCCCCAGTAAGGAGACTCAGCAGGCGTTGCTGCTTGGTGCTTTCAGCAACTACTGGACATCCAATGGGCTCCTTTTTTTCCGATTTCTAGGGGTAAATCGGAACAATTTTGGTTGGTGGTTTCAAACATGGCTTTTATTGTCCATTTCATATATGGGATGTCATCCTTCCCATTGACGAACTCATATTTTTCAGAGGGGTAGGTCAACCACCAACCAGCTACATGTGCTAAAGCCAAGAATAAACCAAGCCCAATACACCAGATCACTTTATTTCAGATGACGTACAGCCTAAATCATGAACCATCCCCAGCACCATGAATGAGTGGTAACTATCATGCCCGGGATGGAATTCAGGGGGTCCTGGAAAGCTGTGGGAGTGATACTTGGCCCCACATCTGATACTTGGCTATTCAATGGCCATTTCAGGAACCTGAATTGGAGGTACCTACCATATATAAGGCCTATGTAAGGCCTATGTAAGGGAATATCCCAGCAAAATATGGCCTTATATGGTACAGTACCTCCATTTTAGGATCCTGGAATTCCCATTGAGCTATGTGAGGTTGGGTTCTACATAAGACACCTACGAATTTGTTGGTTACACTGAGTTCTACCTGGAAAACGTAGCTGCCTTTGAAGATTTCGGTTGCTGGATCAATGGACCATAATGTTGCTGCCCTGCCTGTGGATCAGCCACACCATGGGCGTGTCATGGCTTGTCCAAAATTGGATATAAATGGATATCCCATCATACAGCCTGAATCCCGTGGTAAATCATAATATTCCATATATATATAGATAGTATACATATATATTCCATTTCTATTCCTGAATGTTTTGCATTCAATTTTTGAATCATTTTTTTGCGGGCCCTAGTCCATCCTATTCCTATTTCCCAACCCAAAAAGTCCCTGTTGCCATCCATGATCCACATCCAAAATTTCCAGGCTTTGTCTAAATCCCCAAGTATGAGATTTTTCATGGGTTAAAATTACGTTTAAATCCCACAAAAAAATATACCCTCTGGTAAACTAACTTGAAAATGGCCCATAAAAATCGTTTGTTTTTCCTATTAACAATGGTGATTTTCCATCGTTTTTTGTATGGGATTTTCGGATTTTCCTCTAAATCATGTTGAATCCCCATCTTCACTGGTTGGCAGGTCTACAGCGCTGTACGGCAAGGGCGGATGACTCTGGAACTGCTGAGAAGGGCTACAGGCTGTCAGCAAAAATCTCGAGAGATCTCAGCAAAAATAGCTATACCATTCATGTATGGCATATACCCTCTGGTAATTTAACATAGCTATTGAAAATGGCTATTTATAGTGGATTTACCCATTGAAAATGGTGATTTTCCATAGCTATGTTAAATTACCAGAGGGTAATTACCAATATTTAGATACATTTAGTTATTCTAACAATCAAGCAAACAAGTGTTTGTAAAGATACTTGGAAACACCCGGTTTCGCCCAGAATATCGGTTTTTAAATCACGGGGTTGAAAATTTGAAGTTCAGGGTCCAGGTCTGTTCACGAGGCAAAACCATCCAAACAGCCATACGATGGCTAGGCTATGTGGACAACAATGCGAACGGCGCAGTCTATTTCCAGATCTTCTCCTGTGTTGAACTTATGGCTTTGGTACCTGGAAACACTGGAAAGCAAGGGAAACACCCCAAATTCCAGTCGATCATCATTTTCCCCAGTGCAATGACTCTAAATTGGAGTATCCTCTCTATGTTTCGACAAGCACATATCGAGACAAAAGATAGTGAAGGTGGCTCTTGGTCAAGGCTTTGTAGACCTTTTAAAAAGATAGGTTAATATCAACATCAGAAATAAAAGTCAAACCGTTTATTTTTTTGGATGTTCACCCAGGGTAGCTGTGGGCTTTTACCCTTACCGCTGGGATCGTAACGAGACAGGATTCGGAAAGCTCGAGACGATGACATGCCATGGCTTCTTGGAAGGGAATCCGAGATTCAGTGATGATTCCAGATTTTCAGGTCGTCAAAATGGTGTGTTACGGCTTAGCAGGGTTGACAAAGATGCGGATTTTGTATGATTGTGCTCAGTTGCCGTCGTTGCGCATTTCTGCCATGAAATGTCTCAACGAAAAGAACACGTCTTGCCGCAAGGATAGAATATGATAGAATTCAGATGAATTCAACCATAAGGGGGATGGAAGAAATCCTGCACCAGTTGATAGGTGGTTTATCCCACTATTTCTAGGGTTTCAAGCATCCTTTTGGTGGTGATATCTTCCATCATCTTCCATCCACAGTATGTTGCCACCCTCATATGGTTCACTCCCGAGTGTGGAGCCTAGGATACATTTATTTCTGATTGGTGGTGACTGGACATGATTGGTCAATAATGGTTAATAATTGGAATAACAATATATCTGGTTGGTGGTGACTGGAACATTTTGGAATTTGGAATGACTTTCCATTCAGTTGGGAATGGAAAATCATGGAAAATCATCCCAACTGACGAACTCACTCCATCATTTTTCAGAGGGGTTAGCAGCAACCACCAACCAGATTTGCATACCCCCAGTGTCATCAATACGGTGACTTGCTGGAAAATCCTCCAGCAATAGTTCGAGGATTTTCTCTGCTCTGCGGAAGCTCCAATTTGCCATGTTTTTGACCACCCCAATGATTATTATATAATTAACAATGATCAAGCATATTATCAAGGATTATTAACCATTATTTGAACTATTTTTTTAACCATCAATCAATTATTTACCATTATTGACTATTATTCACCAGTATTTCAAACATTCTTTACATTTCTTTACCATATTTAATACCATCATCCTTATCAATTCACCAGAATCTTTTAATCATTTTCTATCCATCTCTACGATCGCCTCAGGATCGCCCTGACGGTGACCTCCATGATCATGAGCCCTTTCGGCCTGTCGGCACCCAACTTCCGGGTGGCAGAGGAGCGCCACGTTACCGACATCCGCTTGCGAGGGACCAATGATGACCAAGTCGGACATGCAATGGACCACTTTTTTTTTTCGATTTCTAGGGTTTAATTTGTGATAATTTAACATAGTGAACTGGAAAATCACCATGCTATTAATGGGTAAATCCACTATTTCGACTGGGCCATTTTCAATAGCAAACTGTTAGTTTACCAGAGGGTAAATCTGAACATTTAATTGAACATAAAAGGGTGAAATACTGAGACTTTTCACTCAGTCACATCTGCAATCACGAGCTGTTGTCCACAGAAAGCCCCAGTGTCTCGGGGTTTTGCTCTCATAGCTCCTGATGCTCATGGTATTTGCCTTGTCTCATAAGTGTTTCATACTACTGTAGACCTAGTTGTGGATGGCTGTTGTATTTTGGATGTTTTTTTTGTGTTCGATCAACTTCTCTCCTAGGCTTGGAGAGGGGCGGATTGATCCGGCATCCCATTTCTCGATGAGATTTTCAATGATTCTGGGTAAATTTCATCACGACCTCACTGTGACCGAAGCCTGGAATCATGGTTAGGATTCGGGAAATCATCCCCAAATGGCCGCAAGATTCAGGTTGGTGAATTATTATTTCATTTACCCAGATGATTTTCATGGTGTTTTTGCTGAGTTACCACCGCCAGGACACATCTGGAGAACGACTAGGCGTGGATTCGTGGATTTTTCAGCGAGTTGTCGAGAAGTTGGACAACAAAAGCCTGGCACATCGCACTCAAATGAGTTGCGAAAACATGGCCTAAAACATTCAAGAACTGTCCTTGAAATTCTGACTGTTTCAATTCATCAACATACTTCATGAACCATCAGTACTGGGGTGGTGCCCCCCAGTTATAAATGGGTTTTAATATGTTATAATCCCATTAACTATATAGATATACCACCTCTGAATGCCTATATGCTATAAACCATATAGTATTCAGTATTCACTAGTTCGATATATCACCAACAAAAACCATATGTAGTTTTAGAATGTATTATAATGTTATATACGTAGTAATCCCATGGCAACGACTTCGAAAAAAATCACAATTTTTCCGAAAGCCAAACTTCGAGGTTTCGCGCAGCTACGCTCACTGACCTCGGAGGATCGGCCAAACGACTTGCCTCGCCTCGCGAAAAGATTGGGGAATCAACCGACTGAAAAGATTGTTTTTTTGCCTGATTTAGCCTGATTTAGCCTGATTTAGAATTCGTGACTGAGACGTTTTTGTTTGATTTTCAGAATTTATCCTGAAGTTTATGAACAAAACGATGTGGAAAATCATGGGGAAAACACAGGACAGCATCTATAAATGGTGGATCCATAATGCAATTTAATTGTTTGGGGTACCAGGGTCCCCGTTGGCAATCAACCATGGCCGGGCTAGGGAAAACCAAAAGAATTGCAGGTTCATGGGAAAATAATCGAACTCAATGGGGTAATTTTCCAGCTAGTTATGTTTGATGACCGAAGTGTACAATTTCAAATCATTTTAGTCTGGGTCAATGATGTTGCGAAGTACCTCGCAAGCTCACTGGAATGATGGTAATCGGGTAACTCCCCCAAAGTGGCTGAACTTTTCAGGTGAATTCTTACAATTCAGCCAGATTTTACTAGCGGTCACTTATTTGAGGACGAAATTTGATCAAAGTTGTTAGCCAGAGTTGATTGTTATGTGCTTAGCATTGACTTTGATAAACTTTTGTACCGAGAATGTTTTTTTTCCTGCCAAGACACGAGGAAGAAATCTTGCACGGTAGGCACCTCCAGGTGTGCAAAAAGAAAGTCAAATTGTGCCGGCACCGAGCCCCAGTGCCCACATGGAACTGAGGAATATTTGAGGGGTTCATGCACTTGTCACCTTTGCTTGCAGCTGTGTTCATCCCCATTTGAGACGATGTTCCCCAATTACAGATTTTTCAGGTGGGTTAAAACCACGATCTCAGATGACATCCCTTGATCTAATCTTCATTTTCCTCATCAAATCGCCATCAATTGCAGGTTCATGATCCAAATGAAACCTCATTGGACTGGTGGACTGGTTTTGAATGGAACATCTTCAGGAACCGAAAAAAATCCCAAAAAAAAACGACTGGGGTTTCCCCATGGGAAAACTGGTGGGTTATCTTTTCCCAACTCAACCAATCCAGAGAGGTTTACCACTGGGAATCCGTCAGGACTCTGGACCCTTTCTGCTCGCCTCGCTTTTCGCAGGGGAGCTCAAAGGGACGGTTGGACAGTCCGTTGCGGGAGGTCCAGCGATTTCTGTTGTCGACGTTTCTGTTCCAACTCCGAAATCAATATTGACCTCAAAATGGGCCAACATTTATATGTTAATATATATATATATACACATTATTAAATTACATGTAAATATAATGTATATTATATACACATATTATCCACATGGTAATTTGGAGTCCCGCGAATTCTAAACAGATCCCAAGCCTTTTTTCCCTAACGTCCGAGCGCCCTTCTCAACCTTCGGGATTCGCTCCCTTGGAAGGTCCACCGAAGGCGGGTGACCCTACGTCCCTACGTGGGGCCTTCCATGGGGCATTCCTGTCCCAAAATTGAATGCACAAATTGGAAAGCCCTATATTTGGTAATAACCTGTAAAGTGTTTCCATTCTTGATTCTCCCAACTCAAACAATCCAATGACTTTCGTCCCATATCTTCCCATGTCGGCCGTTTTTGGTCACCGAGGTAACACCTGCAGCACGTGGACAAGGTATTGCCACCCAGCTAGTCTCCCAGTTATTGGAGAACAAGCAGCGACAGCGACCGTCAGCCAGGTGCCACGGCAGGGCGTAGATCTCAGGAGACAATGGCTATAGTATATATATATTTATGTATAAAAATATATGTAGCATAATATGTATGTACATATATATATGATATACACGTAATTTATAGGGTTTGTTAATGGGGTTCAAAATGGTTTAAGAGGGTTTAGTAGGGTTCAGGAGGGTTCCATCAATACAGACATATATGATCATATATGATGATATCATCTGGTATGTGTCTGATAAAGGCATCACTGGGGTGGACTCCATTGCTGATCAGATGTCACCCTTTCCGAGATATCATCATCCGATCCAAGATGTGGGTTTGCCCCAAATTGATCCAAAATTGAGGATTTATGGTGGAACCATGTTTTTTTCCCCAAACAGTGTGGCCACACTGAGGGGTTCTTACCGTAACAGTTAAGGCCCGGTGTTCAATCGACGTGGTATCCGTCGCGTTTGGCATTTTCCCTCTAAATTTCCATACAAAATGGCTCTTGTGAAATGCCCATGTGCATTTCGACTGCGCAGGCTCGCACAAAACGCTGGCCCTCGGCCATTTTCCCTCTAAATTTCCACACAAAATGGCTCTTGTGAAATGTTCATGTGTATTTCGAATGCGCAGGCTCGCACATCACCATAATCATCATCATCATCATCAACATCATCATCATCACCATCATCATCATCACCATCACCATCATCATCATCATGATCATCACCATCATCATCATCACCATCATCATCATCATCACCATCATCATCACCATCATCACCATCGCCATCACCACCACCACCATCATCATCACCATCGTCATCATCATCATCAACATCACCATCACCATCATCATCATCATCATCACCATCATCATCATCACCATCATCATCATCACCGTCATCATCATCATCACCATCATCATCCTCATCATCACCATCATCATCACCATCATCACCATCACCATCATCATCATCATCACCACCATCATCACCATCACCATCATCATCCTCATCATCACCATCATCATCACCATCATCACCATCATCATCACCATCATCATCATCATCACCATCACCGTCTTCATCATCACCATCATCACCATCACCATCATCATCATCACCACCATCATCATCATCACCATCATCATCCTCATCATCACCATCATCATCACCATCATCACCATCATCATCATCATCATTATCATCATCATCACCATCACCGTCTTCATCATCATCATCATCATCACCATCATCATCACCATCATCATCATCACCATCATCATCACCATCATCATCACCATCATTATGATCATCATCATCAACATTATAACACATTCTCCTTTTACTCCCCCCCACACTGTTTGGGGTCTCTTGCCGGGATAATCGATTTAACCTATTAGTTGCTTTTTTCTTCACCATGTTCACTATTCGCGAAGGCGTTTGTGATGTCCCTGGCCGAGCCCCTGGAGGTGTCCTGTCTATGCCTTGACCCTGAAGAACAAGCTGCGCTTTTTCGAGCGGCTGAACTTTCGAGAGCTGGAAGGTGCCGGAACGTTGGTGTTTTGTTGTTTTCTTTTTTTGTGATCAAGCAAAAAAATGGTGAATTTGTAGAAACCAGTCACCATCTTTTATTTTGGAATGATCTGGGATTTTTACGGGATGCAAAATGGTGATGTTTATAGTAACCATCATTGAAATTCGACCGTAGATTTTGATGCTTGGGTAGTCAACACTTGTGGGGCAGTACTATTTTTAGGACATTTCAGTGGCGGAGAGTTTTGTTGGCGGGGACCACCTTTACTTGTTGCCCTGCGGTGATTTTTGTTGTTTTATGTTCACATTATTAACTAGTTCGAAATATCTACCATAAACCCAATCGTCAACCAATCGTGAAACAAATCGACTTCCAACTTCGCTATCACTATCATAATCATTTTTCATTAGAATTTCATATAATTTCCCATTGTTCTGAGTTAATTATGGAGACCTCACTGTTCTCCCTCACTGGATAGATGGTCAGGATTCGGGGAATCATCCCCATAGCTGGCCTTAGTTCAGGTTTATGAATACAATTTACAAAGATTGTTGGTCAGATCCCCTGCCGATCCCCTGGTGATTCTGATGGATCTGCCGATCCACGAGTAGCTGTTGCGGGAAGCTTTTTTTGAGGCGATGAGACGAAGGAACTGCCACAGTCATTGGCTCTGGAAGTGCAGCTCGGAAGGCGGGGAGCGAGCGAGTCTCACCCGGAAATGGATAGTGACATGGGGGTGCACACATGGAAAAGAATGGACAATGCTAAATGTATATGTGGGTACCCAAAAATGGATGGTTCATAAGGGCAAATCTTATTAAAATACATTCGAAGCAAGTTTAAAGGTGAAACTTCCGACAATATGGACAGATGGAAATGCAGAGGTGGGAAGAGAAGAGAAGAGAAGAGAAGAGAAGAGCAGAGCAGAGCAGAGGAGAGGAGAGGAGAGGAGAGGGGAGAGAGGAGAGAGAAGAGAGAAGAGAGAAGAGAGAAGAGAGAAGAGAGAAGAGAGAAAAGAAGAGAAGAGAAGAGAAAAGAGAAAATAGTAAAGAGAAAAGAGAAAAGAGAGAAGAGAGAAGAGAGAAGAGAGAAGAGAGAAGAGAGAAGAGAGAAGAGAGAAGAGAGAAGAGAGAAGAGAGAAGAGAGAAGAGAGAAGAGAGAAGAGAGAAGAGAGAAGAGAGAAGAGAGAAGAGAGAAGAGGGAAGAGAGAAGAGAGAAGAGAGAAGAGGGAAGAGAGAAGAGAGAAGAGAGCAGAGAGCAGAGAGCAGAGAGCAGAGAGCAGAGAGAAGAGAGAAGAGAGAAGAGAGAAGAGAGAAGGAGAGAAGAGAGAAGAGAGAAGAGAGAAGAGAGAAGACAGAAGGGAGAAGGAGAAGGGAGAAGAGAGAAGAGAGAAGAGAGAAGAGAGAAGAGAGAAGAGAGAAGAGAGAAGAGAGAAGAGAGAAGAGAGAAGAGAGAAGAGAGAAGAGGAGAGAAGAGAGAAGAGAGGAGAAGAGAGAAGAGAGAAGAGAGAAGAGAGAAGAGAGAAGAGAGAAGAGAGAAGAGGAAAGAAGAGAGAAGAGAAGAGAAGAGAAGAGAAGAGAGAAGAGAAGAGAGAAGAGAAGAGAAGAGAGAAGAGAGAAAAGAGAAGAGAGAAGAGAGAAGAGAGAAGAGAGAAGAGAGAAGAGAGAAGAGAGAAAAGAGAAAAGAGAAGAGAGAAGAGAGAAGAGAAAAGAAGAGAGAAGAGAAGAGAAGAGAAGAGAAGAGAGAAGAGGAGAGAGAGAGAGAAGGAGAGAAGAGAGAA
>CAMXCT020005602.1:257500-322909 GCA_947184155.2 Cladocopium goreaui | reverse complement strand
GAGAAGAGAGAAGAGAAGAGAAGAGAAGAGAGAAGAGAAGAGAAGAGAGAAGAGAAGAGAAAGAGAAGAGAAGAGAGAAGAGAAGAGAAAGAGAAGAGAAGAGAGAAGATCAGAGAAGAGAGAAGAGAAGAGAGAAGAGAAGAGAGAAGAGAAAAGAGAAGATGCAGCTGCGCGAAAAGTTAGGAAAGTCGCGTAACATTGTGTTTTTCCAATGATTTGTGGCTCCGGAGGGTCGAAAAGTAGTCTCGCTAAAGCGGCGGGTGCGGAGCCATGTGGTCAGATGAGAGATGAAAAGTTGCACGCTGTTGTGGCGCGAAGCACATTTCCAAGTCAAAATGTACAAAACACAGCAGTGTCGGACCACTTTTGGAAGTTGAGATGTGGAACAAGTGCACGCCGTTGTCGCTCGAAGCACATATCGAGGTCAAAAATGTTTAAAACACGCCATGGTCGGACCACTTTTGGAAGTTGACATGTCGAAAAAGTGCACGCAGCTGTGGCGCGAAGCACATTTCAAGGTCAAAAGTGCTACAAACTGACGGTCTCGGAGCACTTTTGGAGGTTGACATGTCGAAAAAGTGAACGCTGTTATGGCGCGAAGCACGTTTCGAAGTCAAACTGTTAAAAGCACTATGTGTTCGGACCGCTTTTGGATGTTCGGATGTCATTTCGCGTGGCAGGGGCAAGGGATTGTGCACCTTGTCAAAAGTGAGCAAAACGTGATGGCTTTGTAGCATTTCCAAAAACAATGGCAGGCATGGGGCATGTGAAGAGGATCTGGGAAGATGCATTTTCCGTGGCAGGCGCAGTACAAGAGACATGTTCATCAGAGCTGTTAGGAGGTCCGGGCGCTGATTTCCTGAGAGGGGTTGCATTTTGGAGCCTCAGATCTTCAGGTTTGCTGAGATGATTTTGCGTGACAGGTGCAGCACTTCGTATGACCTCGCATCACTTTTTCGTGGCAGGCGCAGTACTTTAGACAGGTGGAGTGGGAAAACCGCAAAACGCATTGGTACGAGGCCGTCAGCTCTGCACTCAACTTTCCATTTTTGAAGGACGTCTCGCAGACTTGCTTCGTTTTTGATTCGATGTTGCCAACTTCAAACATTGAGGAAGTCTCGCAGACTTGCTTCGTTTTGATGTTGCCAACTTCGAAAATTGAGGAAGTCTCGCAGAATTGCTTCTTTTTTGATCTTATCAAGTTCAAAAGTTGAGGAAGTCTCAAAGAATAGTTTCGTTTTCTAACTTGCAGAAAGACAGACAGATAGATAGATAGATGGATGGATAGATAGATAGATAGATAGGTAGATAGATAGATATAGATAGGTGGACAACTACAACTAAAACTGCAACTGCAACTGCAAGTACACTACAACTACAAATACAAATACAAATATACTACGCTACAGTACAGTGATTACACTACACTACACCAACTACACTACACTACACTAATTACACTACACTACACTTAATACAGTACACTGCACTAATTGCACTACAACTATTGCTACAATTATAGCTACAACTATAACTACTATTACTACTACAGCTACAGCTGCCACTACGCTACAACTACAACGACACTACACTATAAACAGTACACCGCACTACATTACACCACACTACATTACACGACACTACACAACACTACACTACACTAGGCTACAACTCCAACTCCAACTACAACTACAACTCCACTACATTACACAACACTAGACTACGCTACACTAATTACACCAAACTGCACTGCAACTACAACTACAACTAGATCTACATTACAGTACATTATTACATTACACTAATTACATTACACTACACTACACTACACTACGCTACGCTACACTGCACGAACTACAATTATAATTACAGCTACAGCTACAAGTACACTACTTTACGCTACTTTACACTACACTACACTACACTAGACTAGACTAGACTACACTACAGCACACAACACTACATCACATCAAATTACACTACACTACATTACATTACACTACACTCATTACACCACACCAAAACTACAACTGCAACTACGCTACCCTAATTGCATTTCACTACAGCTCTAACTCCACCACGCTACAGCTACAACTACAACTGCGCTACAACACACTACATCCAGCAGTTGTGGGTGAAGTGACCGCTGCAACCATTGCAGCCACTCCAAAAAAAACACAAGTCCAACCACGTTTCGGTCCATCAGTGGATTCGCTCTGCCATCCTTGCATCACAGCAACTCACCTCTCCTATAGTGGCCTATCTTTGAAACTTCCGCCACCGCCTTGTGCGGTACTACTGGTAAGATGGATTATTGGGGGGCACCCCTATTTCAGGAAACCCCCATATGGTCATATTTGCCCCACTTGGCAAATGGGTTCTGCGATCCCGTGCCCAGAATTATATATGGAATATCCCCATTGGAGTCTTTGGGATTATCAGGGTTATATATATATATATATACATATTTGCGGATTCTAAACCACCTACTAAATGGGATGCACGCCCAAGTATGTTGTAATTTGGTTTATAAGTACAATAAGCAATCTCCAAATAGAAACTGGCAACATCCGAATCAAAAATAATGATGAATAACCTTTTGGCAATTTTTGTTGGTTACTATAATCTTGTTTAAAAATGTTTCATACTTCAAATCACCACTTCAATACCACCCACAATTTGTACAATATAATATTTCTACAAATTATGTTGTAGGAATATGTGGGCATCGTGGAAAAATGTTGCTCATAGGTGAGCAAAATTTCAAACTTGACAAAGCCCTGCTGTCAGGTTCATTGCTCCATTGGCGGCTGGTGAACCATTGATTGTGCTGCGAAACGATGGGTGATGCGAGTGAAAGTTGTCTTGTGAAACTCAAAATTCGTGATTGGCATGGTACTCATACCCAAGATTATTGTCATTTGTGTGCCGAGGATTTGTGAATTTTGGGTTCCCCTTGTTTGGATTCTGCCAATGTTCAGCAGTCCCACGCAGAACGAGATTAGGCAACTAGCCTCAGCACAAAGCTTGTTGAGTGCTTGAAACGTCTGAGGATTGGGTCCCAAAGAGGCGAGAGGTACAGCAAAAGGAGTGTTTTGTGAACCGGAAGACTCCAGGCGTTGTTTCGGAAAAAAAATTAGCGTCGGAGATGATAACGTCACCGGGCCAGGATGGTGATGGTTACATGGGACAGCGGGAAAACGTCTGCATATTTTCACCTTGAAAATTCTGCACCAGCCAGAACAATTTTTTATTTGTGCAGCAGTGGAGTCCAGCAACATCCCACCTTGGAACTATTTAGACTTAGACCCCATTAATTCATGTATTCAGTTTTCTAAAACCCTGATTTGTGGTGACAATCTCTTGATGTTGATTGGTCAAGTCTCCAACTTTGGCTGCTTCAAAATCCACTATAAGTACGGATCAAAACCTATTATTACCATATAAACATCCATTAACCAGCTATCTTAGACGTTTTAGGGTACCTAGGGACCTAAGGTTTTGAGTCATAAGCAATTGAGTATGGGGCAAAAATCATTAGACCTCCAGAATCTGGATGAATTGTAGCCATACTTTCAGGAGGGAATCAACGAAGCAACAAGAAGTTGGGATAGGCTTGGTGACTACACCACCAAAAAAGATATATAGAAGATGAAGTTAGTATGAGTATAGTATTAATATAATCCACTCCCAAAATCCTGATACATGCATATATCGTTTATATATATATATACATACCTTTTTCTGGAGCTCTTTTGGGATATAAACATCAATGGTCATTTCAGGAACCTAAATTGGAGGCACCTACCATATATAAGGGTTAAATTTCAGGGAATATCCCCACAAAATAGGGCCCAAAATGTGGCCCAAAATATGGTACAGTAGCTCCATTTTAGGGTCCTGAAATTCCCATTGATTAAATGGTGGTAATAATAAACCATCCCCCAGTCATCACCATTTTTATAGTTGGTATGGTCCCCCAGTCATCACCATTTTTATAGTTGGTATGGTTACCATTCCCAGTCATGGCTGGTTTATGACTCATTTATGACATTGTTGTACCCACGTTATATATCATATACCACTATAAACCATTTATAAACCTCGGTATCCCATTATAAACACTATATACCATGTACTAGTATATATCATATATCCATTAAAGCCGTATATACCATGACAAGTACATGACCTCATTTCGGAGCCGCTTCAGAGGCTCCGGCACTTGGAGCGCCTCGACGGTCTGGCGGAGGAGTTGCAAGCGCATCAGCCGTGCGCCCGTCATCCATAGCGGTCACGCGCGTTTTGTGTCTGGGGTTGAAGCACTGTGGCTTATATGGGGTTTGTGTGGGATTTATGGGGTTTATTTGGGTTTATAATTACATTGGGAATTCAGGAACGTTGGATTGATACAGGATTGATGTGAGATTTATATGAGATCTATATGGGATTGAATGAGATTTCTACATGAGATTTTATTGGAACATGAATCAATCAACATCAATTTCTCCTATCCCCGGAGGATTGCGTTCCAACAGCATATCTTTTGCGACATGGCCTGAAAGGTGGTCAAGACCTGGCCTATGCTCCCAAAAATAAGTCGCGGGGATGCTCATTTTTCACCATTTTTTTAAGGGATTCATGCACCCATCAGCATGACTCCCATGCACGTTGACATGGGTTGACCACACCCCAAAAACAATCTTTTGACCATGGGGTTTATTGGGGATTGAATGGGATATCATGGGGGATGTAGCCAACCAAAAATGCTTTTGACGGGATTTAATGTGATTTAACCGACAATAATTTAACCGACAATAATGGGTATATAATTGGTATGTACTGGGTATATAATGGGTATACAATGAGTATGTAGAGGGATAGTTTCGCCATCAAAATTCAAATGTGAATTCATTCAACAAACATGAAGATAGCTGATACAACTGCTTCAACGCCCCTATTGATGGCTGGTTCGGGAATTGCACCACCTTGTCTATATTGGAGATTGTCATCATCCATGAGCTGGGAATCCAGAAAACTACAATTATGGATACATAGTGTCATCCCTATCGTTTGCCAACCGTAGGGATATATATATATAAATAATGAGAGAGATATATATACTATACATCAAAACATCATTTGTTTTGGAGGGGTGTCCAAGAGTGACAATGTTAACCACCAAACATAGGTATTGGTGCCTTTTTTTGTAGTCATAAGATGTCATAGCTTGGCTTTAAGCACGCCACTTGAAGTGTCTGAAACCATCGGGGTTAAACCAGCAAACATTGCGGGTTTAGTGTGGTAGGACTTGCCATTCTTAGGAGTTGCCATTTGGAACTTGACTCTTCGATGGCATGAACACCTCATTTGTTTGCTTTTGATACCATGGGTTATTCATACCATTCAGCGGTATTTCTAAATTGGTGCGTGTTTGTTCTAAGCAATCCAGTAATAAATTAACCCCCAAAGACCTCCACATATTTTGGCTCTATCTCTCCATCCCCAGTGGTTTTGACCCCAGTTTTTGAGGCTGCCCCATTTTTCTTGGATTGTTGATTCACAGAATTGGATGATGGGAAAATTTACAGGAAACCCCGGAAACCCCTATTTGCGGGTAAAAACCATGGTTTCCCCTTAAACCATTGATTGATGTGTGACGCAGCCATGTCCAGCAGCTTAGCTCACGCCTCGCGGTCGTCCGCTTCGCATGCGACTCGTTCACCGATGGGATCGAACTATGGATCGCAGCAAAAACGGGTGGGTTTTAAGCCAATAGCTATGTTAAATTACCAGAGGGTAAGCAACAAACAATGGTCCTAACAATGGTTACCCGGTAAACATGGCCATTAACTTCATCCCATACAGATGTTTTGTCCAATTTTGCGGCATCCAGCCAGCGGGATTTTGCCAACCAGCCATGTGTGATGATCGGACGGTCAAACCATGCGGATCTCAAGCAACCGCGTGGACTTTACCAACGAACTCCAACGAGGATTTCTCCAAGATTAAGTCAAAATTTAAGCAACGCGACATGGGAATTGTCCGCAACACAAAATTACTATTTCACTAACATTATCCCGGCAAGAGACCCCAAACATGCTGGGGGAGTAAGAGGATAATGTTTTATAATGTTGATGATGGTGTTAATTAATGCTGATGATGATTTTGATGGTGTTGATGTTGATGTTGATGTTGTTGATGATGATGACGATGATGTTGTTGTTGTTGATGATAATGATGATGGTGATGATGATGATAATAATGATGATGGTGATGATGCGGATGGTGGTGATGATGATGATGATGAGGATGAGGATGAGGATGAGGATGATGCTGATGAGGATGAAGATGATGAGGATGGGGATGAGGATGAGGATGAGGATGATGCTGATGAGGATGAAGATGATGAGGATGGGGATGATGATGATGATGGTGATGATGATGATGATGTTGATGGTGATGATGAAGAAGAAGATTATGATGATGATGAGGATGAGGATGAGAGGAAGATGATGATGTTGATGTTGAGCAGGAGGAAGATGATGATGTTGAGGAGGAGGATGTTGAGGAAAAAGACCGATCCCAAGACCGGCTCGCACACTTTGTGCGAGCAAGCGCAGCCGAAATGCAGACGGACATTTCACAAGAGCCATATTGTGTGGAAATTTACAGGGGATTGGCCGGACACGGATGATACCACCTCGATTGAACATCGGGCCTTAACTGTTACTGTAAGAACCCCTCAGTGTGGCCACATTGTTTGGGGAAAAAACAATGATTTCACCGCAAAGGAATGGATATATATATATATATTTATTTATTTATGTGTACATATATATATATATATATATGTAATTATATATATAATATGTATATATATATATACAAATGTAAAACTTTATATACACATAATATAAATAAGGAACAGCAAAAATTGCATGAACAAACAAAAAACAGGATATCAGAGGCCGCTAAATTCACGTTTCACCTGCAACCAATGGAGATAAATTTGAGTCGAACTTTGACACCAGTCCTTTTTTTCAGTTAGGCAGATGGGCGTAAGAAAGGTCTTCAATTTTTCAGGTGACCTATGGGTCACATCTCAGAAACGAATGGCTTGGAAGCGCGTCAATGGATTGATGAAAAATGGAAACTTTTCGACCAAAAACCCGTGTTTTTTGTTCTACAAAAAGTCAGTGGCTTTGTGATCCGCGTTGTTGTGGTTGTCGTTGTTGTTGTTGTGGTTGTGGTGGTCGTGATGGTGGTGGTGGTGGTGGTTGTTGTTGTTGTTGCTGCTGCTGCTGCTGAAATCCTAATAATTGTTGGTGAATTCCTCACTGGTTTAGCCACCATGTTTCGCCATGTTTGTTGATGAAATCATGCCTGAAATGACTCAGCAGCTCTTGTCGTTGCCACGCTCTAATTGCCGAGGCGGGAAACAACACGCTTGTGGCTTGTCTCCGCTCGGGCTCGGCACTCTCCGAGCTGTATGTGGCGGTGGATGAGTTGGAGGTGAGAAAACGAGCTTCGCAGTTGGGGGGTGCGGGCCCTTCTTCTAGTAAATGGGTGAACAAAACCCAGTTATATGTGAAATTTTCCCACTTAGATATGGGTGATAAACCATGATAGACCAGGGATCAGAAAATCGCCCCATCCAAGTTCCTGGAGGAGTCGGGCATAATATATATACATATATATATATTTGCAACATGTTTTTTAAAAATAAAACAGGTTTATAGACGTAGATAACTAATGATAGCTAAGTCGCTTAAAACAGCTATAAGTCTTTGGTTTATGGTAGATATATCATGATATATCATGATAACTGTCATAGTTTTTCTGGTGATATGGCGGTTATAAAAACATGCCTTGCAAACTGTAACCATGGGTTGTGCTGGCAGTGGGGTACCCCGGGTACCCCCAAATCCAATGATTTGGATCCTGTTGGACAAAAATCCCCAACTTTCACAGAAAAACCAGAGAAAGTGCTGCAAAGTGCTGAAAAACCTGAAAGTTTCACCCAACAAAGTGCTGAAACAAAGTGCTGCAGCTAATTTTTTTTGGGCCATAAAACTCATAAAACCAGTCGTTGACCTGGTTCTAAAACCATCTCTCGCTGACTCATCGGGGGCCCAATGATGAAATGTGGGCTGTAAATCATCCCAACTAGGGGATTTTGTCTGGGACGGTTTTTGGCAGGTTTACCACAGTACTTACTATCTGGTTGGTGGTGACTGGAACCATGGAATTTTGAATGACTTTCCAGTCAGTTGGGAATGGAAAATCATCCCAGCTGACGGACTCCATCATTTTTCAGAGGGGTAGGGCTCAACCACCAACCAGCTACGGTTCATTCCTTCTAATGTAAGATACCACCATAGAACTCCTGGTAGATGTTTTTGTTGGGGCATCATTCACTGGTGTTTTTTTTGGCGGATGGGATCAATAGGGAAAAAAAAGGTAGAATTAATCCATCATACTATAACCTAGTAGGATATGATATTAGTGATTCCTACATATTTCTACTGGTTTTATGATATACCACTAGTTTTCTATACTACAGGGGTTGTAATACTAGTATATCATAGTACTATAAAACTATTAACCCATTAATATTACTAGTGCTACCAGATAACCCCTGTAATGATTTCCATTGAACCAGAATAGCCATCGGTAGATGTTTATTTTTCGGCTAGTCTCCGGCTAGATGTAGGGATTGTGACATGACCCAGTCATGGAACCACCATAAGCTAGTCACAAGCGTGGTCTCCCTATTCAAAATAAGCCAGATTGAATGATTGTGAATCATTTTTGGATAGCACAGGTTGTATCACTTTTGATATAGGAGGTGACCCGTGATTCATGGTTTGGATCATGCTTGGGTCAACAAGCAGTTTGATGTTCACCCATCCAATTTGGGGATGTCAGCACTATTTTCATGGGACTTTCACCAACGAAACAATAAGAGTCTTGATGGAGACGTTGCCAGGTTCCTCAAAGGGAGTTTAACTATGATCATAGTTCTTACGGTATTTTTATGATGATTAATGTTAAATTACATTAATTACATAGTGTATGTCAAGATTCAATTCAGAAATGGAACATGTGAAAACCAGCATCCGATCGTTGCTCTATGGAATTCCCCGCCAAAAAGGTGGCACATGACCGGGCGGTTTAAAACATGACCATACATAAATCTGGCTGATGATGCTGATGAAAAAAGGGGGTTGCCAAAGAAAATGATCATCTGTTGAAGTGGGATAAGTAAGGCCCCCCCAGTTACGAGTTGTGCATGTCGCAGATATATCCACCAGGAAAATCCAATTTTCGGTCGTTATTTGCAGCAACTGACCGAATAATTCCCCAAACATGGTTGGAATATAATGGAATATCCCCATTCCTCTCAATGATTATCAATGTATATGTTACTTCATGGAATATCCCCAATATGTTGTTAGTTTAATTCCCATTTTTCGGTGGACAAAAACGTATAGTGGCGCTTGGTGGGTCCGCCTCTCATCCCACGGAGAGGCCAGTGTCAAAGCTACGCGCCGTGCGATTCACCGTGCTGCGCGAAAGCAAGGTCTCTGGGCTGTGTTGCCACGAAGAGACCCGGGGATGCTCCTAAACATGGCGGTTTTGCTATAGCTGTAGCCATTTTTTTTTTCGGAATCCTATTTGGGATGAGAAAGTCCTCCATTTTACTCCCGTTTTTTGCCATGTTTTTTGCCATGTGGATGTCATCACATGTTTGAAGCCGGTGGAAAGAGCTGTCTCGGCTCTGAGTTCCATTCAGCTATCGTTGCTCTTGGGTGACCTCGGCATGGCTGATGGGTGCAAAGGGCATTCGGATCATTCGGATCATCACAAGGTGGCCACGGCCACGGCGGCCACGGCATCTTTCTTGCTAGGCCTGGTGCAGGGTGTTTGGATATTGGATGTTTAACCGGTTCTTTCCTGGACTTTCAACGTAAGAGTGGCTGCTTCGATTTCGCGAGCCGTGTTGCACATCCACTCTAAAATTCTTATGCTCGGTGCCGCCCCCAGTGATGTTTGTTGGTTTATAAATGCCATTCAGCCATACATCTCCATTGTAATGAAGTTGCAATGCAAACAGTGTAGTCTCCGCCTTTTGTCTTACAATAGATTTCGACACAAGATTTCTTTGACATGTTTACCCTGTTTACCTGTTTCGATGTGGGCGCTCTTGTGAGTATGTCTTGAGTTCTGTCCTCTTGGTCAAAGGAGGCTAAGGAACCGATGAAAAAAATGTCAGCTGTGGCCAAGCCAATTCACTCACAAGCCCTGGACACTTGACAGATCTTGCCAATACTTGGCACGCTCCAAATCAGCAGGAGATGCGGCGAAAAGCAGCCACACTCTTTGCAGAGAAACAGCGCACATGCAAGATTTGCACGTCTTCCTTGAGGCAGTGGGGCGTCACTTTGCAGCAGTTCATGACAGCGGCTAGACACCATTTGAAAGGTTCAAAACACACCAATCAGATCTGCAGATAATCCTATGTGCTGTTGTAAATGAATACAGTACTTTGAAGATAACTAGAATCCATTTCAAAGACCTCCCTGCCCAACAAGCCCAAACCGCTAGAGCAACAACTACCAATTTCTGCCAGTGAAGTAAGTCCTTCTTTACCCCCTAGCAAACACAACCATTCTGAACGGATACGTGAGATATCAGTGTTTTTCACAAGGCATTGTGGCCCGAAACGATACCAACTCATACAAGTATGTTTGGGTGAGTCTGGTTTCCCAATCAGAGTATTCGATGGCAGGTCTTTGCGGAGTTCAATGCTGAGCAAAACGCCTAAAAATTATCCGAAAATTGCTACGGCTTGGTTGGCTAGTGAACTATGGCTTCGGCTTCTTACCATCGAGAAAAAAACATTCGGTTAGCCAGTTAGACCAGCTTTTTCTTGGTGCCAGGCGAGTTTACAACTCGAAAATCCTCGGCTAAGGCAATGAGAGTCACTTCGAAGACATGATTAGCCGCATCCGCAGGAAAAGGCTGGCGAAGTTTGATGTCATGGATTTCTGTTTGGCCAATGGGAATGGGATGAATCGCTCGACTTCCACCTCGCCTCGCTCCTTCCGTGAAAGTGTAGAAACATATGAGCCAAACAGGTTCAAGGTGAGCTTGTGAAACTTGTGAAGTGATGTTGTTGAGACTATACAAGAAAAAGCCAAGACTATACAGACATAGAGCGCTTAGAGGTCTTACTGTAGAGCTTTGTTTGATCTGCGGACGCTGTTTAAAAGGCCGCTTTAGAAGATTGAGAGGAGAATGGGAAGTTTTCATAAGAGATGGACATTTGTGCTCTCCTCTGTAGTTCAATACTTAAACAGATCTTTTCCATACATAAATGGACATAAAGGGATTTACATGTGTATATATAAATATATTAACGCAAAGGAAACAAAAAATATACATACAAAAGGATGTATTGTAAATGGATATAAATGGATACACATACATAGTATAAATGAGCTATGTTCACTGACCGTGCTTTTTTTTTGAAGGGCATAAACGACCATGGATCAGCATCGCCTTCGATACCACACAGGCTTTATGTTCTATTCCTCATGTTCGCCTGGGTGGCATGCATCGTCAAGCGAAAACTTGCTTGACTTTTTGGATGTGCCCACGCGACGGATATGGTTTTGTTTTGAAAAAAATGTGGACTGACCACCAATTGACCACCAATGTGTTTGCACATGTTTGCACTGTGAAAAACTCAGAAATCATGGGATCTTTTTGAGGTCATCTATTTTCAGACAAAACCTGATACAAATGCCATAGATCCAAGCCGCTGTGAACGAAGATTTGCCCATGCACAATGCACTGGGAACCCACGTCTCCAGTTGCGTTCGATTTTGATTTTGTTTTGAGCCGAACCATGTGCCATGGTCAAAATTGGGACTTGTCCACCGGCACGGGATAGTCATAGCCCTTATAAACACAGAGAAGAAGGCTTTTAGATGAAGCTCCTATCAAGATCGCGTTTTTTAATGGCCAGAGTCCATGTCTCAATCATATCCATGGCAACCTGGTACAGCACCCGGGCTCACGCACTTGGCATCCAGCGACTGGTCTCACGAAGAGGGGGACTTCGCGGTCTGCAAGCTGCGCTAGGCATCGGGGTAGCTGTCATGGGCTTGGGCCAAAATGGGTTATCCTCCTATAAAAAGCGTTTGTTTTTCTATAGTCAATTTCTGATCCATGCCCAAATCTGCTTAGATTAACGGTAATAGATGGTAATAGTAATATTTTTGAAAACAGTGGGGGTTGCTAGTGAAACTCTATGAACATCTATGATCCATACCCAGCTCAACAACCATGACCGCTCAGCACCGTTGCACACCGCAACATTTGACGCGCTGATGCGATCCGGAGAAAACCATGAAGATGGTCGAAAAAAAATCCGAATCGATGACTGAAACTACCCCCCAAAGACATAGAATTTGACTAGCAAAAAGAATTGTAACCAATTGTAACCAACAAGATGGTCATATGATATTATATGGTATATACATATATATATATATACAACCAGCACACATTGAGCTGTTTGATGCTGTTTGGCAGCCAGAGTGTGGCATGTCATCAACAAACTGTGCACAGCGAGACCCGCTTGGGATCATCTTTCAGCTCGCTGAAAAAACATGACAGGCCTGGTCCATGCCGGGCACAACAGACCATTGGTATCCTTTGGTTTTTTTGAGTTTTAAAAAACCATCGATCTTAGTTTGGTTTGATTTGGTTCTTTGGTACCCTGAATTTGATGGTGAATCACAACTTCACTACCTATGTCACCATTGTTGTTTTTGAACCATGTGTCTTCGTCAAAAAGAGCTGTTTTTGCGGCTCAGATTTGCAGTCAGCTATAGTCACCACCAGCAGACAACATCGACATGGCTGACGGGCAGGGCACAGCGCGTTCCTCAAAGAGCTCGTTCTTACGAGGCCTAGCTGCTTTCGACGATTCCGAAGCGTTCGGTGGTGCCCCTCCTCCGATTTTTACTCGTTGAGTTTCAGCCATTAGCTCGTTCGATATCTACCATATTGCATAGTTAGCCTAATTGTAAACCAAGTGAGCGATCTAAGGGGCCACACCGTGATGACATATCTGACATATCTTCAGTGCATTCGAGCCTCGAGCATGTCTTGAGTTTCAAGTCCTCGTCAAACAGTTAGCTCCTTCTCGAAGAAGTCTCAGTTGTTGCCAGGCCCGCAGGTCATCGAAGACATGTTGATGATGATGATGATGATGGTTATATAATGGTTATATAATGGTTATATAATGGTTATATAATGGTTATATAATGGTTATATAATGGTTATTAATGACTATTAATGATTATATCCCAGTACTTGGCAGGCTCCAAATCCGCCGGAGACGGAGCGAACAGCCACGCTCTTTGCAGAGCAACAGCGCACATGCAAGATTTGCAGGTCTTCCTTGAGGCAGTGGGGCGTCACTTTGCAGCAGTGAAATGGACAGCGGCTAGACACCATTTGAAAGGTTCAAAACACACCAATCAGATCCGCAGATTTTCCTATGTGCTTTTGTAAATGAATACAGTACTTTGAAGATAATAGAATCCATTTCAAAGATTTTCAAAGACCTCCCTGCCCAACAAGCCCAAACCGCTAGAGCAACAACCACCAATTTCTGCCAATCAAGCAAGTCCTTATTTACCCCCTAGCAAACACAACCATTCTGAACGGATACGTGAGATACCAGTGTTTTTGCAAGGCATTGTGACCCGAAACGATACCAACGTGTCATGATCAAAAGATGGACTATGTAGCCATATTGGGGGATGGCCAATGATGGCCATCCATCCATTTATAAAGCTTTGTTGCACTCATTGTCAGGAATCCAAAATGATGGTGGGATGACCAGTACCCATAAATCATGTTTTGACCATAGCACATTTATTGTTCAACCCATTCTTCTGGGAGTTGCTAAAGATGCTAAAGCTTGATTGGCGAGTTTTAACCGCGTCTTTTTTCCCAGACATGGAGATCTACCGCGTTCCCAGACTTGGAGCACCTCATAGCACCCTGAGGCAACGAGAGCGGCTTCGAAGACATGATTGGCCGCATCCGCAGGAGATGGCAGGGCAAGTTGGATGCCATGCACTTGAAGGAAGCAGAGTCTGAGGTCCCTCACTCCCCACAGCCAGAGTCTGAAGATTTCTGTTTGCCCATGAGTGGGATGCAACGCTCCAGGGCTTGCTCCCTCTTCCGTGCTTCATGTGAAACTGTGAAATCTTGTATAGCTTTGGTGATCGTGAACCACTGGTGACTTTCTGGCTGCAGGGAACACTAGGATGTACCGCTTCGCACAGGGGCTACGTGCTTGCGAAAACGGAAATTGTCCTTTTGTTGTTCTTTGGGTTTGTGGTTGGGTTCCCCCGATTTACAGTGGTAGCGGAGCCCGGTTTCGACCGGGCTGGACAATTTCCGTTTTGGTAAGTCGTAGCCCCTGTTCGGAGCATGGCCACGGGCAACCCGCCTGCCGTGCCACCATCAGATGGCGACAATGAGCCACTCGAGGAGAGTGGAGGGGAAAGGCGGCAGCCTGGGAGGCCTGCTGCTTCAGCGGGAATGACTGAAGAGGACATGGTGGCCTTTAGACGCTTCCAGAGGTTTCTACGGATGGAGCAGGGGCCAAATCCAAGTCCTCGCAGAGGTCGCCGCGGACGAGATGAAGATGATGATGATGATGGGTATGGTGACAAAGGACAGGCGGGGCCACCGCCGAGCTGGGACGGGTCGTCTTCCTTTGAGGACTTTTTGATCCGTGCTCGCTTGTGGTTGGCAACTACCAAGGCAAAAGGAAAGGCCAGAGGACCCCTTTTGCTGAAAGCGCTCAGTGGTACGCCTTTCGAGACCTTCAAGCACCTAGCAAAGGATGCGGCCTGGCTGGCTGATGCCAACAACGCCAACACGTTGCTCGAGACCATGGACAAACCGGAATACTATGGTGATGATCAACAAGAACACATGCTCACGGCTCTCAGCCGTATCACGTACCATGTGAAGAGACAGAAGAATGAACCATGGCGAGACTTTTTCGCACGTTGGGAAGGAGCGATGCGAAAAGTGAACCAGCATCGCATCAACCTCCCCTTGGACTACGAGGGCTTTTTGATGATCAACGGCCTTCAGCTCTCAGAGACTGACACGAAGGCCTTATTGAACTTCACTCGAGGATGCATAAAGCCTTCGTCAATCAAGGACTGGCTGCGGAAGAACGAGACACGTTTAGCGGCCAGTGAACTTGGTGCTGAGAAGGCCAAGGTCAACAAGGTCTACTTTGCCGAGGACGTCTTGGAGAAGGACCCCTACGACGAGACCGGCGACGAGGTGGACCAGGAGATCGAGATCTTGGAGAACTATCTCACTGACTTGCAGGACGGCGAGGAGATTGCGGAGCACGACGTGTTGGAGGAAGAGGACGCGGCAGAAATCCTAGCAATGATGCTCAAGCAAAAGAAGACCTACAAGGAGTCTTCGCGTGAGAAAAAGGAAAAGGAGCTCTCCAGAGGTTATGGAATGCCTGGGAAGGGAGGCAAAGGTTTTGGAAAGGGCCTTGGAAAGGGGCGAAGTTTCATTCAGCCCGGACAGTACAAGGTTTCCATAGAAGAAATCAAGAGGCGCACCAAATGCAACAATTGCGGAACCCTGGGGCATTGGAAGAGAGAGTGCCCGTTGCCGCCCAAGAGTTCCAATGCCAAGGTGAACGACACGCACCTTCTGGAATCCTTTGAGGAGATGGAGGAAGCGGTTTTCCTTGGGATGCTTGAACATCACCGAGCCGAAGGTGACCTGAGCGAGCCTGAGGTAGAGATGTCTCAGTTTTCTGATTGTAGCGTAGGAGATTTTGACAGATTGCCACTCCGTGAGGCATACAAGACTGAGTTGGGACCAGAATCCAAGGGAAGTGTTTTTGAGTTGTTTATGTTTGAAAATTATTTGTGTAGGTTGGTTCAAAAACAAACTATCGATGATACCACCTGTGCAACCGTTGACACCGGATGTCAAAGACTTGCAATTGGAAGTAGCACCCTGAAGCAGTACGCAATGAGATTGCCAACAACCCTTCAGGTGACTCTTCACTCAGAGACCAATCGTTTCAAGAGTGTTCACAATGTTTCTACGACATCTAAGGTGGCCACAGTTCCTGGCAGTTTGGGACCGAAAGGAACTTTTCTTCGACCAGCAGTTTTTGAAGATCCCGCTAGTCATCAAGCACCTTTTTTGATCTCGCTGACCTTCCTGATGCATTGCAATAGTACATTGGGGTTAGATGAAGAATCAGGACTCTATCTCATGTTTCGAGATAGCCAGACACGTATCCCTCTACATCTTGGACCTTCAAATGCCCTAAGAGTACCTCTTCAACTTTTTGAGCCCAATAAGATTGAGAAACTCAGGCAGGTTCAAGGTCTGTTGCATCAAGGTCGTGAGTTTGAAGTTCTGGCCTTAACACAGAACTTTTGCTCAAGGACAGTGGGGTCTACAGCACCGAACGTGATCTCCGAGAAGCGCCATGGAGTCGATGTCCAAGCGTGCTCGGTCCACCACTTTGGACCCGGAGAGACTGGATGTGTGGAACCGCATGGTGAAAAAGCTGATGGCACTGGTGATCCCTATCAACCTCCTGATGGAACAGGCCCTACGTTTGCCGACCGGCAACCACAAGAAGATGATGGCCACCCTGGTGGAGAAGATGGAGATGGAGGACTTGATCCATGCCCGGGAGTTGATCGCGGTGCAGATTCGGAAGCTTCAGCTTTGTCAAGATCTACGGGACTCCGAGGACTTCATCGTCATGACGGACCTGGACGACGTCGAGGTGATCGAGCCTACATCAATGACTTCAAGGACACCAACGACTCCGGCGACGGCGACTTCCAGGACTTTGACGACAAGACGTGCCATGCCAGCAGCCAGCAGTTCGTTGGCTCCCAGCGAAGCCATGACACAGGGATCAACGGGCACCAATGGAGCCGGGAAGGTGGGAGATGTGAAGGGCCTGGAGATTGTCTTCGGCTACATCCCTCCATGCCATTGCGGACATCAAGCCCGACTTCACTTGAGTCGCACGGAGAAGAACTTCGAGAAGTTCTTCTCTTGCGATGCCCACGAGACCCGGGAGTGCAGTGCAATTACTTTCAATGGACCACGGCACAACCGTTCCAGGATGTGACAGCTTGGAAGTACAAGGATCAGGGAGAGGGAGCAGTTCCTGCGGCAGAAGCCCTACAGGACATTGTTCAGAACACCTGCCAGCACAAGAACACGACCAAGCAGGGATCCAACGGGGACGTCGAGCGGGTGACATGCAAGATGTGCGGCAAGCTCCTGTCGGTCAAGTCCCGCAAGGAGATCAAGGAAAAGAAGACCAGTTCTTCGACCGGAACCACTGCGGATTTCGAGGAGTACCAGAAGTTTCCCGAATGGAAGAAACACCAAAAGAAGTGACGGACGACAAGAAGTCCCTGTCTGACAAACAGGTCAGAAAAATTCGAGCGGCCTTGAAACAGGCCGTCGGTTTTTGGCGGCAGATACAGGCCATGTTAACTGGACATGGTACTGAAGATACAGAAGTTTCGAAGATTATGAGGCAGACGAATGCCGAAATCTGCCGTGAACTTTACTTCCGGCCAGAAGGTACAAAAAGGAGCCGACAGATTGCGGAAGTCATGGGACTGAGTCATCAACAGTTGAAAACAGTTGCCGAAGTTTTTAATCCTGGTTGTTTTTCTAAACAAGTGTTGAAACATCAGTTGATTCCTGGTAGGGTTTTTGACATTGAACTTGGCAGTGATTTGAGACAGAAAGAAAGGCAGCAGGTATTCAGGTATTTGAAAAGCGTGAGACCCGGACTTGTGACCATTGCACCACCTTGCAAGTTGTTTTCCCAACTTCAAAACTTGTCGATGAAAAAGAGATATCGCAGTAAAGAACTCATGCAAAAGTATCTTGAAGACAAACAAGAAGCCATGGAGTTGTTGGAGTTTGCGATTTCCGTTTGCCTTTTGTGTCAAGAACTTGGCATCAAATTCGTGATCGAACATCCATTTACTGCCACTTCATGGCAAACCCCCGCCATGCAGAAGCTTTTGAGGAATCCACTTTTCTACTTTTCTCGTGCTGATCAATGCGAGTATGGACTACGAGGACCACGTGGAGGGCTGCATCGAAAGGCAACTGGCTTCGTCACCAACTGCAAGGAGATTTCCATGGTCTTACGGCGAAGATGCTCTGGCGAACATGAACATGAGGTCATCATCGGGGGAAAGGTCTCCGAACTGGCACAGAGATATCCCAAGAGACTCATTGACCAAATCTTGGGAGCCTACCAGAAGAGCATTTGCGAGACTGTGGAATTGATGTCACTCCACAATGTTGTGGCGGAAAACCAACGAATAGATCAGCTGCTGAGAGACTGCCTCCAAGGAGTTCAAGGAGAGAAGCCGACTCCGGGAGAAGAACATCATTCACCAGAAGTTCCAGGAGATGACGGAGGACAACAACGAGATGCTGACCAACTTCCGCATTGTGGAGTTTATCAAGATGATACAGAATTTGGAGATGACATCATTCTAAAGTACTTCGACGTTGCCAAGAACCACCCGGTGGTACTGTCCTTCAACGTGATACAGTATGTCAACGCGATCCAGAATGTCAAGAAGCTGCGGTTCTTCGAGGTGACAAGGAATGTCCAGGAGAGCTGAGAGAAACTGGAAGGATAGAGAAAGATATTTTGGCAGTGGAGATGGCGGAGGAACCAACTGAAGGAGTTGGCAAAGACTTGCCTCTTAGCGGAAGATTTTCGATTGGGAGACTACTTCAACGAGCACATGAAGGGCTAGGACACCCGAACAACGACCGATTTGTTCGGATTTTACGGTATGCCAACGCCAAGCCTAACGTGATTGAGGAGGCCAAGAAACTTCAATGTAGTGTATGCCAACGGCATCAACAAGTTCGACCAGCACGACGAGCAGCTCCACCAAAGGAGCTAGACTTCAATGACTGCGTTGGAGTGGACGTGGTCTACTTGCCCCTTCCAAACGGAAAGACGAGACCCAGTTTGAATATCATTGACTGGAGCTCAAAGTTCCAACTGATGATACCGACGGATACCAAACGACCTGGGCAGCTTCGAGAGGCGTACAGACACTGGCTACGCCTTTTTGGACCACCAAAGAGAATGGCGATTGACATGGGCAAGGAGTTCAAAGGAGTCTTTGCTCAAGCAGCAGAGTCGGATGGAACATATGTGGATCCGGCGGCAGTGGAGGCGCCACATCAAAGAGGCATCACCGAGAGGCATGGAAAGACCTTTAAGTTCATGCTGATGAAGGCCATGGACACGTACAATTGTACCAATGTGCAAGAGTGGGAAGAGTTGGTGGACGTGACCACCATGACGAAGAATCGGATGCTGCAGCACAACGGGTTCTCACCTTCACAACGAGTCTTTGGATTCAATCCGAAGATACCTGGAGGACTACTTTCCGATGATGGAGGTAACCGAGTTCATCCAGACAAAGTTCGACAAGGTGATCTGACCGTGGAGAGATCTATGAGGATGAGGAAGGCAGCAGCTGAGGCCTTCCTAGAAGCTGACGCCGACGAGGCTTTGAGAAGAGCAGTGTCAACTGGTCCGAGACCTATGCAGGACTATGACATTGGAGAGATGATCTACTTTTACAGAATGGGAGCTGACAAGGCGAAGAAGTTTGCCCCCGGATACTGGTGCGGACCAGCTCGCATCATGATGATTGATCAACCATCAACCATCTGGGCAAGTTACCAAGGGACCTTGGTGAAAGCAGCTCCAGAGAGAGTTCGACGAGCTAGCCTGGAAGAAAACCTCAGTCTTAGTGGTTGGTTGGCGGACTTGGTGAAGAACAAGCATGATCCATGCACAGATCCCAAGAAAGGCTACATCGACCTTACAGAACATCCTCTTCCACCGGAAGTTGAACGATCAGGAGATGCAGATGACGAAGAATATGAGCCGAGTGTGATGGATGACGAGGAGTTTGCAGAGGCCCTGAAGAACCAACCCCTGAAGAGAAAAGGTCCTCCATTGGGACCGAAACCTCTTAGACGATACTATAGCAAACAAGAGCAGGACCTGGAGGATTTTCTTGCGGCAGCAGACACGGGCAAACTACGTGATGAACGTCAAGAACCACCTGAACTTCATCAACCAGCTGAACTACCTGTACCTGATCAAGTTCCTGGAGACGAAGAGCGAGAGGAGATTGAGGAGACCGGGACAAAACGGGAGCATGGAGACGGAGATCCACCTGGAGATGAAGAAGAACGACCAACCAAGAGAAGCCGAGCAGAATACCTAGAGATGTACCACCTGAAGGTGGACAACTTGATGAAGCAGCGACAGAGGAAAGAGATTAGGCTGCAGGAATTGGATCGGAAGAACCATGAAAGTTTCCTGAAGGCAATCAACAAGGAGATCCAGACCAACATAGAAGCTGGAGCCTACCAGATCTTGGGAGACAAAGAATCTGCCTGGATCCGACAACAATGCCCTGAGAAGATCATGGAAAGTCGTTTTGTTCTGACCGCGAAGCCTCTTGAACCTCAAGAAGTCCAACTAGCAAAAGAGACAGGACTTTTACTTGACTGGGAGTCAGAAGAACCATGTAAGGCCAAGGCTCGACATGTGATGAAAGGTTTTTCGGAGGATGGATCCTCTACCATCGAAGCGACAACACCACAAGTGACCCGAGAGGGAGTACTGATGGTTGCTCAAATGGTAGCAAGCCATAGATGGAGACTGGGTTTTCTGGATTTTACTCAAGCCTTTATGTCTGGAGACCCAATTCAAAGGACCATCTACGCAGCCCAGCCGAGAGAAGGAATTCCAGGTTTGTCGCCTGGTCAACTACTGAAACTTGAAAAGGTGTGCTATGGACTGGTAGATGGACCCTATGCTTGGTTTCAACACCTGAATAGAATGCTTACCAAGGATCTCAACTACCAACAGTCCCTGGCCGACCCATGCATCTATTTTCAACATCGAGAAGTTCAAGGACCAGATGGACTTTGGCGCAAGGAACTTGGAGGAGTGATCGCTGTGGCTACTGATGATTTACTACATGGAGGTGACGAAGAGCATCTGCGGTGCATGGAGATCATCCAAAAGAAATACAAGCTGGGCAAATACCAATTTGACCAAGGGAAGTTCACCGGAAAGCAGTTCACTACGATGCCAGATGGAAGCATCTTGGTCAACCAGGCCCAGTACACCAAGGAGAAGCTGATCGACATACAGATCGACAAACACCGGAAGAGACAGAGATACAGCTTCTGTTCCGAGAAAGAGATCAGCGAGTTGAGAGCTAGCGTGGGAGCATTGTCATGGCTTTCCAAAGAATCCAGACCGGACTTGGCAGGAAGAGTTGCTCTTCTACAACAAAACTTTCCCAGACCCAGAGTCAAAGATTTGATCGAAGCCAACTCGATCACCCAAGAAGCGAAGAAGAACCCAGAAAGTGGAATTAAGATCATGCCGATCTTACCACAGAAACTACGAGTTGGAGTAGCAACTGATGCTTCATGGGCCAATGCGAAGGACAGAGATCGACTTGAAGATCATCGAGATGATTTTTGGGAAGAGACGGAAGGCTTCTGGATTAGACACCACAAGACACCGAGAAGAACCCTGTTTCATCCTGGAGCTGTTGAAGGTCCTGATCTACATGATTTGCTACCAGTTCGCAAAACTGTCCGAGATCAAGGCAAGGTCTCCGAGGACTTTTGGAACAAAAGTGATAGTTTTCAGTCAGAAAATGCAGAATGGACTGGAAAGACATACTTTGTGAAACAACCTTTTGGAGAAAAGCTACCGCCCACGGAAATCAATGAGATGTTCCTAAAGTTGATGAACTGCAGTTCTCAAGGTGGGTATATCATGATGTACTACGACAAGGATTTGGAAACACTACCAACTCCACAAATGGTATCAGTGACATCATGGAAATCCACTAGGCTGAAACGCAAAACAGTGAATACCTTGTCAGCAGAATGTCAAGCACTTATCACTGGCATTGGACATATTCATTGGCATCGCTTTCTGCTGCTTGAACTGAACGGAGAGAACATGTCTGATCGAGAATGGGAACATCGACTTTCGTCCATACCCTATGTCTCAGTGGTTGACTCCAGATCGCTCTATGATTGTCTCAATAAACTGGTCTGTACCTATGCTCAGGTGGAAGACAAAAGAACGGCGATCGATGTGGCGATTCTCAAGGACGACCTCTACAAGACTGGAGGGCATCTCAGATGGGTGGACGGTTCCAACATGGTGGCCGATAGTTTAACTAAGAAGATGTCTAGCGAGTTTTTGAGGTTGATTTGTAACCAAGGATTCTGGTCATTAACCAAGTCAGGACACCAGAAGTTAGCAAGTCAACATGATTTGCTCATGGTCACGATACACCAGCCATAATGTTGTGGCGGTGTGAAATCTTGTATAGCTTTGGTGATCGTGAACCACTGGTGACTTTCTGGCTGCAGGGAACACTAGGATGTACCGCTTCGCACAGGGGCTACGTGCTTGCGAAAACGGAAATTGTCCTTTTGTTGTTCTTTGGGTTTGTGGTTGGGTTCCCCCGATTTACAGAAACATATGAGCCAAATAGATGCATGGTGAGCTTGTGAAGTGATTTGGACGATTTCGAAGAGGTTTCAAGAAACAAAGAGCGTCAAGACATGTCAAGACTATACATAGAGACATAGAGCATTTAGAGTCATGGCAAGTTTTTTTTGATCCAGGGACGCTGTTTTTTTTTCGGCAGCTTCTTTGGAAGATTGGGAGGAGAAGTGTAACGCTATGGGGAAATATCATGCCCAGCTACGATTAGTCCCTTTTCTTTGCAGGGTTATCATGGGATATTTACAAGGCGGGAACCCCCAGTGATGTTGGTTCGTTTAGTTTCACCCCATTTACTAGAATTCGAGATATTTTTCAGAAATCATAAGGAATCTAGTATCAACCAGAGGTCTCACCTAGGCATTTCAACCAACTTAGCCTATAACTTAGGACCTTGATGCTGGGGGGTAGCACCTTACCGGACCGTCCGGATCATCGCTCAGCCATGGAACACGCGGCTTGCACACGGCGTCCACAGGATGGGCCCCCAGTCGAAATCGCGTGAACCGTTGCCTTACGTTTGTGGCTGAATTCTATGGCGTATGGTAGATATAACGAGCTAGTTAATGGGTTTATAAGCCAACTTATAGATATAACGAACTAGTTAATGAAGGTTATACCCCATGACGGATCCATGGTATATATTATATGCTAACATGACTGGGGTATATTGATGGGATCCATGTTACCATATATAACAGCACCATGGATCCTATGGGTACTGGTTTATAAACCAACTTATAACATCTTACAACTGGGGTCCCCGTCCTACTGGCGTGTTTGACTTTGAGTTTGCTTCGATTTGAACCAAGGGTGTGCCATGAAAACGACGCTTGTAAAATAGTCGAAGTATGTTTAAGTATGTTTATGTAATGAATATCAGGAATCCTATTCAATGTGGTAGGATGGACCAGGATGGACATATACTCCATATGTGTGTTGAATAATTATGGCACCTGCGGAACAGCACCCTTGCTGACAGCAGATGGCGTTCAGCTCAAGGGTTTTTCTTCGGCAAATTCAGCCTTGACCAGTCGCCCCACTGCCGTTGCTTCCTGTACTTTCGCGAATGGGCCGCTAGGGGTCAAAATTCAGCACACATTTTGAGTTCATAAATGGGTGACCCTCAGTTGTCATTTGAGTCATTGGATGTTCTTGGTCATTTGCGATGGCTCAAACAATGGTGAAAACTGTTGTTGCAAATGGTAAAACATGGTAAAACAATGTAAAACAGTTTGGCGAAATCTTTAAGAAAACGGGTGACCATCCCTAAGTTTTTCTTCGGGCCTGGCATGTCTTTGGGCGGAGAACCAGGGTGAAAAGGCCCAAAGCCATACTTCGTTTGAGAATGCTGACTGCAGATTCCTGATTGTTGATTACTAATTAGTGTACCACTGGTGCTATGGTGAATCATTACCTTTGTGTTGCCGTGATTTCATTTGAAATTTATGATTGACAACTAGCTGGGACTGATGTCGTTGTTCTTGGCGGAGGGCATGTCTGGTCGCGGCAATATGTTTGTTCAAGTCATCATGCTCTAAGTGGCGTGGAGGCCTGGAAGATCTAGAATTTCAGCGTTTTAAACTGGCAGGTGGTTTCATTATGTTTCAGGTCTTTTTAATTCTTTTTATGTCTTCCATCCATATCCAAATTTAGAAATATAATAATTATAAAAATGGTTAATTCTATCACTCCAGCCAAAGCAACGATTGGCTAACGAGACAGGTTAAAGCCACGAAACTGAAGGCAGTCGTGCATGGTCAGTTGCGTTGCTCATGGTCGTGTCCTGGATTTTTTTACTGGCAGTATGAAAGTGGAGACGAGTCTAGGGTGTTCTGTCTTGTGGAAGCTCGTTGTAGAGTGGAAGCTCGAGTGGTGTGTGTGTGAGTGTTTACAAAGCAGCGCAGAAACTTGATGTCAAATAGGGAACAAATATCGAAGGAGCGGCTAGTGACTCTCAGCATTTAAATAGTAGCAGTGTCTACTTGAATTGAATGTGCATCCCAATTTCTAAGTGCGTAATAACTATCGACTATGCCTATGCTATCAAAGGAGGTTTAGAAGTGAAACTTCCGAGTTACGAAAAATTGCTAGTGGTGGTTTTTCAGAGAAGAGCAGTGAAGACAGCTGTGATTTGGGCCGTGCGCTTGTCTGCGCAAGATGAATAGCCCGTGAGTATGTCCATTTCTACGTCGTGAAACATATATAGCTGTTTTTATCTGTTACATCTGAAAAACCACTTCCACTACCAGCCCATCCACGAATATCATGAATATTTTTTGAATATCATAAATACATATAAATACCATGAATTTCATGAATATCACGAATCATATGGATATACCCTCTGGTTATTTAACATAGCCATGGTATAGATGGCCCATAGAAATAGATGGTTTACCTGGGTTTACCTATTAAACATGGTGGATCTTTCCATGGCTATGTTAAATAACCAGAGGGTATATCCATATGAATCATGGGTTCATCGAAATTGGAGCGCCGGTCTCATTTTAGCCCCGAGACCTCGTCACCAAGATCATGGCACCGTGGCGGTGGGACTGTACGTTGAAACAGACAAAGGCAAATCGCAAGAAAAAGAGATGTCAGTAGAAGATGAATGAATTTCTAATACCACTTTACCAACGAGAAAAAAATCGCAAGAAATTCACTTTCGCAAGGAAAAAAGGATGTGAGAATGTCAGGAGAAAGAAACGCCAGGTGAATGAGACGTCAAGATTCAGATCTGTTAAGAGAAGCGGGGTTTGAAGAAAAGGGTCAAGAGAAGATCAAGAGTCAGAAGCATCAAGGTAAAGCGGGTTGGAAAGGGAAGGGATGTCAGACTGTCAAAGGGAAACCAGATCAACAGAAATCAGAAAAGGATGTCAAGAGAAAGAGATGTCAAGGAGAGAAGCGTGTCAGGAGAACGAGATGTCGGCACAAAGAAGTCCCATCAAAAAGAGTTGCCAAGAGAAAGGAATGTCAAGAGAAAGGGCTGCAAAGAGGAAGAGGTGCCGAGGGACATAAATGTAAAGAGAATTGGAAGCCAGGTGGTCTGGCTGCGTTCCTTCCTATAGGCTTTCCCTCTTCTGCACAGGCTTTCCCTCACCTTTTCCAAGCTCCACCAGGCTTGTCCCACGCGACAAAAAAGAGTGCCTGATACGGGTTGTCATGGTGGTGTATGGCCCATTGGTGTTTTCTCGCGTTGGTGGTGTATAGAATGATGATCTCCAACGATTAAGAATTCTAACATGTATCGCGGAGGCTGAAACCACCAACCAGTTTTTGATTTGATGGTAGGGTTCAGTTTGTGGCGGTAACAAAATGTAAAAAGTAGATCCTCTATGATCTACGCTATGAAAAATCCCATGCTCACCCAACATCCCCCTGAGGGTGAGTTATGTTTATTGAACTTGCTTTTGGCATGACTGTTTAGAACCAGCAACAGAGCTACAAAATTTGAGACCCAACTTATTAAATTGCGGTGAGGTCTTTAACCCCAAACCAAGTATTACTTGGATCATTCGGGTTAGAATTGGTTCGTAGTCCTGGTTCCTTTGTTGTCTATATATATATAGCTTTAATATGCATATATGATCAAATATGTAAAATTATGTAAATATATACACAAGTAAGTTCCCTCACTACTATCATTCCCCTTCACAACTTGCTTTGCAACTCCATTGTCCAATTCGTGGGGCGATCTTCCAAGCCACGCTACTTAAAAGCAGCTAATGCCTGCGCCCGGGTTGACGGAATCCGTCAGCCTTGGGGAGCTGAGCGCGGAACTTGAGCGAGTCTCACCAAGAGGGGGACTGTGCTGTTCTGTTGTAGCGCTCACCTTTTTTCTATGGTGATCTTATTGTGTTTATTAAATTCATAGCCCTCGACCAATGTTGTGGATGATGCACGGCAGGCGGTTGAGATATGTTGAGATCTGGAGAAAGGAAGAGTGGAATGATCGTCCTGTGTGGGGCTACAATGATGGTCCCCCCTGGTGCAAGTCTCTTGGACAACCTCCCTGTCAAAACACGGCAAGTTTGTTCACCTTCATGAACCCTGACACCCTGTTTCCAACGTTGCTTTCCCCCTTGTTTCATGAACTGACTGGGACGATTTTCGGGCCTACAAACTCCAGTTTTGTTGTCCACCATGTGAACATTCCCCATTTTGGTAGACCACCATTTTGTGACTTAACCATATCAGGTTTCTTCGAATACTATGTATCCTCAAGATATTTCATCAACATGATGATAATGGATAAAATTCATATAATCATTTGACTGTTATATCCTTGTTAACAAATTATGAGAATAATCGAAGAACATTCGTCTAATTTGTTGACAACGAATGCAATCATATAAACATATGATGTTGATAAATTAGAAGATAATGGATTCATCATTCATATCTATTATACATATTATACCATGATTCTGCGATCTTGGCGCGCAAAGCGCATAGCGCGCAACCTCCAACTCAATCACTCCTTCCATTTATGCGCGACCACTTCCCAGTTCCCAGTTCCTTGCCCCTATTTTGAGTTTCAATATGTTTCAGCCGCTGAATTGTGAAGGCATTTGCAGGCTACCCTCTGGTAATTTAACATAGCTATTGAAAATGGCCATAGAAATACTGGATTTACCCAGCTATAAAATGGTGGATCTTTCCATAGTTATGTTATAAAGGTTTACCAGGCCGGGTAACTCATCCAATTAAAAAGCCATCAAAATCCACTATCTTCCCCCCATGTTGCCTAAATTTTCATTGGTCAAGGTGGGTCGTCGATATGGGTCGCCAGGTGCGGAGAAACAGCTCCGACGAGAGATGAATTCGCAGGTGGCGAGCTGGTTCACCCACGGTTTGCTATGGAAAATGGCTCATTTATAGATGATTTACCCGTGAAATTTTGGTGATTTTCTACAGTATTCCATATAGTTATGGTAGTTTACCGGAGCGTAACCAAAGGTTTAGGTGTTGAGAACTGGATGAGATTTCAGAACCGTTCACATCCCCTAGCCAGGAACGAGCCAAAGGGAGTCCATGGTCTTGATTGTTTGCATCCAGTTTTGGATGGCATATTAATTTTCTCCTTGGCCAGATTGCCCAAGTGGGGCTTCTCAACCCCTATAGGACAGAATTCAGGGAGGAAGCGTTTCTCAAGCATTTCATTTGGATCGAACGCGTGCCACCCTTTCCATTCCCGGGGCTCCTAAGGTTCCAAGTGTTATACACAGTTGTGGGTGGCCAATATTCATGTGCAGCCTGTAGCCGTAGCCAAAGTTGAGTCCCAGCCTTCACTTTCAAGAGTATGTAATCATTATATGGGGGTCCCAGTTTTCCAGAGTTTTTTGTGTAGTTGGGTAGTTAGCAATATTCCTGCCTAAGTTTTGGTGTGTATATATATATATCGAATATGTCTGGAATACAGATACATGTATATATATATATATTTAATTATAATTATATATATATATGTGTATACACATACACATACACATTATATTGTTGGCTGTATCCATATCCAACAACATAATATGGCTGGTTTAACACCCACGTATCATTTCTGGAAAATAAATCGGCTTTGTTTTTAAGAAAAATAAAACCTCTTCTACTGTGTATATTTCTGGTATATATCCGCATGATTAACCCCATCCAACAAAGCCACGTTTGTTGCCTATTTTGCCAACTGTTTTAGTGCCATTAGTAAATTGGGGAATCCGCCATTCTGTATTTTAAATGGTTGAATCCCATTTTTCTGGGGGCGAATCTCCACCATTGAAATAAGATTTTCTCGGCACCCCCATCCCATCTTGATCCCATCTTGATCAACCCCTGAAAATAGCCGCAGCATAGTCGCATGAATCCCTGAAAGTGTCGGATCATCAACCACCTTTTTGTGTTGGTATCAGAAACATCCATTTTATTGATTGGATCCCATAGCACTTGCACTACTAATATCCACTAAGATCCACTCATAGCCATTTACATCTCATCAACTATCCCTATTCTGGTTGGTTTCATAGCTTTCATATCTCCATTTTCTCGGTAAAATACCACCACGAAACCAACAAAAGCACATCTTCTTGGTATCCCTTTGATAATTATAACTTTTCTTCATACCACACAATATCCCACAATACCAGAGCCCAATTATTGTTGGAACTTTTGTGGAGGCATGAATCCATGATGGGGATGGCCATGAATTGCCATGTTTTTTGACGATTCCTATGGGATGGATGGCCATGAACAATATATCATATTTTTGGTCATATATTATATATATTATATATCATATATTATATATATTATATATCATATATTATATATATATTATATATCATATATTATATATATTATATATCATATTATATATATTATATATACTATATGTAATAATTAATCATATTCCGTAAAATCCCCTGACTTTCCAATGATATTTCCAATGATATTTCCAATTATATCCATGATATATCCCATGATATCGACTATTGTTGACATTTTTTGACGATAATGATATAAACCATTGATTTTCCATAATTAGTTCATGATATGGATCATAAAATGATATTATGGTTATATGCTCTCCACTAACAGTAAATTAACATAGACCCTGGCAGTCATCGGGGTTGGAAGACTGGTTTCCACTATAAAATGGCTTATTTTCAGGGTCGAACTGTTAATTTACCAGAGGGTAATGGTTTATGATATGTTCCCATGATATTGACCAGAAACCATTAATTATATACATCTTTTGACCATGGCCAGGATCGGGCCTTGACGGCCAAAACTCCGAAGACTTCAAAAGTCACGGGAATTCTGGTGGCTCAGCGTAGCCGGCGGGTAAACCTTTGAGTTTTAGTAGCTTCATGGGGGTTTAGCTAACGCAATTTAGTGGAAATGCTGGGAGTTATTGGTTTAACGGTTTAAACCTCATTTGCTGGGGATAATCTAACTGGTGTAGCTAAGAGAATGTCTTGACCCTTTGCAGCACAACTAGGGCTAAATGCGAGATTATTGGATTGATCCGGGCATGAGAATTTCTGGGTCTTAGCTGACATAACTTGGTAAACCAACAAATGATGATTGTACTTGATATTTCAGCAGGATTCTGCAGGTAAATCAGATGATTGTACTTTGATATTTCCATCAAACTAACATACAACAGTTTGAATGCAGGATTCTGCAGTTCTGCAGGTCAGTTCTTTACTCTTGATCCGTTCTTTGCTGATTCAGCATGAAGAACAGCAGGGAGATCAAAGCTTTAGAAGTAAAGGCTAATGCATTTAGACATACCGTGGATAGAAGAAATCCTGCGCCACCGAAAGGATGGTTGAAACCCTATAAAACATGGGATTTTGCCCATCTATCAACTGGTGCAGGATTTCTCTGGCCCATCCACAGTATGGTGATATATAGTGATATGCATATACACAGAATTATCGTCAAAGGTGACGTGACTTCTGAGACCCATTGGAGCAGCCTAAAAAGCACAAAGGCCCAGCTGGAGGCTCCCAAAGTTCCATATTTGGTGCAACCCCCTTCCTCTATACCTGGGGGATGGGGTTAGCATGACACTTGTGTGTGTGTGTTTGTACATTATATATATACACGTCTACATTTAATATACATTATATTATATATATATTATATTATTTATATATATATATATGTATCCAAACATATAATATGACATACTATAACTTATAATATAGTATGATTTGACATAATTTATAACATATAATGGGTATAAATCTACATGACATGGCGGTTTATACCCCATCGTCGGTGAAGATTTCGTTGCTAAAATCCAATGGTTTGGAGGGAACCAAGGAGCTGCGGCAGCTACCGATGGAGTTTCCCAAACGCATGCCGCATGATAGTTATTTAAAACATGTTTGTTGGATAGGAAAGTTGAACCCCCCAAAAAGATAGTAACTTTTGGGAAAGCATCAATCCTAGGTGGCTTATCCCAGTTTAGGTTACAAATGGGCTAAGTAGGGTTAGTCCACTTGTAATACCAGGGTTATAGCACTGGGATGACCCACTGCCCCAGGTCCGAGAAGACGTCGCACCGCTGCGCAGCCCTGTCCCGAGGGCTCCCAAGGAAGACCCCGCGGACGACCCAAAGAATGGGATCCGAGACCGACCACAGGCGACCACGGTGGCTGTGGCCAAGGGATTAGCCTCTGGTAATGCAAAGGTGGCGTTTTTAGTAGAATGAAGGGAGAATCTACAGGAATCCATATATGAAACCATGGTTTTTTCCCATCAAATATATATATATAGATTTCCTGTAAATTTTCCCTTCAACCAATCCCAGTAAAGTGAGGCTGGAAAAGCTCTAAAATTTCGTGCGATCATGTTCCCCACAAAAGAATTAACACCTCCATTGAGTTCGGGGATCCAGGTAGCCATGTTGACACCGAAGGGTAAACTGTAAACCAACCTGAAAAGGTTGGGATTGGAGATAAACCGTGAGAGGTGGGGATTTGGCATGTGAATCATGATGGCTTTGTCTGAAATTCAGGTTGAAAAGCAACAGAGGCGATTAACGGGGATATACACCAATAAAATAAAGATAGGGTTTGATGGGGAAATTTTGGAGGTCGCGTGGAGCTTAATGGGGCTTAATGGGGCCGAGAATTGGATTTAGTGTAGAGATTAAGGAAAAAGAAATGGTCCCTGCATCGTGCTTGTGGTGTTCCAGCATTCCGGAGTCCGCTAGACAAAATTCCACGGAGTGAGGTTGCTACTGTATGTGACTGTGGATGAAGTTGATGAAAGCTGACATTTCTTGCCCCAGATTTTGGGAAGTTGGATCCCAATTTTTGTGGTGCTTTTGCTCAAGCAAATAGCCTCTAGAATTGCAAAGAGTTGGTTCAAAAGTTAGCAAATAACCTTCTGAATGCTTTGGGCCAATTGGTTTGTAGCTCCATACAAAATCTCCATTTTCTGGTTGGTGGTTACATTTTTTTCCATTATATATGGGATAATCCTTCCCATTGACTAATATTTTTCAAGATGGTTAAAACCACCAACCAGTTTTGGTTGGGCAAACTTCCCAACATCTCCTGGATGAAATTCCAGAAACCACCTGGAGGAACCCTCGGCGACACCGAGGACAGTGTCTTTGGTGAAACAGCTCTGCTCGCGAAGCCCCAAAAAGTGGATGTGGATATAGACCGGAGTTCAATGAGAGTAGATATATTATGAACTATTAGAACTAGTAACTATAGTACATACATGCATGCATGCATGCATACATACATAGATACATAGATAGTTAGATAAATAGATAGATACATACATACATACATACACACATACATACACACATACACACATACACACATACACACATACACACATACACATACACACATACACACATACACACATACACACATACACCCATACACGCATACACACATACACACACATGCATACATACATACATACATGCATGCATGCATGCATACATACAGACATCCATCCATAGATCCATCCATACATCCATCCATACATAGATACATAGATACATCGATACATAGATACATCGATACATCGATACATAGATACATAGATACATAGATACATAGATACATAGATACATAGATAGATAGATAGATAGATAGATACACAGATACACAGATACATAGATACATAGATACATAGATAGATAGATAGATACATAGATACATACATACATACATACAATACATACAATACATACAATACATACAATACAATACAATACCAATACAATACAATACAAATACACTACAAATACAATACAATACAAATACAATACAATACAATACAATACATGCATACATACATACATACCTTCATACCTACGTACCTACATACCTACATACCTGCATACCTACGTACCTACCTACCTACCTACCTACCTACGTACCTACATACCTACATACCTGCATACCTACGTACCTACCTACCTACCTACCTACCTACCTACCTACACACCTACCTACCTACCTACCTGCATACCTACACACCTACATACCTACATACCTACATACCTATATACCTTCATACCTGCATACCTACACACCTACATACCTACCTACCTGCATACCTACACACCTACATACCTACATACCTACATACCTACATACCTTCATACCTGCATACCTACACACCTACATACCTACATACCTACATACCTACATACCTTCATACCTACATACTTACATACCTACATACCTACCTACCTACGTACATACATACATACACACATAGATTCATAGATACATAGATACATTGATATACATAGTGGACAATGTTTGATTTTTTGCGCCCAGCAGCTTTAAACTAACTGCCGCATTGCGCGTGTGCGTTAGCCTTCCAAGATTCCACTGAGGTGGTGATTAACTGCGCCAACGTGGGGACCGTCTTTTGTGAAAGCAGGGGCTCCAAGATTCGCACGTGCATCTATGGCAGGTATATTGTGTATACACATATATATATATATAGACTCATTCAGTAGATATAAAATCTGTTTGTTTTAACTATGTTCCCCATTTTAGTGTTTTTTTGGCAGATTCCATATTCTATCTACTCTAGGATGACTATAATCATGTATTTTCAGATATTATCAATATATATATATACACATACAGTTTCGCCCAATTTGAGCCCTGAACCATCTCTCTCTCTATATTATATATATATATTATATTCATATATTTGTAGCATTGTTCGTTGGCTTTGGAAACCATTGTCTCACAGCAAGCCGTTCCCAGGCCATGCTAGGCCGTTCGGCTGAGGTCGAAAACAGTTGTACGCCGCACAGCTCACGGAAACAGGACGTGGGCGCCGTGGGTCATCCAGGGTTCAACTGCTGGCAGGTTTTATTATTTTTTTAAAGGATGATTCAGCATTAGATTACATAGAAAACCATTAGAAAACCCATAGTTTTCAGAATGGTGAATATATGATGTATTACAAATATTATAGTATTCACCATTGAATTATATGATGATTCAAGACTATATTCTCAGACAAATGCATTTTTCAGGACTTTTTCCCAATGTTGCGTGTTGGATGGTCACAGCTGGGTGGTCCTTGTGGGTGATACCGTCAACTTCGGAACACTGAGTAGCTGGTTTCTATGATTCCTGAGTGTGGCAACCATCAACTAGAGTTTAGTGCATGATTATTATTCTGATTATTATTATTATATATTATTATATATGGCAAGATGGCAACCCTTTATATGATTATTATTATATATTTAGTGTATTATTATGATTATTATATATGGCAAGATTATGATTATTATATATGAGCTAAAAAATCATGTCACCCTTTCAAACAATCCGTCGAAACGTCGTGACTTTTTTTTGGGAATCGAGCTGGTCGCGGGTCGGACTTTGAAATCCCGCCAGGCGGCAGCAAGAAAGGTTTCATGTGGGAAGGCGTCCGGAGGTGCCAAGGTGAAAGGGGCGAGGAGAATTTAGCCTCTGGTAAACATACAAAAACGATGAAAAGATCCACCATTGTTCATGGGTAAGTCTATGTCTGTGGCAATTTTCAATAGCTATGTTAGTTTACCAGAGGGTAGACACAAAAGGTATTGGTAAATCAGGATTTGCATTCTGCATCAGTTTGTGTAGTTTTGCAGAAAAACTTTGGAGAGTGAATACTTGGTACTTAGATCTTTTTTCAGACTTTTCAGATCTTTCAACCAAAGTCTGCAAAGTCTGGGGATCTCAATTTTTCTATTGACCATTTTGGAGGAATGCCAATCACTCAGATTGGCTGGACCCCACGACCCGTACGTCACGTACGTCACGTTGACCGTCAGTGGTGGCCACGATGCCCTGAAGCGCAGGGCTTTTCAGTACTACGAAAGCCACGGACTGAAGCCGCAGGGAGTCTGCAAGAACAGGACGGGTTTCTGGGTTTGGATCCAGCTGATCCCGGCACTGCTGCACATGTCCCTGCAAAAAGATGAAAAAAACAGATTCGAAAAGATGGACCACTTTGTTTATAAAAGAACTCCTGATGAGAATTGTATATGGGAAGTCTGGTTCGTGGTTTCAAACATGTTTTATTTTCCATTATATATGGGATGTCATCCTTCCCATTGACGAACTCATATTTTTCAGAGGGGTTCAAACCACTAACCAGATATTCTTGGAGTATATGGGATAAAACTCTTGGACCATCCTTTGGATGACTCAACGATCTCTGCGTTACATTTGCTAAGTGACTCTGCTACTTTCGAAGTACAGGTCAAGCGTGATTGCAACATGTCACTATTGGGTGACTGACCATGATTGCAGTCCATCATCTCTTACTCCCCTCTTAATCTTCTGCACCTCATTATGTCATTTATATATATATATTATATATATATGTATATTTTACAATCTGACACAAATTCTTATTTAATCTTATAATTAGTCTTATCGTTAATCTTAGCATTCATGTTATACGTAATATTATTAATCATTCATCTTAATTATATTACTATCATGCATTTTACAATCAATGTCACAAGTTGGTAGTGAACTGCATTACTTCCTGTGATCAACTTGATAAAAAATGCCCGAATTAATGATGATTCATGATTGGTCTTATCATTAATCCTCAGAATTAATACACAAGCACATAAGTACATGAACCATAGGTAACATGTTACTCATATTTACATGAATATCATTACCATAAGTCATCAACCATGGTAATCTATAGTAATCCATGTTATAACTAATGTATTAATGTATGTATATATATACACCATTCGTCTCACAATGCTATAAGTAACACTATATAGTAACATATCCATGTTATATATCATTTATCTTAAAATTATTGTGATAAGCAATCTAGTAACAGGGATACTTATCTTACATTTATGGGTATTATGATTGTTATAATATAGGTACAAATATCATCAATCATAACAATATTAACAATATTAACCATAATAACATGATTAATTAGTCATAACAATATTAATTTTAGTAACAACAATGACATTTTATGATTACTATTAATTGGGTATCATTAATCTTGTAATGTTATGTCATAGTAATCCTCACCATGCTGTAGGGACTGGCACTGCCGCGCCGCCCACAACAGGACGGCTGTCCTGTCGCCCGTGCCGGATGACTTGAAGAGCAGAGTCATTGTCTGTCCCGTGGTGGACGACCAACGCGCCTCGTTGCGGAAATTGAGAAAATGCTGGGAACATTGTTATGGAGAAATGTGGGGAAGATGATTTTCGAAGAATTTTTCTTGCAGCCGTTTTGAGGACAGATATGGCAATTTCATGACTGGTTGGTGGTTTGGAACATGAATTTAATTTTTCCATATATTGGGAAGAATCATCCCAACTGACCTTCATATTTTTCAGAGGGGTAGGTCAACCACCAACCACATTTTATATATACATATATATACATAATATATATATATATATAAATATATTGTTGGGGTGCCGTTCTCGTCAGGACGAAAACACCCAGATTTGACCGCTGAGGTGATACCGATGACCTGTTCCTTGCCCAAAAAGGACCGCTGATGCAGCTGGGTTTTCTGTAGTGAAGAACCCGATTGGTGTCACCATCCACCATGATATTCAATTGGTAATTCATATACATACACCCATGTAATATATGTAATCTGTATTGCCTATACATGATATTCAATCTTCTTCCCATAGATATTCAATAGAATATATATATACACATACAAATCCCATTATATCATTATACAATATTTGATTGGTGATGAATTTCCCCATGATTTGATATAGCCATAGCATGCCAAGGTGATCCATGGAAGGGGATGCAACGCGGGGAGACAAAGTAAGAATAGGAGATGAATCGTAATAACAGGGAATTTCAACAACCATTATGGGGTGAAATCGGGATTTTTTTTTTATGGGATATATAACCAACTCGTCGTATTCTGGATGAAGAAAAAATGACCCGTCGTGACGTCAGTGAACTGCTGGCTTCTATGTGGAATCATCCCCAAATGGCCGTATGGTAGCATATATTTTCATGTTGGTGAATTATTTCAATTCAACTAGAGTAATTACTATACTGTTGCTATACACTCGCGCGGTGTTCGCTTGGTTTGCACAAGATACGGATAACATACGGACCGCCCTTGTTCCAGTGGAACTCAGTGGATGAGGATATTAGGATGATGTATATATATATATAATATCATGGTTGGTGGTTTGGAACATTTTTAAATTTTCCATAATTATATGGGAATAATCATCCCAACTGCTAATATTTTTCAGAGGGGTTGAAACCACCAACCACATTATATATATATACGTATACATATAATACATATATATATATATACATAATATATATATATACATATTATGTATAAAGGTACATATCATACATTGCATTGTGCTTCTTTGAAGCCTCCGCATCAGACTGAGGTTCACCATTCGATTGGCCATGCGCTGGACGGCTCAGAATGATTCCGGGGAAGCAGCAGCGAAAGTGGGTTACCCTCTGGTAAACATACCAAAAACTATAGAAAATCACTAGCTTTGAATAGGTAAAACAACTATAAATGGGGCATTTTCAATAGCAAACTTTTGACATAACCAGAGGGTAGTTCACCCCGACTGGACATTGGACAACTAGGGCCCACATATTTTTGGTCGGCAAAAAAATTGGTGAACATCCGCCACTTGCGGTGAATTATCCCAAAGCTCTTCGTCGCAAGCGACCCACAGTGCTGAGGAATCTTCATTTTCATATGATTTAAATATTATATAACATTTTTTCCCAAATAGAATCTAAGTAATCGACTTTCTCCGAGAATTAGAGTCCCAACACTCCAAAAAAGCAACCAATCCATTTACTCTAATTACAAGTAATATTGAGTAAATTGCTCTAGTATTTCACATACCCTCCTATAAATGGGATTGTCCCATAGCTATGTTACATTAATTACCAGAGGGTAATTTGTAGAGTCGACTTTCTTTATTTCATAGAACAGGGCTTGGCAAATGTGTTTTTTTTTTGCGATTTTAAGAACATCATCTACAAATATCTGTTGGAGACTTATATCCCCCCAAAAAACGGGAAGATGTCTAATTAGGACATTTAAACTTATATTCTGGATAAATGTAGGAGACTGCTATTTGATCCTAATAATCCCATCCGAAACCATGGTAAAAAGTAGGGGATTTCCACATAGTTGGAACCATTGAAATGGGGTGTTTATGAGTGGGATGGGATTAATTGGATCTATCTGGGTAAATTATAACAACCTCACTGTGACCTCACTGGAATCATGGTTAGTAAGGGAAATCATCCCCAAATGGCCGAACTATTCAGGTTAGTGAATTATTATAATTTACCCAGATAAGTGGATATATAAGTGGATATAGTTGATACAAATAATTCACTAACCTAAATAATTTTTCTCCAACATTGATATATATATATATAGTGGATATAGTTGGAGACTCCATTCGAAACATCTCCTGACAGGCTACGGCTGTCAGCTGGTGGACAACGACAACTACCGAGACTGGAAGCACCAGGACGGAACGGCCGGGTCACCGAAGGTCACCAGCGATGAAAAAACGCTGGTGGGGAATTGCTGATTGTTATGGCGATTTTATGGCGAGTTCACTGGATTTTACATGGGATTAATACACTAATGGAATATATGTATATACATATATATATATATACATATACATAATATGATATAATATATATATATATATTATCTATCTATATCTATATATTATATTTCATGTACACAAATCGTTTGGCATTTGGCTGCATTTCATCTAAGTCACCACGATGTCGCGAGGTAAACACATCTAAATTAGGTCAAATCGTCAGGGGAACTGTCATCTTTGTGAATCTATCCTGATTGGTTGTTATTTGTAGTGATTTAAGATCTGGATCCTTTTTTTTTGAATATGATGGATGCACATTCTATCCATGCATTCTCTGGCCTACTAGCAAGCGTCCACCATCCGGATGGTCTTCATTCTACATCCCCCATCTTCTATTGGTATGTAGAAAGTCATTTTAAACCATTACCCTCTGGTAATTTAACATAGCTATTGAAAATGACCATTTATAGTGAATTTTCCCATTGACAATGGTGGATCTTTCCATAGTTATGTAAACGTTTACCAGGCCGGGTAACCACAGGTGCCATGGTCAAGTTGCCATGTTTTTTTAAAACCGTTTTTGGTCCCGCGGTCAATGGTATCCCCCTGTTTTCACAACGCTCCATGTAACTTGACCGTCGGGCAAATATGCCAGAGATGGGCCCCTGCCAAGAGCAGGTAGGAAACATCCCGGTCAATAAAACTAGGTATTATTAACCATTATACTGACATATACTGACTATAGTAAAAATCAACTATTGATCAAATATTTCCCTTTTTAATAATCAGGAGCCATTGGGTTTCCTGGGGAAACCATCTATTTTTCTGCTGAAATCCTAGGTGATTTTCAAATGTGCTACCTAGGATACTTCCCTGGCAGTTAGACAGACGGTCTCTACCCCAAAATGTCCAGGTTTCTGCTTTTTCCACCCTGTCTCTTCGCCAAAGAGTGTTCGCGCAGGAAAAGCCCCACCATACCCATTTGCGACAGGATAGAACCACAATATGTCTTTAGAAATGATACTTTTTGCATCTCTTTGTTACATACCCTATTCAAGAGTATAAAGGGATTATATACCCATTAGCTGATGGTTGCGTGATGTTGCGTGTACACTCTCATTGCACCAACGGTTATATTCCATACCCACTTCCCTGTTCATGGGTGAGTCCATAATCCCCAATCAATCAGGGAGGTTAACAACATAACAGCCCACTTCTATATTCAATTAAATCAAATAAGTCCTCTGGATTATATGCAATTTTTAATGGAAAAATAATGCTCGATGGCCTGTCATCAAGTAAACAATCAAATGTTGGCTTATGACTTTATGATATAACACACTATAAAACTATAGTTTTTCACGTGGACATATAATCTCCAGTCGATTCTTTGAACAATCATGATGACTAAACAACGGCTAAGAAGGTTATCGGCGATTGATAATTCACTATTATAATAGACTATAGTTCCCCCACAATAGTGTAATAACTAACTATTAATTAACATTACAGGGATTTTAACATCCCTGCCACTTGTTGTTACCCTAGGTATTATTAACCATTATACTGACATATACTGACTATAGTAATAACCAACTATTGATCAAATATTTCCCTTTATAATAATCCACCATCCACAACCAACCAGTATTGTTGGATTCGACTATAGCTCCCCCATGATGTTATACTACTATTTTTTACTCCCCGTAATATTGATACAGTAGTCCCTTATCATAGAATTAGATGTTCCCCAGGTCATATATGGAGGTTTCCTGAAATGGAGGTACCTCCAAATCATCCATTTTTATTTGCGGATTTTCCATGAAATAAACCATCCAGCGAGCTTGGGGTATCCCCATGACTATGGAAAGCCCCATATATCATTCCATTAGATTCATTAGATCCCATGAATTCCTATTAAGTCACATTAGAAACCCCAGTATAAACACTATGTACATCTATATATAATGTATATATCATATATATATATATATATACATATATCATATGTTATATATAGATTTATACCACAGTGGACCCACTTTCCTCGTTACAAAACATCGCTAGGAAAACAAGCGGGGGACCGATGACATCATTCGAGACTGGCTGCTGGGCGCTGGTGCTCGCCTGAAGGTGGGGAAAACCCAGGTTGAGTTAGCCCTTCGGAACATGGGCATTTTTTGGAAAGGATTATGGGGCTAAGCCCCATAGTCATGGGAAACATTGAGCTTTCCCATGGTCATTATGCATTTCGGAAAAGTGAATGGATTAGGGTTAACATGGCTATGGATCAATACCTATTAATACCATTTTTAGTGGGATGAACATCCATTTACCAGCTATTTTGATGTGAACAGAAGGGGTACAAGGTTTTGACACACTGCCATATTAGAACATGATCATGATTGAATCATGATCAATGATCATTGGAAAGCCCAATCATGTTCCAATCATTGTTCTAATGCCATTTCTTGGAAACTCCAATCATTAAATGGTGAATACTGTCAATGCTTAGATTCTTCATAATTTCATGGATACCCGGATACCAAAATGAGGATTTTCCACATCTCTGTTAGTTAAGAAAAATGAGGCTATCTCATTGATTCTTTTTTGATTTCGACGGCATGTAACATGTTTATTATGCATTTATAACAGTATAGATGTATGATGAGGTATGTGTACACAGGTATATATGTAATATGTACTGTAATATCTAATGTGTAAGCTGTAGTATGTAATGTGCAATATGTAGTATGTGATATGTATGAATATGTAATATGTAATGTGTACTATGTATTAATATGTAATACAGTAATATGCAATATGTAATATGCAATATGTAATATGTAATATGTAATATGTAATATGTAATATATATATATATATATATGCGCAATATATATATATATATACGTAATATGCTATGTATCTGGCTTCATACAATGTATGATGATGATGATGATGCTGCTGTATCTAGCATCAGAACCCATGGAAACGACAATAAGTCAGCAGCTGGCAGCTGCTTCCATCCTCAAATTTCAATGCGACATGGCAGGTTAGCTACGCTCGGAACCCCAGGGTTTAGCTCCGTGAAGCTGTCAGGGTTGATTTCGGCAGCTGGTGAACACCCCCCAACTCATAATAAACATTGAGAAAAGCACATTGTTTATCTTTTTTATCGGCCGTGTATATATATATATACATATATATATATATACATATATATATACATACATATATAAATATACATATATATATATATACATACATACATATATATATATACATATATATACATATATATATACATATGTATATATATATATATGCAAATATATATATAGATGCAAAACTATATATATATATATATGTACATATATGTACATATCATACTATATATATATTACGGATATATTCGTTGATACTTAATATGGATATAGTATGGATATATATATGTATATCCTAATGGATCCAAATACAACCTGAGAAGGGCCAACTACTTCCTCGGATCCAAGGTCTTCGACCGAACGGGCCGATTTATTCCATCAGTGCCTCCCAGGCGGAGTGGTTGGAAAGCACAGTTGACTTACCCGGCCTGGTAAACATACAAAAAGTTATTGAAAATTGCCATGTATTATAGTTGATTTATCCATGAACAATTGTGATTTTCCATAGTTATGTTAGTGTACCAGAGGGTAGAACTCGGTTTACTATAGTCACTGGGTTTCTAGACAAACCATGATAGTAACTTAATTGGTTTAAGTATAGGTTAAACATACTGTGGTTGATTGATTATTGTAGGGAGTTTTACTGCCAAGGCCTTTTGGGAGTATGGACTAACCCTTAGTACGGGAAACGTTTTCAACCAAGTATTCAAATGAGATGGGATGGGATAGCCCATATGCTCCATGTATGGTATATTTACCTACATAACTGGGCCATTTATGGGGTAAATGGTGGTAAATATTCCATACGTGGAGCATATGGGTAGGGGTACTATTGGTGGCTAACATGGGATTGTCCTTTTTGGTTCCCAAAGCCAGATGAAATCACATGAATCTACGCTCATATTTGGCGAAGTGCTCATATTTGGCGAAGTGCTCATATTGGGGGATGGTCAATAATCCATGAATAGGCACACACACACATATATATATATATGTCAGTCTATCTATATATGTATATAAATGTATGTATATATATATATGTACATATAATATTATATGTATATATATATATATGCAATATCCCATTGTGAAGAATCCGATGGTATGGGATTACCGTACCACATGGCGGAAACTCATCGCCGCCAGGGATTGATCGAGCGCAACGGAGTGGCCGCCTGCCATCGCGATGTGCCACCGAGAACGTCGTGGCGACGGTCCGCGCGGAGATTGAAACGGTCCACGGTGATGGGATCCCCGGTAACTGATGGGAACGGTTGTTGCTTCGACCTTGGGTTTTCAAAATCATTGAGATGCATCAACTTACATGTCGCGAAAATGGGTGGAAGCACCAAGTGTCACATGCCAAACGTTGTTTGTTTCTGAAAAAAAATATTGCAGTTGCCGAAGTGGTAGCCCGAAAATCGCTGCGGCCACCAAAGTTTCACCAGCTGGAAGAGCTCTGGTTGGGTTTTGCAGCCGCGGACAGAATCGAAGAACTTGGACGGAAGGAAAAAAGGGTGAGTTCATCATCAAAAACAGGGTCTCACAGAGGCAAAATGTGGTTCTTAAGCATCAACGATGGTTTTTTTTTAACAATCATACACGAGAATTTGATCATGAAAAAACGAGGTCTTAACCATCTAATGTCTAAGATTGCGGATTTTATCATCAAAAAGAAGCTTTGTTTGGCCTGGCCAACAAGGATGGTGCTATGCAAAAAAAATGCACGTGCTTCGTCTTGCTTTGCTTCCAATTTTGGCAATGGCTCAAAACCTCTAGTAGCATAGGGATGAACATCCAGAACATCCAGCTAGTTTAGTTTGAAAACCAGGAGGTTCCAGGCTTTTGACATCGTCAACTGCCTTTTGCAGTTGCTATTTGCTGTTCTTTTGCATGCCCATCGGATCTGGTTTGCCTTGGGATGATCGATATTCCAACATGGCTTTGTCTGAAGATATAGGTTACCCCAAAATTTGATGGTTCATCAGCATTTTTCGTATTAAAACTAGCATTTTGTTCATTTTGGGGTACCACTATTTTCACAGACCCACATACTCCAACACATGCTTTTGCCAGTGGTTTTATTTTGCTTCGCAGCATTTGATCCCCATTGTTTCAATGTCCCTTGGTGGTACAAGGTGGTGCCCCATAGTTAGCTAAGTTGGTTTATAACTCCCATAACTATGGTTTATGGTAGATATAACTATAGTTAATGGGGTTTATAAACCAACTTATAACTGGGGGGCACCATCCTGTACCGAAAAAGAGGTACCTTCGTGCCGCAAAAGATGCCTTCAGCAGACCCAAGGCCCTCTGAATTCCCCAGAGAAACTGGAGGAACGTGTCGCCATGGTTCTGGAGGTGGTTTTTCATGCATATACCCTCTGGTAATTTAACATAGCTATTGAAATTGGTGATCTATAGTGGATTTTCCCATTAAAAATGGTGATGACTATCCATGTTTAGATGGAAGGGGGGTCATTTCTCAACGCGAGAAAATGGTCATTTTACAACGCGGTATTTAGGTCATTTTTCAACGCGCCAAGGGTCATTTCTCAACGCGCCAGGGCTGTTACTCCGTGTCTAAATTTCGTGCGTTCATTTTGCAACGTGCCATGGTTCTATCTTTCTGTTCCCCCGGTTTCTGGGGTTCTTGGTTTCTGGGTCTCTTGGTTTCTGGGTTTCTGGGTCTCTTGGTTTCTGGGTTTCTGGGTTTCTTGGTTTCTCGGTTTCTGGGTCTCTTGGTTTCTATTTTTTTTGTTTCTGGGTATCTTGGTTTATCGGTTTCTTGGTTTCTCGCTTTCTTGCTTTAGGAGTTTCTTGTTTGGGTTTTAAATGTGATCCCGTAGGTTTCCGCAGTGTTTGTGTTAGTTGCTTCGTTTCCGGAGGTTCTTGGTTGGGGTTGTTAAGATCATTGGTTTCGATGTAGCTTTGCGGAATAAACCTTAAATATCCTTAAATACTCCGGAAATGAGTTGTAAATAAATCCTACAGAAACTCTACACCAACTCAAAACCAATTCTCAAAACCAATTCTGACAACCCTAAACAATCCCGAAGCAACCCTAAACCAACGCTAAATCAGACATAGACCAACTCCAAATAACCCCAAACTAACCCTAAATAAACCCTAAACCAACCCTAAATCAGACTTGAACCAATCATGAATAAACACTATACCAATCCTAAATAAGCTTTAAAACAACCCTCAGTAAACTCTAAACCAATTCAAAATAAACCCTAAATCACCACCAAATGCACCAGAAACTGCCCCTCAATAGATTTTACAACAACCCTAAATAAACCCCAAAGCGACCTGAAATAAACCGCAAACAAACCTTCAACCAACCACAGAAAACTTTAAACAAACCCTAAATACGAGTAAGTAATGGAGGGATAGTTGTTGTTTCTTTCTTCCGTTTTTGTTTTGTTTTTTTTTCTGGATTTCTGGTTCCCGGCTTGTCTGCTTTTCCCTGCTTCTTTGCTTCTCCGCTTTTTCCTGCTGGCTTGCTTCTCTGCTTTTCTGCGTTTTCCCGCTTTTCTGCTTCTTTGCTTCTCTCCTTCTCCGCTTTTCTGCTTTTCCCTGCTTTTATGCTTTTCCAGCTTCTTTGCTTCTCTGTTTTTTTCTGCTTACCTGCTTCTCTGCTTTTCCCTGCTTTTCTTTTGTTTCTCATACCGGAAATAAACCCTAAGAAACATCATATAATACATGGACATAACCTCTACATGAACCCTAAACAAAGCCCAAAACAAAGAAAACCACTAAAGTCACTAAAGCAACTCTAAGTAAACCCTAAGCATTACCTAAATAAATCTGAAACTAATCTTAAATAAACCCTGAACCAAGCCTAAATAGATCCTAAACCAACCCCAAATCCATGTTAAACCAAGCCTAAATAACCCCCTCACCAACCCTAAATAGATGTAAACCAGGCCTAAAAAAATCCTAAACCACCGCGAAACTTTTAACCAACTCTGAGTAGGTCTTACACTAACTCTACACAGAATCTAAACCAAACCGAAATAAAGCCTAAAACCAACCCTAAATAGATTCTAAACCAACCCCAAATATATAGATGTTAAACCAAGCCTAAATAAACTTTACACCAACCCTAAATAAATCTTAAACCAGGCCTGAATAGCTCCCAAACTAACCCTGAACAAACCTTAACCAACCCTAAATAGGTCCTAAACCAACTCCAGATAGATCCGGAACCAATCCTACATAAACTTCAAACCAATCCTGAATAAACTCTTAACCAACCGTAATTGAAACTGTAAACCAACCCGAAACAGTTTCAAAAAACCTTACATGAACTTTAAGCATTATTCCATATATCCATTCAAAAAACAAATAGCATATAAATGTAAAAATTCGTGTGTGCGCCGAGATGTGTGTAAGAGTCCCATAAGAGCCAGTATCCCTTCTTTTTTCGGCTACATTGTGCAGAATCTTGGCGGCGGTGAGAATTCCGCGCTTGAATTTATGGAGTTGTGTTGAAAAATGACCGAATCTTGGTGTTGGAAAATGACCGAATCTTGGTGTTGGAAAATGACCGTTTCTTGGTGTTGGAAAATGACCGGCATCCCCAAGATATGGCTATGAATCAATACCTTAATACCATTTGTTAGTGGGATGAACATCCATGTTAACCCAGCTATTTTGATGTTCACCAGGGGTACAAGGTTTTGACACACTGCCATATTGTGGTTGCAACAAGATCACGGATTTTTTTGATGTTTCAAGTCATCATGATTTAATCCTTTCGCTTTCCGAAAGATTGCTTGGAGAGGATAGTGCCAGGATGAGTGTCCGAGGAATTGTAAGTACGTGGTTCACAATCTCGGGTTCAACAAGTCCCCTCACTCAGGTTTACAACATCTAAACCATGTTGCAAGTCGGATACTGGTACCTTTATACAATTGTCATTGTTATCATCAATTATCATCAGCCACTTCCACCATGGTACCTTTATAATCCTTTATACCCGTTGCAATGCTACTTTAGACAATGTAGCTACCCTTTGGTAATTTAACAGTTCGCTATTGTATAGATGGCCCATAGAAAATGTTGATTTACCATGATTTACCTATTATTCTGGTGATTTTCCATAGTTTTTTGTATGTTTACCAGAGGCCATTTGCTTCAACAGCGTTCCTCATTTTCTTACGGCCGACTATCAGTCACTGGAGATTGCAGGCCGATGCGAAGGCCGAGACAGGTGGGATCATGGTGAAACATGACCATTAGATATGGCTATGGATCAATACCTATAAAAATACCATGTTTAGTGGGATGAACATCCATTTATTTACCAGCTATTTTGATGTGAACAGAAGGGGTACAAGGTTTTGACACACTGCCATATGGGGTTTTAGAGGGTTTAGTGAAAGTTTCGTGCAGGTGGGGTTAAAAAAGGGGGCTTCAGCGGATTTTTTTTTTGGCTCAATGGGGGTGAATGATAGTTAATTGGGGGAGAATGAACCTAGTGGATGGTAATTGAATATAGTTAATGGATGTGAATGGGGCTTCTTATGGGAAGGTCATGGGATACATAAATAGATAAACCTGTGACAAAATAATTTGATATATTGAATGGGATATAATTAATGGATACTTCAGGAATTGGGATTCTATGCAGTTCATCATGGTGTGTGTGTGCAACTTTCTCAATCCGTTTGATCTTATATATATATACATATTATGTATGTGAATAGCGTTCAACTATTGGCTACACGACTGCACATCCTGAATCCATGCTTTTCCTTATTGACTGATTTGGATTGGCATCAAACAGTCTAGTGAAGTGATGGGAAGGTTCCTTCAAGATGGGGACACCCAAATCCGCCAAAGTGAGACGTGTTTCGTATTTTTTTCGTGCGGAATCCAATGGTTTTGAGAGTTTTCAGGTCTGCCATCTTCCCCTTCCGTCAAGAACCCCACGCACGAGAAGGCGGACAGAGGGGATGTGTGGGGACGTTTCTCCATGGTTCTCCCTGGGGCTGCTAGATCTCCAGAGTTGCGAACTTGTGGACCCTCTTCCTTACCCTCCGGCAATCAATGTGGCAATGGACAATTCCCCATGCATAGAACATTTTCTGACTAAAGCCTTTATTTCTAGTGGATGTCCAATTGCCATGTTTGATTACCAGAGGGTACATTCATTAAAAATTCATGAATATCCCATTAATTTTTAATTGTCCCATCATTATACATTGGTTAGTCAATTTCCCACTATTATATTACACTAATCCCCAACTTTGTGACTTTGCCTGCTGCAGTGGTTACTGTCCCCTGCAGGAGTCTCCGGTGGTGATTCTTCAGCCACGTAGCAGGCAGGTCGTAGCGATCTGGCAATTTTGTGGCTGGGAAATCCACTGTAAACAACGGGAAAATCATAGGAAGATATGGGAAAACCACTATAAATGGAGGTTTGAGTGGGAAAATCATGTGACTACCCTCTGGTAATTTAACATAGCTATGGAGAGTCACCATTATTAAGGGGAAATTCCACTATAAATGGCCATTTTCAATAGCTATGTTAGTTTACCAGAGGGTAAATGAGAACTTGTCCAGCAAGCCACTTTTGATGACACCAGAGGGTATCTTGGATGTACAAGTGAGAATCAACAACGTTTGATGAGCAATGTGAGCGTAGAGTCCTAGAATCGCTGACGCTGCAAGTATTGATGTGGAATGACAATGTCTCCACGTCCACGGGGATAAAGGGTCATCATGCATAACCCCTTTTTTATCCTTTTTTCATATCCTCAGTGTTTGGCTTTTAGCTTCCCCCCTTTTTCTTCCTTCGGTTTTCCCCCCTTTGCAAAAAACATCGAAGAGATCAAAACAGAGATCCAAAAAAAGCTTTTCCAACAAGCGTCGGAGGCGCTAAAAACGAAGAAGTGTGGAACGCACCCCAAATTTGGTGAGTTGGATGGTTTGGCACATTCTCACCAGATAGAGGGTTAGGAAGTGCTGTGGGTTTGGCCAAGCACTATCCAGATTTGATTTGAGCTTAGGAGTTTTTCCCCTTTTTTGCATGTTTATTTAACAAACTGCTGCGAAGCGGATTTTGAAAAAAGGATGGCATCGATGCGCCCTCTCTCTCTCTCTATGTATATATATATGATATATGTGTATGTATATATGTGTATGTATATATGTGTATGTATATATATGTGTATGTATATATATATATATGTGTATGTATATATGTGTATGTATATATGTGTATGTATATTTGTGTGTATATATATATGTGTGTATATGTGTATATATATATATGTGTATATGTGTGTATAAATATATATGTATATGTATGTGTATAAATATATATATATGTATGTATATATGTGTATGTATGTGTATACACATATATATATATGTATGTATATATATATATGCTGAAATCGAAAAGGAAAATGAGCAGAACTTGTTTTTTCCCGGGACTAGAGTTTTAGCTACAGCGCAAGGAATGTTCACATGAATCTCCATCTTTTTGGGGGTATATCCGTCCATCTCTATTGGCCATCTCCAACAAATTAGAAAACAGGAGAACATGCTAAACGCCACATCTCAAAAGAATGCTAAACCACCAAGTTTTTAGCGGATTTCTATGGATTTCCCATGGATTTCTGCATTTTTTGGCCACAAACCCCACATTTTTGGCCCTGCCAGGCCACTGATGTTCGGCTCCCTGGGAGCCAAGCCGAAGGAGTGCCGCATTGCTGGAACTGGTGATTTTCAGCAACAACAACTAGTTTAGAATGGTTGATTTATATGATTTGATACCATTGAACTATATTTTGATATGTTTTGATACCATTAAAATATATTGAATGGTTGATTGATATGTTTTGATACCATTAAATTTATCAAGATATATTGGCAATTTGATATATTGACATATGGGATAGCAATGATTGACGATTGATGAGTACACGTAATACATGTTACTTCATGTGGACAGGTCCACAATGGAGTATATAATTACTCTAGGCATCAACAGGTCAATACCATCAAATTTGGATAATGAGGTAACCCAAGTGGTAAACTTGGGTAAATGGATGTAAATGGGGTATGGTAAAAAAAAGGTTTATCTCATCAACTGGATTGCCAGGGTTTGTGATGGAGATACCTGTACTTACATGGGTCTATAAACCACTTGATGCTGAGGATGGGAAAACATATTGTTTCCACAACCAAAAAAAGTACGACAGATGGTTCAGTTAGTTTCCAACAAGAACGAAAAACTGTGCTCTAGCCTCCTGAAAACATTTACCATCTGGTTATTTGTTACATAGCCATGGAAAATCACCATGCTATTAATAGGTAAACCATCAATAAATGGGCCATCTATACCATGGCTATGTTAGCCATAACCAGAGGGTAGGACCGTTAGATGGCAGGCTCTGGAAATGGCAGTTTCCCACAGCATTGGGCCAAAGCCTTGATGTGATTGAAAAGTGAATGTTGATGGACGCGGGATGAAAAACCTGTTGGTTGATTAATCTGGGTAAATTATAACGACCTCACTGCGACCTCACTGGAATCATGGTTAGTAAGGGAAATCATCCCCAAATGGCCTTAATTCAGTTAGTGAAATATTATAATTTACCCAGATTAATAGAGGGGTTTGAAGAAACCCCTTTAACAACAGGTTTCTATGATGATAGATGAACATTATTGTTCAATATTGCCATTGAATCTGCCAAAGCAAGCCAGGTACATGATCCGATTCTTGGAATCTGCCATTGATTTCGTTGGGGCTGCTGCCACAGCCACAGGCAGGGCCGCGGATGATCTGCGGTGCAACCGGCTGGTAAACCTCTGGCTAAACCTCTAGGATCCTCCAGAATCCTATGGCGAGTTGTTTGGTTTATGCCTGTACAACTCGCCTGGTGATTTCAAGCATCTAAAACTGGTTGGTGGTTTGGAACATTTTTTATTTTCCATTTCATATATGGGATGTCATCCTTCCCATTGACGAGCATATTTTTCAAGATGGGTAGGTCAACCACCAACCAGAAAAATGTCTTCCTGTTCAACGCTTTTCCCCATGATCCGGTCGCCGGTGAATCGTGAGACATCCAGAGACACGATTTCTTGATGTTTTATGGTGACTTGTCATGGGAATTCATGGGATCTTTCATGGGATTTACTGGGATATACCCTCTGGTAAACAAACATAGCTATAGAAAATCACCATTAAAATAATAGGTGAACCATCTATTTCTATGGGCCATTTTCCAGTTCGCTTTTTGTATGTTGACCAGAGGGTATACCCCCACTTGGAAGACTTCATCACCATAAATTCACCATTACCATCCAGGGATCATCCAAGTCAGCCCTTTTTTTGTTCAAGAACCACCCAGGATTGGATGGAAAAAAGGAGAGCAATTTATGGCATGACACATCATGACACCCATGGGAAAATCATAGGGAACATATCGAATTTTATATGGCTTTTCATAGGGATCAGAATGGGATATACATGGGAGAACAATAGGATTATTTTATGGATATTAATGGACATACCGTTTGGTACCTAAACAGGTCTAGCTGGGAAATCCACGATAAAGGGATCTTGATGGCTGGGAACATAATCTATAAATATGGGACTCAATACGAGTCAATGAGATTGAATAGGATTCAATGGTTTTTAATGAGTTTTAATGGGAGATATGACCAACAAATGCTACTTTCCATGACACTCATTTTTCCCAAAACAAACCCAGTAGGTTCACAGTTGAATTGCCAAGTCCCCATCTTATTCCATATTTATGGATTAAATCCGCATATTTATATTACCTACCAGTGAATCAATCTTAAGAAACCAAGCGGCGCGGAAGTTCAATCGACGGTCACTATCTCCGCAGGCATGAGTGCCGACGTTCAGTCCGCAGAGGCATGGGTTTTGCCGAGACTAGTTGGAGGATTATTTCACTTAGTAGCTGGTTAGTAGCCATAGTCATAACATGATTTAATCCATTCCACAGATCGGAACTGGTTGGTAACCATATGGCATCATACAACCATAGTTATAAGATGTTATAAGTTATAATCCATTTATACATGGGATAACCCCGGAACTTACGACGTACTAGGCTTATACGAACCGGCTTTATGAAAACTCGCCGAACCGGTCACGACGGTCCAACGGTCACGTGATCCGGCATGGTTGGCGCCATGGCCGAGTTACAGTAGATGATTTACCTACAGTTCAATCCCGAAATACCAGTTATAAATGGTTATAAATGTGATAAATGGCTATTTCCATGGGCTTATAGGCTCCAAACATGGGGTTATAACTGACTGATAACTGGTAAATAAAGGGCCAACAACTTTTTTGAAACGGCGATGTTCCAGTTCGCAAAAACTGTCGTACTCGTACCCGCTGGGGTAGCAAATCATGTTCGATCAAGTGGGATGTCCGGGATATATCAACGGTATCAAGTGGGAGATATGATATACCCTCTGGTAAACTAACATAGATATGGAAAATCACCATTTTCAATGGGTAAATCCACTATAAATGGTTCATTTTCAATAGCTATGTTAAATTACCAGAGGGTATTCCCTCTGGTAATCAAACGTGGCTGGGAAATCCACGAACACTATGGAGGTTTGATGACACGGTGCAGGCAGAGAACGCTGCAACCGAGGAAGCTGCGCCGCCGGCGTCCACGGAAGTGGCGTTGCCGGCGCTGGAAACAGCTGCCGGGTCCCAAAAGAGAGAAATGGCTCGGGGTCAAAATACTGCGGATGGTTGTGAAATCCTGCACCAGTTGGTAGATGGTATATTCGGTTAATTATGATATCTCATGATATCTCATTATATTATATATGTTACCAATACTTACCAACTGGTGCAGGATTTTGCAACCATCCACAGTATGAGATGGATGATGATAAGCTGCTGCTGGGGCCCAACACAGAATTGCTCCTTTCTACAATGCCGCAGGCAACCGGAGACAAATGGATGCATTATCAAAAATCATCACGTCTTCCCCTAATCCTGTATTAAGCACCCCCATTCTATGGTCCCAAATGTGTGGCTTCATCCCCTGCTAAACCATGGTTTATGGGGGCGGTGTTTAATATAGACGCGGAATTAACTCTTTATATATACGGTAACGACATTTAAATATGTGGAGGGCGGGCCAGACCGCGAGGCCCAGGAGGTAGTATGAAATACCAGTTCGTATATTTAAATGTAGTTGCCCTAATTTGCCCTATATGTTTAAATGATTCGATGATTCGATGATATGATGATGATGACGATGATATATTTTTACATTGTTGGTGATATGCCCACGATTTCCGAGGTAGGCACCATCTCCCAATGGCTTGATGTCAAGGACTGGAGTTCGGACGGGAAGTTGCTATGGATCGACGGGGAAATATATGGAAAACTGTGAGTTCCATGAAATATATGGGAAATATAAGTCAATAGTTCAATGGGGTTCATAGTTCGGACTGGAATTTGCTTTTACCTCTGGTAAACTAACAGGTTGCTATAGAAGCCATGGCCCATTTAGTTCGTTGATTAACCTCTGAGCCTATAGTGATTTTCCAGTTCACTATGTTAGTTTACCAGAGGGTATATGGATGATTGAGAAACTATACCCAATCCATGGGGGATCAATAATAATCAATAATGATCAATAATGTATTATGGCTATGTAGAAGGATGTATCACTTGTTCTGAGAACATACCCATTGACCTCGCATTTTTAAGCGATTACATACTGTACAATGTTGGCGCTTTGGAGGAGAATGATCTTTTGTTGGATAATCATTGGATGTTTAAAGTCTCATATACATATACATATATATATACATATATATATATACATATATATATATATATAGAATATTGCTGTAACAGCTGTATATGTTTTATATCTATATCTTGCATATCAAGTTGTTTCCTTTTTGAAACACACCGCTGCCGTCGCCACAGTGGTTGCAACGACGTTTTCCAGGAGGCGATCGAAGAATCGCCGCCCAGTCCAAGAGAGGTGGGGTCCCAGGAGAAAGCCCAGCCATGGTGACTGGGGAACTATAAATACCCTCTGGTAAACAAACATACAATGTGAGGCCCCCCAGTTATAAGTTGGTTTATAAGCCCCAGTAACTATATTTAAAAATACCATAAACCATAGTTATTGGAGTTATAAACCAACTTAGCTATCTTGGGGGCCTCACATTGTAGCTATTGAAAATGGCAATAGAAATAGTGGCTTTACCTATTAGAAATGGTGATTTTCAATAGCTATGTTTGTTTACCAGAGGGTAGACTTCGTAAAATACTGTTTAGATATGTTTAGTTACTGTATCTAGTTCCATCTAGTTCCTATGGAAAATAGAGAGGAAAAAAAACAAACATCCGACTTATAGTTAGTAAATCATCCTTGTATGGTTACTACTACCTAGTTATAGATTTATACTTCTTGAGTACAATATGAGTGTCATCAACAATAATATCCTATTCCATTTTCTACATATAGTTTTTACTATTTGATGGGATACGTATACCTATATATTTTATAAAATCACGATGGTCCATGATGGTCCAGTTATCCAAATTTATACATATATATATATATATATATTTATTTTGCTATTCATATATGCAACATATGGTCTCTCTATCGGCTTTGTCAATAAATACTTGCATGTCCTCCAACACAAATAAATACCAGACAGCCATACAATATATAGTTGCAACACCTACAATGCACTTCTATAACAGCCATAAAACACACCAATAATATATTGCAATACGCAATAATATATATATATATACACATATGGAGGTTTCCACAACTGGGGGTACCCCAATAGCTGGATGGTTTATAATGGAAATTCCTATCAAAATTTTATGATTTGGGGGTATCCCTATTATAGGAAACTCCCATATAGTTATATAGATTGATAAATCCCCATCGCGACATGCACATTTTAAACGTGGCACTGGAGGCTATTAACATCCAATCAATAAATATCCCATGATATTACTGGATAATGGATGTTATTATGTATATATATATATGTTTGATTATTATTTTTGTGATTATTATTATTAAAGGGATTATCCATATATTTCCATGCATTTTGATATATTGATATATAAGGATATTGATGTTATCCATTTATTTCATTGTATTTATACGTAAAATAGAAAAATATATTGATATGTCGTCCATATATTTCGGCATATTAACCATATTAATGATTATCCATATTTTATCCGTATTACATATTTGATATCATATATTTCATTGTATCTATATGTATTTATGTTATTGATATATTATCAATATATTTCCACATATATATATATATTTAAATTGATATATAAGGATATTGATGTTATCCATATTTTTCGGCATATTTACAATATGTTCATGGTTACCCATATATTATCCATATTAAATTTATGATATCATATGTATATATACCATGGTCTCTATATGTATTTATTTTATCCATATATAATCCATATATTTCCATATATTTTATCATATTGATATATAAGGATATTGATGTTATCCATATATTTCATTGTATTTATACGTATAATATATACATATATATATATATGTTATCCATATATTTCAGCATATTAACCATATATTCATGATTATCCATATATTATCCATATTAAATGTATGATATCATATATTTCATTGTATATTATATGTATTTGTTTAATCCATACATTATCCAAAAAATGATATATTTTATTTTATTGATATATAAGGATATTGATGTTATCCATATATTTCATTGTATTTATACTTACAATAGAAAAATATATTGATACGTTGTCCATATATTTCGGCATATTAACCATATTAATGATTATCCATATATTATCCGTATTACATATTTGATATCATATAATTCATTGTATCTATATGTATTTATGTTATTGATATATTATCCATATATTTTCATATTTTCTTTATATTGATATATAAGGATATTGATGTTATCCATATATTTCATTGTATTTATACGTATAATAGAAAAATATATTGATATGTTGTCCATATATTTCGGCATATTAACCATATATTCATGATTATCCATATATGATCAGTATTACATTTATGATATCATATTTTTAATATGGATAATATATTATGTACTTATTTTATTGATATATTATCCATATGGGATGTTAATGGATAACCCCCCCAACAAAAAGGCAGAGCTCCGGGGCGTCGTTTGCGACGTTTCAGGTTGACTGGACCTCTGCTCAGCTCCTCTGGCAGCGCTGCCGCCGCAAGAGCGACCGGCGCTGGACGCTGGCCTGACACGCTGTGAGCGCGGTGAAACAACGGGGGCGACCCTTGGTGTGGGCGAATGTAAATGGGAGATGGGAGATCTATAGATTATACTGTAGATGATTATAGTTTTTTGTTTTCTTTTTAAACATATTTTGAGGAGAAGATGGAGAAACATATAGAAACATGGTGTTTCAAGCAGCCATTTTTGGGATTTCACACATGTAAATTGCATTTTTTTGGGGGGCGAGAAGATGATGGTAACATACCTCGGAACCACAGGGGTAAACCAACGTTTTCTTGTGGATAAATACCTTGGATCTCTGGGAATTCTTATCAACAAACATGTTCAGGTAACCAACAAGGTTAGGTAATGATAGACAATCAGACGGTTGAAGGGTACTTTAATCATTTGTCTCTATGCCATGAATGGTGGTACATTTACGCACCCAGCCAGTCTTTTGCCTGAAAGACATTTCACCAAGAAAGCACGGCAGAACATGGGACAAAATAGTTATGATTCCAACAGAGTTCACGGTTTCCTCAGAGAGTTTAATCATGGCAGGAATCTGGGACTTGCGATTTGTCTTGTTCCTGATGAATGCTTCGAAGCTTGCAGGATCGCTCAAAGTCACTGGTGGGTGAGGTTTTCACCAAATTCTTGATGGATCTTCACTTCAAAGAGCTAGCAGTACTTCCGCCACAGATGTTTTGTTCCACCACCACGACGTGCGATGATCCCATCTAAAAGGATGAGTGTTAGCTTGGAACGATGTTGCTGTTGCTCAGATAACAATGGTCCAAGCAGGATCTAGCTGTGGAACATCCATCTTTTTCAAAGAAAGTTTCCCAGGATGGTGTTTTTTTTTCAGCCACTTCTGTGTCAGTTCCAATGGACGGTTTGGAGAATGATGAGAATGGGACGTATGTTATAGTCGGGGTCAAGCCTTGTGATCCCCACAGATGATGTGATCATGGAATGATCATGGTCACCTTGGTCCATCGAAGTCCGCATGTGAGTTTTTTTTTTTCGGTGGACACCCCAAATCATCTACCCTCTGGTTATTTAACATAGCCATGGTATAGATGGCCCATAGAAACAGATGGTTTTCCCAGCTAGAAACCTCCAGTTAGTTCAGGGATTTCCCATGGCGAACTGTTAGTCATAACATGTCATAAGCAGATGGTAGAGAAAGCCATGGGCCATTTGGGTCCCCCATTTCGGGAGGCCTAGCCCTGGAGGTTTCGTTCGCTGGGAAAATGATCGATCAATGGATGTATTTTCCAGCTAGCCATGCTTGATTATCGGTGAATATATATAATATATAATATAATATATTATCAACATATGTTTTTTTTATTATTAATATATATATATATACACATGTATATTAGATAGATATAGAATGTAAAATTGCAAATGTATAATATGTATATATATATATACACATTATTGTTATTGCTATTATTATAACTATAATTATATATATATATATTCTACATAGACATAAGGAAACAATGCATACTAACCAGCCAAACACATCTTTTTTGAAGGGTAAGATTTTTCGCATGTTTCTGTTTGGCTCAAAGATCTGGATGAACTTCGATTGCCTTGGCCAAACATGGTGAGTTTGTCGAAACAATGATCATAAACTCTGAGATTTGGGCGCAATTACCTTATTTTCAGACAAGCCCATATCTTTTGACAAACACAAATCTTTAAGTCATGTGTGGGCAATGTCAAAACTAGATAGGAGAGATCGAAAACGAATGTCGGACAGGTTTTTGCAAAGCTTACGGTTAATCTCCAGTTCCTGCGAACAAACATGCGAGAAGGCAAAGAAAGAACACGGGTCATACCCTCTGGTAAACGTTCACATAACTATGGAAAATCACAATCTTTAATAGGAAAATCAACTATAAATGGCAATTTTCAGTGGCTATGTTCGTTTACCAGAGGGTAACCAATCAAGAGGCATCTGTCTGTCGAGGCCCCTTTTCTTCTTTACAGCACCAGCTTACCCAGCTTTGACACGGCACAAAAACGCTTACGACATCGCTTTTTGAGCGCATGCCGATTTGTGCTGTGGCAACTGGCGTTTTTTTCGGTGCGATGGGAAGACTGGGGAGACTGGAAAAACATGGAAAAACTGAGGATATTCCTGAAAGATATAGGTTTGTACGAGAGTTCTTCAGCATTAAGCAGTTACCAAGTGGAAAGTCCGTATTTGGTTGATCTCCGTTGCTCGAAGTCGACGGTTACCAGGGTTTCTAGGGGAAACGATAAATGTCAAACATGAATTCATGGGTTCAAAGATGTTCAAAGACCCCATAGACGATAGTTTATGTAAAGATATCATACTAATATATACTAATATTGTTGAGAAACAGTAGTTAAGTAGTCATGAATCTCAGAGATTAATAGTGGCATCACATCAACAGGTATCACCATGTATCACCCGATAAATTTAAGTGCTTGTGATGATTATGATGACTATGATGTGTTCTTTAATCAGTGGATTTCGGATATCATATTTCATATTTACTGAATTTACTAGTTGATTCGTTGATGCTGTCTCTCTTCATGTAAGATCTGGGGGACCACCGATTTTACTGGGAAATAGTATGAAAAGCCATCGAACTGTTGGAGTGCCCTTCGGCAACCAAACATGGCTGGGAAATCCCCTATACATTGAGAATGATGCTATATCATATCCCATATTGGATTTCTCTTATGGATATTGCAGCATTCATGGAACTGTCACCTTCAGCATTCCATGTTCTTTTGGAGCATGTTACCCTTTGGTAAACTAACATAACGATGGAAAATCACAATTTTCAATGGGAAAACTCACTATTTCAATGGGCATTTTCCATAGCTATTTTGACATAACCAGAGGGTACTCATGACTCACACTGTTGGACCCAGAGAGACTGCTTGGCTGCTCCCTGCATTGCAGGTGGGTAGCGATGATTCTCACTGCCGCCTTTCAATTTGGCATGGGTTGGGAGCCTGGAAATCAGATTTTTTCAGCCATCACGATGTACTCCCCATGCACATGAAACCTACGTTTCGTGGTGCCCCCGAAACGTGATGTTGTTGGTTTATGTTGATTTATAAGCCCATTAACTATACATTTATATCACCATAATATATCTGCCGTAAGTCCTAGGAATATTGGAGTTATTAATCAAGTTAACTATCTTGGGGGCACCACCTTTTTTTTAGGGAAAGATGGGGCTAAGATGGACAGACACTGAATCTGAAGTCAAGAGGATGATGAGGGATGGGATTCTGTCAGCATGAAGCAAATGGCCGGCCTGGTAAACGTACAAAAAACTATGGAATATCACCATCTTTAATAGGTAAACCAACTATTTCTATGGGCCATTTTCAATAGCTATTTAAGAAATTACCAGAGAGTAGTAGCGGAAGCTTCAGAATTGCTCCCTGCTCAGTGATGAAAAACATGATTTGACTATCCAAGATGCGCACAGGATTGTGGTAAAAAAAACATGACCCCACTTTCAAAGTTGCTTTTGTAAAGTGGTTCTCAAAAAGATCAAAAGTGCATCACCAACAAATTGCAGGGCATCATCACTTTTCTATCCCTTCCCAACTAACAGGCTTGTTCCAACATTTTCCAGCCCATTGTTGGTAATTACATGATGCCACAAACGGGGGATTGGCATGTGATTCAATTTGGATCAATTTGGCATGTTTTCTGATTTCACCAGCCGACTTATTAATGGACTGAGATTTATCGCCACTTATAATCCATTAATAACTCACTAGTTTTCTTAATCTTCCCCCCATCTCCAGTCCGAAGGTTTCCTTGCTATCATGCTTCGGTATGGCGAGTGGCGTGCTCAGGATTATTGCCCGGGGCAATACCTTGGAAGGGTTGCATATTTTGAGATGTGCCGTTTACAATCCCGTGGAAGGGTCGCAAATTTGAAAAATGAAGCTTGCGAAAATGGGGGTTCAGGATTTGAATTTCGGCTTTGTTCAACATGTTGCACATGCTCTCCTATGGTCATCGGGGGGTGGGAGGGGTGTGAGAACTGTGAGAACGTTCTTGACGAGTATTATAATTGAAGCAGGTAGTATATATTATATATAATATAATATAATATAACATAATATAATATAATATAATATAGTATAATATAATATAATATTATATTATGTTATAATATAATATGATATAATACCAGTAGTACCGCACAAGGCGGTGTCGGAAGTTTCAAAAATAGGAAACCTATAGGAAAGGTTGGTTGTTGTGAATCACGGATGGCAGAGCGAAGCCACTGATGGATCGAAAGGTGATTGCTGTCTCCTCTCTTTCTCTCTCTTTCTCTGACTATCTACCTACCTACCTATCTATCTACCTATGTATCTATCGATCTATCTATCTACCTATCTTTCTATCTATCTATCTATCTATCTATCTATCTATCGATCTATCTATCTATCTATCTATCTATCTATCCATCTATCTACCTATGTATCCGTCTATCCATCTTTCTATCTACCTATCTATCTATCTATCCATCTATCTATCTATCTGTCTACCTGTCTATCTGTGGTGCAGTGTCATTCAGTGTAAGGTAGTGCTGTGTAATGTAGTGAAGTGTAGTGGAATGTAGTGTAGTGTAGTGTAGTGTAATGTAGTGTAGTGTAGTGTAATTTAGTGTAGTCGAGTGTAGTGGAGTGTAGTGGAGTGTAGTTGTAGTTGTAGTTGTAGTGTAGTTGAGTGTAGTGTAGCGTAATGTAGTGAAGTGTAGTGGAAGGTAGTGTAGTGTAGTGTAATGTAGTGTAGTGTAGTGGAGTGTAGTGTAGTGCAATGTAGTGTAGTGTAGTGTAGTGTAATTTAGTGTAGTGGACTGTAGTGGAGTGTAGTGGAGTGTAGTTGTGCAGTTGTGCAGTTGTAGTTGTAGTGTAATGTAGTCAAGTGTATATAGTGTAGTGGAGTGTAGTGTAGTGTAATGTAGTGTAATGTAGTGTAGTGGAAGGTAGTGTAGTGTGGTGTAATGTAGTGTAGTGTAGTGTAATGTAGTGTAGTGTAATGCAGTGTAGTGTAGTGGAGTGTAGTGTAGTGTAGTGTGGTGTAATTGAGTGTAATTGAGTGTAATTGAGTGTAGTGTAGTGGAGTGTAGTGTAGTAGAATGTAGTGAAGGTGTAGTTGTAGTTGTAGTTGTGGTGTAGTGTAATGTATTGGAGTGTAGTGTAGTGTAGTGGTGGTTGTAGTTGAAAATGCTACAAAACCCTCACGTTTTGCTCACTTTTGACAAGGTCCACAATCCCTTGCGCCTGCCACGCGAAACGACATCTGAACCTCCAAAAGTGGCGCAAACATGTGGTGTTTTGCACATTTTGACTTCGAAATGTGCTTTGCGCCACAACGGCATGCACTTTTTCGACATCTCAACTTCCAAAAGTGGTCCGAAGCTGGTGTGTTTTGTACATTTTGACTTGGAAATGTGCTTCGCGCCACAACAGCGTGCACTCTTTGGACATCTCAACTTCCAAAAGTGGTCCGAGAATGGTGTGTTTTGTACATTTTGACTTGGAAATGTGCTTCGCGCCACAACTGCGTGCACTTTTTCGACATCTCAACTTCCAAAAGTGGTCCGAGAATGGTGTGTTTTGTACATTTTGACAACGGCGTGCACTTTTTCGACATCTCAACCTTCAAAAGTGGTCCGAACCCCTGGTGTTTTTAACATTTTGACTTCGAAATGTGCCGCGCCACAACGGCGTGCAACTTTTCATCTCTCATCTCCCCAGATGTCTCCGCACCCGCCGCTTTAGCGAGCCTACTTTTCAACCCTCCGGAGCCACAAAACCACGAAAAAACACAGTGTTTCGCGACTTTCCTACCTTTTCGCGCACCTGCATCTTCTTTCTTCTGATCTTTTCTCTTCTGACTCTTCTCCCTGCTGACTGCTTTTTCATTTCTCCATATTGTCGGAAGTTTGACTTCCAAACTTCCTTCGTTGATATGATATAATATAATAGAATATAATATAATATAATATATAAATATATATAATAAGTATATACATATTATATTGCATAATATATTACATAATATATTACATAATATATATACATACACATAATATATATATAATATTGCATGATATATATACTTTTATCTAATATATAGTGGGTGTATTTATATATATACACCCACTTTACAATATATACATATACATACATAATATGTAAATATACATATGTATATACATAGTATATATATATGTATACATATAATGTATGGATACATACATAATATCTATTCATTTTATATACCGCATACATGTAGATAATATATATATATATTTATCAACATAACATGTTTATATATATAAATAATATATGAATGTATATATTTTATATATACACATTATATATATTTATAACATTATATATACATACTGTGTATATATATATATACATACACAGAATACATAGTATATCTATACATAATATATTATATTTTATTATTTTTCTATTGTTTTATCTATTTTACAGTATATATATATTTATAACACATAGTTATACATATTTTTTGATCCCAGTTTGGATCCAGTTGGTGGGATGGTTTGTCCCGTTTGAATCCCAGTATTTACAGGTTGAATTATGTTACCCTCTGGTAAACTAACATAACTATTGAAAATCACAATTTTTAATGGGAAAACTCACTATTTCAATGGCCATTTTCAATAGCTATGTTAAATTACCAGAGGGTACCAATAGTTACCCTGCCTGGTGCAGGATTTCGCAGAGTATCATGGGAGACTTGCTGCAACCCGGTCCTGGGAATCTCTTTGTTTCACCGTTGCCAGCTTGCTCAGCTTGCCGGCCAAGGCGGGGATATTTTCAACCTCTAGTGGAAGGCATCAAGAACTGCTTTTCCCGAGCTGGAAGCTCAGGTAAACGTTTACATAGCCATGGAAAATCATGGTTTTTGTCGGGTCAACCAACTATAAATGGCAATTTTCTATGGCTATGTTGAATTACCAGAGGGTATATCTATTATCATCTAATTGGTATCATTTGTAATATATTATTATCAATTATCATCTATTATGACCAGCTATAGTCGATTATATCATCTATTATCAACTATCATCTAGTATACTCATCTATTATCATAAACCATAGTGCTATAGAATCGATAACATATTGTATAATCTATGATCATGAACTATATAATCTATCATATAATCTATTATGAATATCTATTGCTGTTTGGGTTGCAAATCTCTCAGCATTATTCTGCAGATGCCTGTGGAAATAATTGAGAAGAACTACCTGAACTTATAGAAATATTGTTGTAAAAGTAATGTATATTTCATACAATACATATAATATTGATATGCAATACATACAATTACAGACGTATATGATCATATGTATATGAAAATATAAATTATGTGAGCTATTTCTTGTTATGTTTTGTAGTCTACCAAAACAATTCGACTCACAGTTTTTCGCTTGTGACGCATCCCTTGATCATTGAGGTCTTCTGGCTGGCAACCTGTCCTCGCCTCGGAGCTGCGTTGAGTTTAATTTATGGTGGACCACTGATTTGCAACGAAACTGCTTCGAGAAAGCAGCTTTTCCGAGAAAGAACAACATCCGTTGGATGTCCATTTTCCAGGAACACTTTTTTCTCCGGGAAATGAGGGGGTAAGAACCACGTACACTGTTGCGACCATGCCTTGCGTATGTTGTTGTTGAATGTGCAAATGGCACGCTGATGCCATTTCGTTCAGTGGACTCAGAGATTCACTGGTTTCAGATTGTGGACGGTTTGAAATTCCGGAATGAAATTAGTAGCCTCTGGATCCCTCTGGTAATTTTGAACATAGCTACTTTTGATGGAAACTTACCATTAAAAGGATCGGTGAATCAAAATGGGCCCTGTAATCAGACGCGGCTGGACAATCCACCATTACTTCGATGGATTTTCCGATATTTTCGGGGAGTTGCCATATGGATGTGGGTCAAAATGGAAGACCTAGGGGACCACAGATGTTAGTCTAGTTTAGTATTAACCATCCATAATTTTGGGGTACCTAATTTTGACCCATACCCATATTTTTGCCATATTCTCGGGGATTTGCCATAGTATGAAAGCCATGATTTCGTAAGGAATCTACACGAATCTTTGGGATCTGAGAAAATGGGGATCCAACGAATCAAAGTGACATATCAACATCACAATGTGGGCCCCCCCGAGTTATAAGTTGGTTTATAAGCCCCAGTAACTAGTTCGTTATAAGTACCATAAACCATAGTTGTTGCAGTTATAAATCCAACTTAGCTATCTTGGGGGCCTCACATTGTAAGTATCATAAAGCATAGTTATTCGAGTTATGTTCGCCCACTTAGCGATCATAAATCAGCTATATATATATAAAGGCCATATGAAATCCCTATTTTCCAATGGTTTTTGGAACGATTTTGTCATCGGGCTGTCTACCTTTTCACTCAAAAGGTGGCCGCTGTGGTCCTTGTGCGGCTCTGCTGTCATGCTGCCGCTGCTGTCGCGGTATCCTGGCTGGGGAATCCGGGAACCAAATGGAGGTAAGCTTATGAGTTGCAGAATCCATACCCTCTGGTAAACATACAAAAAGCTATTGAAAATGGTCATTTATAATGGATTTACCCATTGAAAATGGTGATTTTCCACTATTTTAGTTTACCAGAGGGTAAATGGGTTGATTTTCCAGGCATGTTTGATTGATGGTAGATAGCTATGGTTTTGACTAGATGTTTTTTGCAACATGGATATGTTTGTTGAATGAGCAGAACCGATGAACTTTATTGGATGATGGTTCAGATTTGGAAAACAACTTGCCTTTTCGCAAGTGCAAAACGCGTGTTTCTTTCTGCACGTTCTGTGGTGGACCTGGGACATTAGTTTGGCGATGCTGCTGGTGTGTTAGATAAGGCCATGGAATTAGATAACCGGTTGGTAACTGGAATGACATGTTCAATGAAGCATTTTGTCACCCCCATGAACAATAGTGATATCCCGATATCCCCCAGAAAAGCTAGTGAACTATAAGCATACTATAAGCTAACTTAGCTATCTGCTGGGGCCCACTTTGTAGCCAGTTTTTCTAAAGGATTTTTGTAGCCAGCTGCTAACCATTCCATTCCCGGGCACTGTCCGCAGATCATCGGTGTGAGTATTGCCATCTTTAGATCATATCTGGATATAATTTTGATCATTAATTGGATATATCTATCTAAGAATCTATATAAGTCTATCTGGGTATAAATTCTTTGTCAATCAATCCATCATTTTTTCAATCAATCAATCGAAAGCTGCTGTTGTTTACGGAAATTTGACTCCTAGCGTAGTCGAATCTGTCGATGTTCCCACCATGCTCAGCCACGACCACTCCCATGAGATTCCATGAGTATATCATCTACAAAACAGGGAGTTCCCATATCGCGGTTAAATTCCAACCTTTGCTAAAATCCCAAGCTATTCTTGCTGAATCACATTTTCTGTTTGAATCCGACGTTGTGCTGCT
>CAMXCT020005602.1:242500-247500 GCA_947184155.2 Cladocopium goreaui | reverse complement strand
GAGGCCCAGCGGTGCACATTGAGCTGGGAAGGTCCCAGGTTGAGGTCCAGCAGTGCACACTGGAGAAACTGGAGGAGGAGGAGGACGAGGAGGAGGAGGAGGACAACAGCTCTGATAAAATCTAACAACCCTCACCTGGCAGGTGGGGAAAAACGCAATTTAGTTCGATGATTCTGCGAGCTATAATGCGCATAGGATTTGCCATCGCCACGTTTGATTACCGAAGGGGAATTCTCAAAGAGTCAAATTGTGCGAGTCCAACGGTGCCTAGTTTTCATCTGTTTTGACCAATTTTCCCGTTCCAACAAAAAATGACAGAAACATATGTAAATACATCAAACTAATTAAAAATACCCATATTGTGGGATGGTCATCGGGTCATCAATCGATTAAAAGGAATTTATATACGTAGCATGATATACCCATTGTTGAGGCTTCTCGTTATCATAGATGAACAGAAACCATCAGAAACCATGTTTTTGACCGTAGAACATCTAGAAGCTGAGGATTTACCCTCCGGTAATCAAACGTGGCTTGCTGAAACATCCACCATTACTTCGATGATTTTCCGATATTTTCAGGGATTTGCTGTATTTTCTCATATTTTCCAATGATGTTCCCATATATGTCTCCATTGTTCATAGGATTTACCCTCTGGTAATTTGACATAGCTATTGAAAATGGCCATTTATACTTGATTTACCTATTAAAAATGATAATTTTCCATAGTTTTTTGTATGCTACCAGAGGGTAGAAGTGATTTTCCCATCACCCATATTTATAAAGGGCTTTGCCCATGATTTCCCCATTGGAAATCGCTGGATTTCTCAGCAAACTGTATGCTTTCAGGTTCCACTTGGCGGGCCAAGCCGGATTTATTGCCCAGCTCTCAGATAGCGATGAGAAAACCATAGGAAAACCCATAGGAAACTGATTGATTTAACCCAGAAAAAATGGTGATTGAATGGGATTTGGAGCTGATTTACGAAATCGCTAAGTTGACGCACAGTTCACCACTGGTGAACGATTTAGATATAACGAAGTTGGGAGCCTCACCTTGTACGAAAGCTGGAGAAGAACCGATGGTTAGTAACAAAAAGCAACATATAATATGCTCTACATGCAATGGTTTATTTTTGCATATCTATTGTTAACATTGTTAATTCATTGAAAGGTATTTAAAAAAAATATTATCTTAAAGTCATATTTGTTTGCTGGTGATATCTCCGAATATTGCTGGTTTGGCTCAAGAACTCCCTGGTGTGCCAAAATCTGATCAGAGCAAGGCCTCTCGAAGGTCGATCCGGTCGATCTGGTGTCGATCCATTTTGAGGCAGCTGGAAGGTTTGGACGAGCGCAAGGAGATCAAACGTGAACATCGTGCCAGCTAAGTTGGTTTATAACTCCAATAACTATGGTTTATGGTACTTATAACTATAGTTACTGGGGCTTATAAACCAACTTATGGTGGATTTCTTTCTGCATGGTCAATGTCCAAGGCATTTCTGGGCGAGGATTTTCGTTGTCAGTCGACAAGTGGAATGAGTTGGGCGGGACACAACGTGCAGTCCAGCCCATGCCTCAAGGCATTGCGCCTGGCACTGAAGGCTGGTAGGTGCAATCTGCCAACACCAAATCGGGGTTTGTCTGAATTTATGCCAAACTCCCAAATTTCATAGTCTAAACAAAACATGTATAAAAAACAACTGGTTTCCCCTATGAACATAACAATAGATTGGACACCTCAATCACCCATTTTCAGGCTGAGGATTGAAAAGCAACAGGCCTCCAACCAGAGCTTTCCAACACTGTTGAGATTCAAAAATACACTTAGGACATATCTAAAGAATCTCAACATGATGATAAATAATGCTACAATATCAACGTTTATGGCTTATATCTATCAACGTTGTTAATTACATTATCAACATATCTCAAGATAATATATGTATATATATAATATATAGTACTATTATATACATATATATATATATAAACATTGTTAAGCATCTCAACATATATATATATCCAACTATTAGCAAATCATCTCAACATTTCAGGGTTCAAGGAGCGTCAGATGTCGACCATCTTCGACCCATGCATGATGTGGTGTTTTGCTTTTGCTTCGCTGGGTAAACACCTATAACCTCTATCATGGCTATGCTTGGGATGTGTTAATTACATACCGCTGGGGGTTGACCACCTTGATGTGGTCTATCCCGGCAGTTGTGGTTTCTGTAATCTGCTAATGTCCCTTTTTTGTTGGTGGAAAAAGATGTGGGTTCACTGGGTTAAAGACTCTGTTTTTGTGGGTAAAATCTAATTGGTGCGAATAAAACCCCTAATTTTAGGGAATAAAATAATGTAGAATCTAGACCTATGGGTTACCCTCTGGTAGTTTAACATGGAAGATCAAAACTAAACCATCGAACTAAATAGGCCATGGCTTCCATAGCCAACTGTTGAATTACTATTGTAAATGATGACGCTCCCCATTAGATTCCATTGAATTACCGTGGTTGTTGGCTTTTCCCATTAAATCACATTCAATCCCAAGAATCCCCAAAAATCCACAGTCAGGTGAGGGAGATCTTTGTCATTCAAACCTTGGACGGCTGGTACTGGGAGGCGACGATGCCTGGCTGTGCGTTGTGCGGATTTGCAAGCGACGAAAGGGTGTCTTCAAGCAGAACAAATCTGGTTGGTGGTTTGGAACATGAATTTTATTTTTCCATTCAGTCGGGAATAATGATCCCAACTAACTGACTTTCATATAATTCAGAGGAGTTGAAACCACCAACCAGAAATTGGATTTGAAGATATTTTAAGTATGAAGAATTGGCAAACACGGTGCTTTAATGTACTTAAACTATGAAGACTTGAAGACTTGTCAAACATGGGACTTGAACTATCAATATTCCATGGGATTTTGAGCAACACACATTCTACACGAATTATGATGAAAAAATATCGGATCCCACTAGCTGGCAAGTCCATTCCTCTTCACCCCACAACTTCCTTTGGGGATGGGTCACTTCGCCATTTCTGAAGCCGAAAGATGTCGAAAGATGCCGGGTTCAAACGGCAGGTGTGCGCGGCGAATATCGCCATGTGGATGGTTCTTCTCCTAACAGCCCCTGCGCCAAAACGCGGAAAGGTAAGTGTGGATGGGTTCATTTGTTTCCCATCGTTTGTTGCATTATATTAATTAGGAGGATCCTTATAACTTATAATTATCTAAAATTAAGGGGGTTCCCGTCTATATTATCAATTGGTTGTTGTAGCAATTATATCGGCGATGGTGAACATTGTAATGTTCAGGATGGGGATGTAAGCATCAAAAATGATCGTAATGGATCGCAAGCAAAATGAAATGGGATTTGTAATGATTTGTACATATATATATATATTATAGTTATAAAATGGAAATTAATGGAAGTATTTTGTTGTGTGTAATGTCAACTCCGGATTAATGGTTACCATGGTTTATGCATTCTTGGGTGTGATAATATGATACTTAAGGGGTTTATGAAAACTATTTCCAGCTTTGCATGATCAAGTATCAGTTGAGTTAATTGTGAGGCAATTGACAACCAAGCAGCATGAAAATGGGATCTGGTTGGTGGTTTGGAACATGAATTTTATTTTTCCATTCAGTTGGGAATTTCATACACCCAACTGAAGAACTCCATCATTTTTCAGAGGGGTAGGTCAACCACTGGATACTTCCATTAAATCCCAACAGCCCAACAGTAACAATCCAACATTACTATGGTTTATCTATGGTTTATCTATGGTTTATCTATCTGGTTGGGTGCCATATGTGCCACGGACTCGTGGGGATTTTTTTTTTGGGGAAGCTTCCCCAAATGACTGAACTTTTCAGGTGAGCTATGACAATTTACCCAGAACATTTTTTTTCGCCTCATTAAGAATGGATCAAAACCTCTGAAATGGCATATTCGGGGCATATTTTATGGTGATGGGGTTTGTCTACAAATTTAGAGGAAAACCACCCAATACGCTTGTTTAGAACCTCATGTTTCCCATCAAATGGCTATTTTGTGGGTATATCCGATTTTCAGACGCACCTAAGCGATGAACTGAGAACTGAGTACTGCAACTCATAGGGAGCTCCAAGTTAGAAGACATGTAAGGTGAGGCGCCGAACGATAGCTAAGTTGACGCGCATAACTTGGTTGACGTTTGGGTTTATGGGGGATATGACATTATATATATACTTAATGAGTTTATGAACTAACTTCTAACTGGGGAGGGCTCACCTTGTGTAATTGGAAGAGACAAGTGCATGATGACTGCACTAACAAGCAACAAGACGACCCATTTGCAGAGGTCCCAACTGACTCCGACAATTCAACAATATTAAAGTTGATTAAAGGTACTATTCTGCCAGGGGATTCAAAGTTGAATTCCGATTTTTTGAATCACAGCTATCAGATCTGGTGATTGACCTTTTCTTAAAGCAGCTGGTCTCTGAGGCCCGTCAGATTTGGCAGTTTTCCAAAGTTCGCGAAAAGTCGCCAAAAGCTGTGGACCAGGTCTGAGGGAAAGGTGAGATCCAAACTTATCGTCAGGTGTAATTTGTTTTTTGAGCCAAAATCCTCTTCGACACCAAATATGATACATACACAATCATATATGATTAGATATTTTTGGGTTTGTTTGGTGCATATTATATAATCTATTTGTGTTATGATGCATGTATCTACTATTGGTTTTGTTTGGTTTAATGGGGTTGATAAAACGGTCCAACGGACCTGGGTTTGTCCAAACATGGGTTGGAGATCAGAAAAATGACAATGTTTGGGCCGCAACAAATCAAAATAATACTGACAGCAGATTTTGGAAGGGCGGCGCAATTTCCATGTGTTCCATTTGTCCGGAAGAGTGATGAAGTGACTTCAAACGAACAAAGAATCAAGTGATCAGCAACATTTGAGTACTCCACAAAGTGTGCCAAAAAGTTGGGGAACCCTCAA
>CAMXCT020005602.1:152500-237500 GCA_947184155.2 Cladocopium goreaui | reverse complement strand
ATTGGGAAAGTGAGGTTTAAAGCATCATACTTGAGGTACCCTACTTATTGAACAAAGCTATAAATTGGCTAAGGCAGCCCCCCAATGGCCCCTCACTGGAATCCAAAAGTGAGAACTAGAAGGTGAGGCCAACGATAGCTAAGCTGACGCACAGTTCACTTGGTTAACTGTTGGGCTTATGGGGGATGTAACGAACTCGTTAATGGCTTTATCAACTAACAAACGTCACTGGGGGCCCTCACCTTGTATGGAAAGTGGACAGCTGTGTTTCGCAAGTATGAGGATCACAATCAACATTAGCACGCATCCATGAAGGTTAGGGTATCCACCACGATTAGTGACACGATTAGTGACGACGATACATCACATGTACCCATCAGAAAGGGGATGTTCAAAATGCCAGACTGGTTGGTCTGAAATATGCTTTGTTGCTCTGGTAATTTAACGTAGGCACGGAAAATTAGCTATTTGTAGATGATTTACCTATTGAAAATGGTACATAGATGTACATAGTAACTTTTCCATAGCTACGTTAGATTACCAGAGGGCAACTGGAATAATTATCCCGATTGCATAATACTGTTGTGATGGTTATCAAAGCCATGAACAAGCTCTATGCTGTCAGATATATTGTCCTTTTGCTGTTAAAATACTGTTTGCTGAGATAATGGAAACGATGGCAATGATACAATTACTACTTGGGGGTCCGTCCCGGGCATTGTAAGTGGGTAGCAACATGTAATAACCATACAAGTTTAGTACCCCAAGTTAAGTACCCCAGTTGCAATGATATACCCTCTGGCAATCAAACATGGCCTGCTGGAAAATCATGGAAAATCCATAATTTACTTCGATTATTTTTCCCAAAAATAAAACCTCTATGGATCATGGACTTTCCCAGGATTTTCCTATGGATTTTCTGAGCTAATCCCAGCTCTAAAGCTCCATTTGGCTGGTGAATTCAGGGATTTCCCGTCGAAACTCCCATGAGGATCATCCCATGGAAAGGCGGCAGTTCAACCATAGTTCACCCATAAATTGCTTAGATCCAACTACGGTTGGTGGTCAATCTATGGTCAATCTATGGTATAGCTGGTTGGTGGTGACTGGAACCATGGAGTTTTGAATGACTTTCCATTCAGTTGGGAATGGAAAATCATCCCAACTGACGAACTCCATCATTCTTCAGAGGGGTAGGTATACCACAAACCAGTAACTATGGTTCATACATGGGTGAATTAATTATGGTTATATACATTAAACTAATCAGTAACCACAGTTAGGAAACACCCATTTATGAATGCGATAGCCCCGCTGAATGATCTGAATGGGGACATACTGTACTAAAATTAGGCTTATTCAAACCACTTACTAAGTGGGATGATCATTTCCTAAAGCCGACTTTGTGAGTTCCACGTTAGGCACAACAAACTTGTATAATTTTGTTCATATGAGATGGTTGGTTGAGGCCGTTTGTTTTTATTGTTTATCTATCTATGTATGTTATGTATGTAATAAATTATGTAACACAAATAAATATACAGTATTTTCGCTACATAAACATACGTACATATTGTATATATCCGTCTATACATACCATACATAGCATACATACTTATCCACTTGGACAAATACATGTTTTTGGTTACAGTGAAGGGGCCTCAGGTCTTTAGCTAAGTTGATTTACAAGTATAGGTTCACGTTTGTTTATACAGTTATGACCCTTTGCCAACTATCAGTCAGTTATACCCCCATTTATGGAGTGTATAACCCCAATGGAAATAGCCATTTATAACTGGTATATAAAGGGCTTTAACTCTAGGGGATATAGCCAACTAGTTACTATGGTTTATGTTTATTATAGGGGATACAACTATAGTTGGTTTAGTTATATCCCCTATAATAAACCATAGTAATAATACTAAACTATATCACTTCCTATGGTTCATAAACCAACTTATATATAACAGTCGGGACGGCCCCCTTCCTGTCGAAGACATCCAGGTTGGCAGCTGCCCGCGCTTCCAGTCTCGAGAACGGGCCAGGGCCAGGGTTTTCGACGGAGGACTTGGAGGCGTGTGGCATGAAAGTTAGAGTGCTCGGTTGATTGGTTAAAAAATGGGGAACTTATATATATATATATTACTGTATATTGCTGTATGTTAAATGATATTATATGATACTACTATATGATATTATATCATGTTATATATATGATATTATATCATGTTATATGATATTATATGATATTGTATGGTATCATATGATATCATATGATATTATTTGATATTATATGATATTATATGATATAACTGGTCGTTTTGAGGAAGCATGAATTCACCCATAGTAGAGAAAGTAGGTCTGTATTCCTTTTTCAACCATTATTAAATCAGTTGCAACTATTATGTAAAACAACGTTTGTGATATAAATAGCCCATTGATACGCGGTCGCGGTTCAAGATTATGAACTAGCCCCAGTGTTGAGGCAATGATGACCGGGCATCCAATGGCATCCATATTCCCAAGCACATGATGTTGGATTTGTTTCAGGATTTGTCTCAGAATATGGGCTAGTGATGGCGTGATGGCTAGCGAAAAAGAAGGCATTGAATTTGGGTCACACACAGTGGATACATACAAAAACTGAGGATTTGACCAGCACTTCAAGGGGTCTTTTTTTGGGGATGAAACAATGAGAAACGGGACGATCCGCCAGGTAGACACTCGGCCTCGACGTAGCATTAGCTGGTCGCATTCCGTGCGCTCAACGCCTTCGAAGGAACGCAGCCAACGTGTCAATAGCGATGATACGCCGGTGGGTGACCGCAGTGACCGCGATAACCCACAAGAGGCAGAGGAGTTCACCCGAGCTCAAACCATGAAATCGAAGCTTGGCAGCGTTTTTGCTCACACAACAATAGATGACACAACCCTCCATAAATCATTGACTTCCACACGCTTCCAGACATGGGCAACGATTTACCCCATACCGGTCAATCGTTGAGAATCTGGCTGATTGTCACTGATTTCTTCGGTTCATGCTATCACAACAGAAGCGAATCTTGTCACAGATGTCATCGCAGGAGGCCGTGCGATGTACAACTGGCTTTGTTCCAATTTTCACCAAATTCATCCTACAGTTATGCCCCTGTACCACTTACCAGTAGTACCGCACAAGGCGGTGGCGGAAGTTTCAAAAATAGGAAACCTTATAGGAGAGGTTGGTTGTTGTGAATCACGGATGGCAGAGCGAACCCACTGATGGACCGAAAGATGTGGTTGCAATGTTTGCAATGGTTGCAGTGGTCACCTCACCCACAACTGCTGGACGTAGTGGGGCGTAGTGCAGTTGTAGTTGTAGTTGTAGTGTGGTGTAGTGGAGTTGTAGTTGCAACGTGCAATAAGCGTAGTGTAGTTGCAGTTGTAGTTGTAGTTGTGGTGTGGTGTGATTAGTGTAGTGTATTGTAGTGTACTGTAGTGTTGTATACTGTAGTGTGGTATAGTGTAGTGTAGTCTGGTGTAGTGTAGTGTAAGGTACTGTAGTTGCAGTTGTAGTGTGGTGTAGTGTAATTATAGTGCAGTGTCGTGTGATGCAATTTAGTGGTAGTTACGCTTGTAGTTGCTGTTGTGGTTGTAGTTGTAGCGTAATGGAATGTAATTAGTGCAGTGTAGTGTAGTGTTTCGTAATCTAGTGTAGTTGTAGTTGAATTTGTATTTGTAGTTGTAGTGTACTGCAATTTACTTAGTGCAGTATAGTGTAATGTGGTGTAGTTGATATTGTTGTTGTAGCTGTGATATTAATAGTTGTAGTCGTCGCAGTGCAATTAGTGTAGTGTAGCGAGTTAGATGTAATTTGTGTAGGGTAGTGCAGTGAAATTAGTAGTGTAGTGTACTGTAGCTTAGTTTATTTGTATTTGTAGTTGTAGTAGTAGTGTAGTGTAGTGGTAGTTGTAGTTGTAGTTGTAGTTGTCTATGTATCTATCTGTCTATCTGCGATCTGCAAGCTTGAAAACTGAAGCAATTCTGCGAGACCTCTTCAACTTTTGAACTTGATAACGTCAGCAATTCTGCGAGAATTCCTCAATTGTTGAAGTTGGCTACATCAAAAACGAAGCAATTCTGCGAGACTTCCTAAATTTTTGAAGTTGGCAACATCAAAAAAGAAGCAATTCCGCGAGACTTCCTTCAATAATGGAAAGTTGAATGCAGAGCTGACGGCCTCGTACCAATGCGGTTTGCGATTTTTCCAGTCCATGTCTTTTAAGTATTGCGCCTGCCACGAAAAAGTGATGCCAGGTCATACAAAGTGCTGCACCTGTCACGTAAAATCATCTAAGCAAAGCTGAAGATCTGATGCGCCAAAATGCAACCCTTCTCAGGAAATCAGCGCCCTGACCTCCTAACATCTCTGATGAATATGTCTCTTGTACTGCGCTTGCCACGCAAAATGCATCTTTCCAGATCCTCTTCAAATGTCACACGCCTGCCTTCGTTTTGGAAATGCCACAAAACCCTCAAGTTTTGCTCACTTTTGACAAGGTCCACAATCCCTTGCGCCTGCCACGCGAAACGACATCTGAATGTCCAAAAGTGGTCCGAGCATGTGGTGTTTTTCACATTTTGGCTTCGAAATGTGCTTCGCGCCACAATGGCGTGCACTTTTTCGACATCGCAACTTCCAAAAGTGGTCCGGACCTGGTGTGCTTTGTACATTTTGACTGGGAAATGTGCTTCGCGCCACAACGGCGTGCACTTTTTCGACATCACAACTTCCAAAAGTGGTCCGAACATGGTGTGTGTTTGCACATTTTGACTTCGAAATGTGCTTCGCCCGACAATGCCGCGCACTTTTTCCACATCTCAACTTCCAAAAGTGGTCCGACCCTGGTGTGTTTTGTACATTTTGACTTGGAAACGTGCTTCGCGCCACAACTTTGCATCTCTCATCTGGCCACATAGCTCCGCACCCGCCGCTTTAGCGAGCCTACTTTTCCATCCTCCGGGGCCACAAATCATTGGAACAACACAGTGTTTCGCGACTTCCCTACCTTTTCGCGCACCTGGATCTTCTATCTTCTGAGACTTTCTCTTTTTTGATCTTCTTTCTTCTTCTCTTCTCTTCTCTGACTCTTCCCATCTCTCATCTATCCATATTGTCGGAAGTTTGACTTCTAAACTTCCTTCCATCAGTAAGTTATAGCCCCATTTATGGAGTCTATAACCCCATGGAAATAAACATTTATAACTGGTAAAGGGCTTTACCTGTAAATTTGACAATGTGACAAGATCACACACTTCTTTTCGGAGTGGAAGGCCTTTCTGCCAAATCGTGCACCCAGTTTGGCGAAATAAAGCATTCGTCTTTGGAAAGGGTAGGCCATTGTTGCTGCTCAAGCGATGACTTTGACTTTGATTGTTTGAATTCTCGACAGATTTAAAGGCACGACATATGGTTAAGCGTGGTGCCTGAAATCCGAAATCAACAAATACACCCCGCAAAACGGGCGCAAAATTCCGCAAAAATCACCCCACACAGGGTACCATTGGCAACAACGCTGCGTTTGTATTATGTACCTTTCATTAGCTGGCTCAAAAATCTTTGCTAATGAAGGGCAAATTCAGGTGAGGGTTAGATGTCAATAGCAAAATGCAAAAGGGTTCCAGTTATCCATCCATCACTGCACTAAGGTTGGGGATGTTGGCAGGATGAAGATTTTATTGACAGATGCTCTAGGTTGAGCAGAAACTGCCATGCTATAATTGCTAGCACCTGCGCAATCCAGAAGGCTTTAGGCCTCTATTTGAGTCAGCTAAGAGGTTGATGTCATAGAGATCGTGCTGCTACTGGGGGTTTAGCCTGCGTGGCATGATGGGGGAGAAAAAACACTGCAGAAAAAATCCAAACATTGCAAAAAAAAAATGGAGCATTGCAGATTCAGATTGACCCTAAATCTTGGAACATTGCAGAAAAGCAAATCGACTTTTTTTCCTGCCTTGTGGACGGTATATACGCATATATATATATATATGTATGTATGTATGTATGTATGTATGTATGTAAATATATTATATATATTATATATATATTTTATATATATTATATTATATATATATAATTATATATAATATATATAAATATATATAAATATATATATATAATTATATATATATATAATTATATATAATATAAATAAATAAATATATATATATATATATGTATAATTATGTGTATTTGCATATATAAGTAAATAACTATAATATATATATATATATACTTCAGGAGGAACAAAGTTTATGCTTCTTGAAAGCTTGAGAAGGCATCGATGTCGGTCAACCGCGGATCACATTTCCAAGCCCATTTCGTGTGGCAGGTGTGTGACGGTCAATTATCACCCGCTTTTAAAACTTGTAGATGAAAAGCTTTTGGAGGGTGGAAATGCGACCGGGGTACGACAAGGTCCATGCTAACAAGTTTTTGGAGGCTGGAAATTCGACTGGGGTACAACAAAGCTCCATGCTACAAAGCTTTTGGAGGCTGGAAATTCGACTGGGGTACAACAAAGTTCCATGCTAAAAAGGTTTTGGAGGATGGAAATTCGACCGGGCTACAACAAAGCTCCATGTTAAAAAGTTTTTGGAAGCTGGAAGGGTGGAAATTCGACCGGGGTACGACAAAACTCCATGCTAAAAAGCTTTTTGGAAATTCGACTGGGGTACAACAAAACTCCATCCTAGGATTCTAAGGGGAAAGGGTGTGCAGAAGAAAAAAACAATTATGTTTACTGTTGGAAACTCAACAAACGCAACTTTTGTCCTACCAGTGAATATGTATATATATATATATGTAATATGTCTATATAATTATTTATATATTTAATACCTTTGTGTATCATCTTATATATATATACACATCTCCAGCGGATTTTGGTTTGAATTGGCTTGATCATAATCTCACTTTCCCCAACCCTCCCGGCTCCCCTAGGACCGGCACGCCCACGGATGCCTCGCAGTTCCGGCGGCATAGCGTTCCAGACCTGGTGCCCGAGCCTGCGGAGGAGAATGGCGAGGATGCTTGGTTTATTTGGTGGCAGTGGGATGGATATTACCTATATTTACCATCTGGTTATTTAACATAGCCATGGAAAATCACCATTTTTCATAGGTGAACCATCTATAACTGGGCCATTTCCCATGGCTATGTTAAATAACCAGAGGGTACCTATATGATTATGATAATTATGATATACTATGATATATCGCATTAAAACCATGTTTACCCTCTCATAAATTAACAGTCCGAATATGAACCCTCTGGTAAATTTAACATGGAAAATCATCATTGAAATGATAGGTTGATGATCTCTGGAAACTTTAACCATAGCTATGTTTACCCTCTAAATGAACAGTTCGACCCTGAAATCACCTTAATTGTTAGTGGAAACTAATCGTCCAACCCCTATCTGGCAGGGTGTATGTGAATTTTCTGGAGGGTAATGTGGGAAACCCATTGGAAACCCAATACTAAACCTGACTGGCAATGATTTATGGTGACTTTGGGTGGTGGTTTATTATTGAGTTGTATACATGAATGGGATAATTGGGAGTTTACCACCAAAAATAGTGGTAGAATAGACATAAAAGGCCTAGTTAACCCACGATTAAAATGAAACTCTTGGGATTTGTGGGATTCTAGTTCAATGGGATTCAAATTGGATTTTAATCCCACAACAATAGGGTCTTATAATTATGAATTATGTCGATTTAACCCCGAATTAATAAACCCTCAGTCCACTTCAACTTCAATACTGTAGTGATGTATCACTGTTCTGGGGGCAAGCCCCGAATTGAGCAACAGAGCTCATTAAATTAGAGTTGACATTTAAACCCAATGCCAGAAACCATCCCAATGTCTACATTTTTGGATCAATTTGGTGAATTTGATACCTTATATATAGATCCTTATAGTCAATATTTCTTGGTTTTCGGGATCTTAAATTTTTGACTTGCAATTTTGACCTGGACCCATTTTGTCTATGTGAGTCGTTGAGGTAAAACTATCGTTTTTTTCAATGGTGGCCTGATGGAAAATCCACCATGTAGTTCGATGTTTTTTTCCCACTCAAACTTCTATTGATAATGGATCATGGATTTTCCCATCATTTTCCCAATGGATTTTCCAAGCTAATCCCAGCGAAAAGGCTACCTCGAGCGATTTGGCTGGTGAAAATCCATGGATTTCCTATCATTTTCTCTCTGATTTTCCCATATGTTCCCGTATTTTCCCATGTGTTTCCCATGTTTTTTCCCATCTGGTTGGTGGTTTGGAACCATGGAATTTTATGACTTTCCATGTAGTTGGGAATTTCATCATCCCAACTGTGATGAAGTCCTATTTTTCAGAGGGGTAGGGCTCAACCACCACCCAGCCATTTTCTGGCGGATTGCCCAGCCAGGAGAGCAACGGCTCCCAGATTGCAATCTCCACGGAGTTCTCCCCGGACACAGGTGCGTTGAAGTTCCGGCGTTTCATGGGGGTTGAATGGGGGTTTCATGGGGTTTAGTAGTAGCATTATGTGGCATGAATGGTGTAAAAACTCCTGTTTTAATGGGATTTAAGAGTGTTGAATGGGGTTTCATGGTGATTAATGGGGTTCAATGATGATGGAGTTTAATGGGCTTCAATAGACATACTGGGTCTGTTTTATCGTTTACCCTATGTTCAAACAAACGCACATAACCAGGACGAATAGAGCATAAATGGTTCTGCATCCTCATGAATCCACCATGTCCAAGGAATCAAACCCCATCAAATCCCATTATATACACATGTATAATACATGTAATTATATATATATATATTGGGCTCTGCCTCGTGACACTAACAGTGACCACAATTCATACCACAAAAAAAAGCACAAAAAAAATCAGGTTGTAGTCCCCAATATGACTTTCATTTCCCCTTATTAAGGCTAGATGACCAGGCATGTTCCCTGCAAGTTGGCTCCACGGTCGGCACATTTTCTTGCCGTGCCCAGAAGTCCTTGCTGTCAAAATTCGACATTGGCATTTCCAATGGGGTGCCTCATGCATCCAGCTTGTCAGCACCTTGTGGGTAGTGATGCTGCTGATTGCAAAGCAATATTGTTTAGGGTTTTGGATGCTGCCCATTGCAGCGGTGATGGCAAAGCAACGCTGTTTAGGGTTTCGGATGCTGCCCATGGCAGCGCTGATGGCAAAGCAACGCTGGTTAGGGTTTAGGATGCTGCCCACCACAATGCCAATGGCAAAGTAATGCTGTTAGGGTTTAGAATGTTGCCCATCGCAGCGCCGATAGCAAAACAATAGAATGTGTGTGTACAATACATATAAAGGCCGGGGCTGCTGGACTGACCCTGGGCAAGGGTTGGGGGCTGAGCCTGGGGGCTGGAGCCTGGGAGCTGGGGAATGCTGGGGGACTAGAGGCCTGGCGGGCTGGCTGGCTGAGGTGGGGGCTGGAGCTGGGCCGGGCTGGCCAATTGAAAATGCTTTAAAAGCAGCGACTTTCCAAAAGCAGAAAAAAAGCAGAAAAAAGCAGAAAAAAAGCACAAAACAAGCACAAAAAAAAGCAGAAACTGGCGCAGGAAAAAAAGGAAAATGACTTTGTTTTTTTTGTGCTTTTTTTTGTGGTATGAATTGTGCTTTTTTTTGTGCTTTTTTTTGTGGTATGAATTGTGCTTTTTTTTGTGGTATGAATTGTGCTTTTTTTTGTGCTTTTTTTTGTGGTATGAATTGTGCTTTTTTTTGTGCTTTTTTTGTGGTATGAATTGTGCTTTTTTTTGTGCTTTTTTTTGTGGTATGAATTTTTTTGTTTGCTTTTTTTTGTGGTATGAATTGTGCTTTTTTTTGTGCTTTTTTTTGTGGTATGAATTGTGCTTTTTTTTGTGCTTTTTTTTGTGCCTTTTTTTGTGGTATGAATTGTGCTTTTTTTTGTGCTTTTTTTTGTGGTATGAATTTGTGCTTTTTTTTTGCTTTTTTTTGTGGTATGAATTGTGCTTTTTTTTGTGCTTTTTTTTGTGGTATGAATTGTGCTTTTTTTTGTGCTTTTTTTTGTGGTATGAATTGTGTTTTTTTTGTGCTTTTTTTTGTGTATGAATTGTGCTTTTTTTTGTGCTTTTTTTTGTGGTATGAATTGTGTTTTTTTTGTGCTTTTTGTGGTATGAATTGTGTTTTTTTTGTGCTTTTTTTTGTGGTATGAATTGTGCTTTTTTTTGTGCTTTTTTTTGTGGTATGAATTGTGCTTTTTTTTGTGCTTTTTTTTGTGGTATGAATTGTGCTTTTTTTTGTGCTTTTTTTTGTGGTATGAATTGTGCTTTTTTTGTGCTTTTTTTTGTGGTATGAATTGTTTTTGTGGTATGAATTGTGCTTTTTTTTGTGGTATGAATTGTGTTTTTTTTTTGTGCTTTTTTTTGTGCTCGGGAGCGCCGGAAAAGCACAAAAAAAAGCACAAAAAAGCACAAAAAAAGCACGAAAAAAGCACGAAAAAAGCACAATTTCTCTGGAAAAAATGAATCTCAGGCCACCTGGCCTCGACAGCCTTCGGACCAGCGGCCCGGCAAATGTCTCATACCATTTCCTTTTTTCCAACCTCCTTTCCAAAAAAAAACTCTCAAGAGTGAGCCCATGCCAGGAGCGGGAATGTGAAAAAAATGTAATTATCATATGATGTTTATTAAGAACCTCAACAACTATTGTTGGAGGCACGCCTTTGTAACGCTTTCACTTATAACTTACAATGGTTGGACCGTTTGATTGCAGTGTCTCTGTATCTCAGGTATGCTGCATTCAATATTGTAAAGAATGTCATGAGTCATAATATCGTATCATCATATCGATGCAACACCTTGCATCATCATACCAAACCATTGCCATTGCTATTTGACACACAAATATTCAGATAAACAAAATGATGTCAGCTGTCAGACTTCCCAGAACCATTCCAACGTTCCAACCATCAAAGGATATCAACAGCAACATGGATACTTTGATTTTTTGGCTAGTTGATGACAAGTTCAGCAAACATGTCCTGATGGCTCCAACAATATGGCGCAATACAAAAGGATGTTCGTTAAAATGATTTAAATGGTTTAACCACAAACAATGCCACCTCAAAGGTAGTGATGTTGTTGCATTCACTACTCCACCCTTTGTTACTTGTACGGCCCACCTAGATCACATCTTCTCCTAAGCAGACCCTAAGGATCCCCTAAAATGGCCTGAGGTACCACCAATATGATTGTGTTTTTTTGGTATGTGGTTTATGAAGGGGGGGCAGTTTTGAACTGTTAGTGGGCGGGGGCAGACCTCAATATATATATATATATTATAATACATATGTAATAATATTTATAATACATGTATATAATACATTATATTGTAAATATATAATAATATCTATCCACATGCTCTTTCATGGCACCCCAAAGGACCCAGCCTGCCCTTGGTTTGCAGGATCTATCGGCGATGATCATGATCATGCTGCCGTGGGCACGGGGTATCTGGAGGCGGCTTGCCGGGCGCTTTTTTCGCCCAGCAAAAATGGGATGGCATAAGCAGGATTTATGGATTTATCGTGATTTATAGATATGTATCCCCTAAATTTTGGATTTAGCATGATTTAGCCAGCAACAATGGGGATATAGCTGAAATAGTTGGTTATGGGGGCTTAGCCAGCAAACATGAGGAGCTTTAGTTCACAAAATATGGGGATTCAAGCATGAAACCTGGGGTAAGCCTTGTGAAGGGTAGTTTGATAATCCAATCTCTTGCCATAAATGGTAAAACTGGCTATGTATGGTTGCGAAAACATGCTGGAAACTATGAAACACTGTAAATGATGGGATGACTGTATAACATTGTATAACGGGATAGACCGTCTACCAGGTCTACCAACTGGTGCAGGATTTCTCAACCATTCACAGTACCAATCATTTCGTTCAAAAGATCTACCATCTGGTTATTTAACTTAGCCATGGAAAATCACCATTTTGAATAGGTAAACCATCTATTTCTATGGGCCATCTATACCATGGCTATGTTAAATTACCAGAGGGTAAGTCTGGGAATAGCTCCATTCACAAACCGAAATCAGCGGATCCAGAAGAATCTGCTGGTTGGGCCTGGAAAGAACGATAAGAATTCACCACGCCCCGTTTTGTACAGACAATGGGTACCCAAACGAAGTTCGTGTGATTTTTTCGGGGGAATTTAGATGATAATCTCCGCCGAGAAGCACATTGTTCGCAACATAGGGGGTTGTTTTAAAGATGTGGGGAATCCAGCCATGGTCATTTCGTGGCATGAAATTTCTCCAAGTGATTTTTGGGACAAAACAATATTTTCTAACCCCGTTGGTAGCTCCCAGCTGAGATCTAGGAGCTCCAGCCCCTGGGGTGCATGGCTATTTTTTTTTAGCCTTAGTAAAAATGACGATAGGTCCCTTGATTTTATCTGCAGACATGCTAGATTTTATCTCGATCATAAGTGTGAGATAAATTCTAAGAGGCTGGACCCCCCTAGGTCCCCTCAAGGGTACTCGCTTCCAAGGAGGACCCATGGGGGGGATCCAGCCCCTTGGATTTTATCTCACTCCAATTTCAGGTCAGGCACCTTGATTTTATCTTTGGAAGGTTGGGCTCATTGAATTTTATTTTCATCCTACTTGAGATTTGGTACCTATCTTATATTTTCAAAGGTTCAGCCCCTTGATTTTAGCTCCAACCTACTTTGATTGCAGTTCCAACGAGATTTAGGAGCTCCAGCCCCTGAGGTGCAGAATATATGTTTTAGTTTTTTGAGTAAATTTGAAGGTTGGGCCCCAGATTTTAGCAGCACACTTGCTAGATTTTATCGTGGCCCTATGTGTGAGATAAATTCCAAGGGCTCCGACCCCAGGGCCCCCCCAGGGCCCCTCAAGGGCATTCGATTCCAAAGAGGATTCAAGAGGGGCGAGACCCTTGGATTTTATCTGATCCCAGCTTGAGGTTAGGCCTTTTGATGTTATGAAGGTTGGGCCTTTGAATTTTATTTTTATCTTACTCGAGGCTTGGTATCTATTTTGTTTTCAGATGCCAGCCCCCTTCAGTTTAGGTCCAACCTACACCTTGGATTGGAAAGGGAAAAAAAACAACCTTGATGGATGAATTCCACTGCAAAACTGGCATCAAACTGTAACAAAGGTGCATGAAATTTATTGTGTTGAGCATTGCTGGCATGTTTATCAAACTCACCGTTACAAATTTCCTCACCTTGAAACTTTATTGTTTTTGAACTTTGAGATGAAAATATTGAATTTGACCCAAACAAAAAAGGCTGCCAAATCCTGTTTTTCTTCTGTTCCCGGATAGCTGCTTCGACCCGCTAAGGAAAAAACCAAGAAGAAGTAAAATCCATGTCCCCAACCTTGATAGATGAACCCCTCTGCAAAACAGGCATCAACCAAAGGTGCACATTTTTTTCTTGGGAAACGTGTGGCATGTTTATCAGCTTTCGCGCCACGGAAACCCTGTCAATATTATCTCTTTTGAACGTCATTCTTTGTTGAACTTTCACATCAAGGACAAATATTGAAATTGATCTCAAAAAGCACGCAACCAAATCCTGGATACTAGCATCTCACCCTGTCCATCTTCAGTTCCAGCAAATAAAACCTGTGTGCCCAACCTTGAGATATCAACCTCTCTGCAAAATTGGCGTCAAAAAACTTGCACTAAGTTTATTTACTTGGGACAGTTCTGAAATGTTTGCCTTTATCATATTTGTTAAAAGTAAATCCAGAACAAAGTCTCCTGCACATCAAGGACACACTGAAATTGATTCCAAAAAAGGCTACCAAATCCTGGAAACTAACACCTCGCCTTGTCCAATCTTTGCTCTTGAAACTTGGAGGGGAAGCCTGAAAATAACATCTGTACCAGCTAACCTTGATAGATGAATCTCTCTAAGAAAACTGGCGTTAAAGGTGCGCAGAAATTGTGTTCTTGGGAAGATAGTTATGACATGTTTATCAACTTTATCTCCGTTGAGAACCTTTCAAAGTGGCCAGCTTATCTGAGGCATGCAGAAAAAATCGATGGCTAAAATCCAGGAGGTCCATGGTTTCATAAGATTCACAGATAAAACATGTATGTCCTAAATATTCACAACATGCCCAAAATATTTTGAGGGGCCTGACCTTTGATCATTTTTGAACGTCCAAAATGCTCCAAAGTATTGGTTCCCTTGTCCAAGTTGAGTGTTAGCAAAAATGTTTGGTTTACGAATGCTAGACTTGGGCCCCTAGATTTTATCCATTCAGAAATGCTCAAAAGGGGTATGGGGGGGTCAGGCCCCTCTGGAAAACAGCCACTGGGGTCTACTATTTCAGGGGCTGGACCCCCCCTAGGAGCAACCAAGGGGTATATTTTCTGGTTGAAATATAGTGATCTCACGTCGTGACGTCACTGGCATGATGGGAATTGGATTAGGAGATCATCCCAAAATGACCGCAAGTTTCACCAATTTTCGAGTGAATACTGACAATTCAGTAGATACTGGTTACCCTCTGGTAAACATTCAAAAAACTTTTGAACATGGCTCCAATTTATAGTTGATTTACCTATATGCAAGTGGTGATTTTCCAGCGTTTTTTTTGGTTCTCCCATGGTTCTCCCATGATTCCCGGTTCTCCCACTGGATGCACAGGTGGTGAGTGCCTTCAAGCGATTGAGTCTCTCTGGAGTACAGGCACCGGGAGCCCAAGGATCCCAAGTCCTTTGAATCATACGAAAGGATTGGTGAATTTGTTGGGACTTACCTCTGGTAAACTAACATAACTATGGAAAATCACCATTTGTAATGGGAAAACTCACTATTTGTATGGCCATTTTCAATAGCTATGTAACAAATTACCAGAGGGTAGACTATCTAATTGAATGATATTGAATGGGGATTATGATAGGCCATGGGATTGCGAAACAGGTTTTTCAACCAACTAGTATTACATGAGATGGGATAGGGGTATGTTCAATGGCTCAAATGAGGATTTAACCGAAAATGAAGTCAAAGTGGCTGTTCTAGTAAGAAAATATGGGTTTTAGATGGTTTTAGACTTTTTAGACCATGAAATTTTGGGGTAGCCTGGTTTCAGACAAAGTCAAATCTTCAAACAACAGTTTCATGTGTCCTGATCCCAGCCATTTCTGGTGTGGTTTCGTGACCTCGCTGAAGTCATGGTGTATATTTTTCGGGGTTTTTCATCGCTGGCAGATCTCAGGTGAGTGAAATATGAAACATTACCCTCTGGTAAACATACAAAAAGCATCAAAAAGCCATGGAAAACCAGCAGTTTTAATAGCTAAATCATCTATAAATGGGTCATTTTCCATAGCTATGTTAGTCATAACCAGAGGGTACCTTGACAACTTAAGGGTTGCTTCTTTGACCCATAGCCACCATCCCCAAGTCATCATTTTTATGGGTGGAATTTCAACCCAGTCAGCCAGTCATGGTAGGTTTATGGCAATGGGTGAATCCCACATTACATTTATATATATAATATATATATATATATAACTTATATACACATATATATATATATACATATACAATGGGCTGGTTTGAAAATGAGGTGGGCTCCCATTCCAAAGAGAATATCACATCATCCTTAATTTCTTCATGGACATCTTTGGATTTCTTTCACGATAAGTTTTGGGTATACCCAGTTGTTGAGCAAACCCTTATAAGTATAAATAATGTATATAATATAATAGTATATATTATATATTATGTATTATATATTATATATTATATATTATATGATATATATTATATATTATATATATCATATATCCGGGTAAATGATAGTGACACTGGGTTACTATGCTTAGTTTTTAGGAATTCCTCCAACAATTAAAGCTTAGTGAAATATTATACATTACCCAGATTTACCGTTTGTTTCTTTTAGCTATCATAGGATCCAAAGATATCCTGGCAGCAGTGCCGCAGGCCTGTTGGAGATACCCAATGGTTGACCCTAGTCCCGACATCTCCACGCATGATTTTTCTGATGCAAAATATGTCAATGTGTATCAATATGTCTATGGCGTTGTCTGAAAATAGGCTACCCCAGTCTGTATCCAGTGGTGAAAAAAGTATCATCTCTGCGAAAATCATACAAAATAGCCATTTTTATGGGGTGAAAAATCCCCCAGATTCAGGTGCACACCCAAAACAAACGTTCTTTTCTCAGTGAAAACCTGTGTGAAAAACTGGTCCCTTGATGTTTTCACCACTTGAGCAGTGGTTTTGAACAACCACTGCTGGTTGATTATCATTTAGGCTTCTGTTTTTTTTTGGTACTATCCAATATACACCTTGGATTATCACTGGCTGAAGTTGCTTGACCTGCTGGGCCTGTCAGGCATGGGTGGCCATTCTATTGGTGACCACCTTTGGAGAGATCATCTTCAAGGGCGTTCTGGCTCCCACCATGCCGACCCTCTGCTATCACGTGGGGCTCCCGGGGATTTTCCAGCGAAATTGGGGATGCTGGACATTGGAAACTTGGAAAAGGTGTTGTACCCTCTGGTTATTTCACATAGCCGTGGAAAATGACCCATTTATAGATGGTTTACCTATTAGAAACGGTGATTTTCCATGGCTATGTTAAATAACCAGAGGGTACGTTTTTTTTGGTTTTGCAGATTTGAAACCAAAAATTCAGGGAGTGCAGCTGCGACATGCTGCGACCACTGCTCGCTATGTGGTTTCCGGATGTTTCCGGCACCACAGTGAGACCTGAGTATTCGAAGGAGAAAATCATGTGAGGTGGCATGGTCAGTCTCGTCGGCATGGTCAGTCTCGTCCATGGACCTGGGTCCCTTGCGGAATCCCTTCCATAAAATGTAAGGTTTGTCCTGTTCTGATGTAGGTTGAAAGCAAGGTCGTTGTTTGGCATGCCCCATAGCACGTGACAAATTGCCATTGGATGCAGTGGGTCTGGCCGTTATTCCTGCAGATGGCTTGGAATGGGCAACGATGGAACATGCTGCAACAATCATCCGAGAAACTACTTAGCACCATGGTGCAGATATTCCTGGAGTTTTTCCAGCCGTGACCTAATTTATCTTGGCGACATCATGCACGGAAATTCACGGACATAGCATAGCCATTTCCTGGCTATTCTACTAATATGGGTATGGCTATGTGTCAAAAGCCCGGGACCCTACCCTAAATTGGCTGATTCATGGGTGTTTATTCCCCAAGTCATATAGTATAATTTCATAGGTTTTGACCCATCCCCCTTTGAGTTCTGGCTCATCCTTGATGACAACTCGAGCGAGATCGGCTGAGGCCTATGGAACATGTGACTCCTGCAACGTGTGGTACGATAAGCACCTCTCCGACAACCAAAAAAAAACGCTGGTCAGTGATGGGTCGACAATTTACCAATCATATTGCCCAAAAAATAGGGATGGATGGGGATCATATATAATTATATACTATACATATAATCAATCATAACGTGGGGACATGACTGTTCACATAGCATTTGCATTCTGGGATAATGGGAAACAACAAAGACTTTGAAGTTGGCACTTGGTGGTTTTGACCATGTTTGACCCCGAAAAAGTGGTATCTGACAATCCAAACTACCCTCTGGTAATTTAACATAGCTATTGAAAATGGCAACTTATAGTGAGTTTTCCCATTAAAAATGGTGGTTTTCCATAGCTATGTTAGTTTACCAGAGGGTAGGCATTGAACATGATGAAAACGAAGCTTTGGATCGAGCACTTGTCGCCGCTCACGACTTTTTACCTGAAATCAGTTCGCCAAATATTTGGCCCCGGGCCTTTGAAACCATGAACGCCATTGTTCAAGCAACAAAATGTCATTGGAAATGCAAGGAGACCGAACAGGTACAGATGGTATAAGATCTTCATGTCATGTTTAGAATATTTTAGAATATACTGCCACATCTCATTTGTTAAAGTTGTTACAACCGCTTTTTTTGTGGTGTGCAAAGAATTCTTTCAATTGCCATAGAAAAGTGGTGGGATTTCAGCCTCCCCAACTGAACAAAATCAGCGTTGTTATCCGAGGCACATCTACGCCAGTGCACAATTGCGCGGGGTCCAACAACGGGCGAGTTTTGCCAATTCGGAAACCCTGAAAAAAGGGTGGGCATTGAAAAATTCGTTGGCATGTGAGATACCCGGCCTGGTAAACATACAAAAAACGATGGAAAATCACCATGCTATTCATGGGAAATAAATGGCCATTTTCAATAGCTATGTTAGTCATTACCAGAGGGTATTATCCCTGGTGGTTCCCCAAAAAAACAGCCGAATCGCCAGCTGAGTAGTGTGAAAAAGACCCCTGCTGTTTGATGATTGTAGGGTTATACAAGCCTTCATCAGAACTGGGAATCCTGTATTCATAAAACAGCAGAATTATATAGATGATTATAAATTATTCATGATTTTTCATCTTTGTGGAATATGATAATCCACATAGATATCCACAATAGATATCCACATAGATATCATCTATCCTGTGAACTGGGAATCCTCAACCATCAGAGATTCAATCGATGACTTCAGGAGTGCCATATCTCCATGATCTTCATGAAGCACCACTGGATCCAACTGAACTGACCCTGCTGACCTGGTTGTTGAAGAATGTCCATTCAGTGGACTATGCCATGGCTGATTTAAGCCCCAGTTACGTAGTGAGTTGGGTTTACAATGCAATGATAGTATCACTATGTATCACTGAAAAATCACCAGATCCAGGGATTTTCCGATAGATTTTCATGGAATAGAGGAAAATCAGATGTTTCTCTGATCTTCCCAGATTTTCCTGAGATTTGTCACAGTATTTTTCTCAGATCTCCGGAAATAGCAGGGTGTTTTTCCATGTTGTTCCATGTTGTTCCATGTTTTTCCATGTTTTTCCCCGCAAAACATCCGAAACTCTGAGGATCATCTACATTTTGTGTTCCGCTGCGTTGCTCTTCGTGATCGCCTTTGAACGCGTCTCTCGCCAAGTTTAGAGCTAGCTGACGAATTGGGATACCATTGGTATGACTATTTTAGGACCCCCATACCCATAGGATCCATGGTGCTGGTATATATGCTAACATGACTGGGGTATATTGATGGGATCCATGTTACCATATATATAGCAGCACCATGGATCCGTCATGGGATATAAATTGGTGGTTTATGGATGTTTATGGTGTTGATTCCGGAGATAATGAGCATTTTCGGAAAAAGTGACATATTTCGCTGAGCTTGAGAAATCACAGCCCGAGGCCTTCAAGGCGTACCTGCACGGCATCCAGCCCTACTGGAAGTTCTGGGGGGTCCGGCATCCAGTTCGAAAAGTTGAGGCCCCCTGAAGGATAGCTAAGTTGACTGCCAACTGAATAGATTAACTGTGCTTCATGGGGGTAACTATAGTATACTGGTTGGTGGTTTGGAATATGAATTGTATTTTCCCCAATAGTTGAGATGATGATCCAATCTGACTTCCATATTTTTCAGGGGGGTAGGTATACCATCAGTTCGTATAGTATTTATGGGTCTGACCAGATTCATACCCCATGTTACATACTGAAGGCATTTTGTACCAAGTGAAAACAGGGCGGTTTAGCCGATGAGGGTTATGAGCCCAACGCAGTGAGTTTGCGTTTTGGGTTCCAATGGAGCGAGCTCGATCGGTGCCTTTGAGATCGAGTGGAGCTGTGGTTGGGACCAATGTGGGGAATCCGTTTTATTCCCAAGGGGTCCAGGAGAGCATAGCAATAAGGGCTGCACGACCCAAAGATTTGCCACCAACACCTGTTGTTGAAATGTTGAAACAGACGCAATGGCTTCTGGAATGGGGGATCACATGAGTCAATTGGAACGATCCACTGGGGTGAAACCAGGGAAAGGTCGTGGTTTAGCAATTGGCACTGGTCGAGGGGTTTTCCTCACGCCACCCAGCAACCTGAAGTCGTCGGAACCTCTGTCAGCGGCGCCGGTGATGGGCGTGCAATCTCAGGGAGTCATGCCTGCTACTCTGGACGAGGTGGGAAAAACCATGGGTCGCGTGAACGGGCCTGGTGATGTTGCACATGAATCATCTAGCGATCTTCAAAGGGCCTTAGAAGCTGAAATAGTGGATCACCTGAGGAATCAGAATGCCATGTTGATGGATGAGATTGAAAAGTTGAAACAGCAACAGAAAAGTTTGCCTAGCTCAACATCGTCATGGACAGAAGTAGGCGGGACTACAGCAGCATGTGCTGGTCAGCCTCCGAAAACTGGTGATGGTGGGATTCATGCACGTGGGGGTTATCACACTCCGAGAAGTTCCCAAAAGCCTGAACAGGGGAAGCAGGAAGTCAGGTGCACTCCAAACGGAACTAGAGTACCAGATGGAACGCCCCCTGATAGCGATAAGAGGGAACCACCATGTCATGATCCTCAACTTCAACATGAAAGACCAAAGGTGCCACCATTTCCACAGTCCTTTTTGATTGATGAAAATGTGCAAACCTTTTTGGATGGCTATGAAAAGGTTGAGAAGAATCCCAAGATCTTGAAGAACGACCAGTCTTGGGAACCCAATGAAGTGATGTCACCAAGGGCTGCTAGAGCGTTTTGGTTAGAACAAGAGGTTGTCGCTTTGAGAGGGTCATTGGCAAAGTTGACCGATGGGAACCCCTTCAAGTCTAGTGAATACTGGTCAAAGGGTTTTCATCCAGCGACGGGTCCTCCAGCCACTGACACTGGCGGCTCTGCGTGTGCTGGCATTGCTGATCACCATCTTCAAGGTCGGGCTAGCAGTTCTAGCATGCGTCACGGTGAACAAGGCGGGAATTTGCTTGGTGGCAGTGGTGAAGCTGCTCATGACGATCGGGCAGGCATGGCTAGCACTGCGCATCAAGTATATCAAGGTCACTTGCTTGGCAGAAGCGGTGAACGAGGTCTTCATGATCGGGCTGGCATTGGTAGCACAGCGCATCAAGTATATCCAGGTCACTCGCTTGGCGGAAGCGGTGAACAATGTCATCAAGGTCGGGCTGGCACTTTTTGCACTGGATCTCATACAGAATGCCCTGGAGGTGGAGTATCACAACAAGCTCGGGCTTTGCATGGCTTTGATGCGACGGCGAGCAACGGGCTATTTGATCGAGGTCCTGGAAGCTTCACAGACCTTCCGCGGCATGGTGTGGGGGGAGGTGGATGTGGCGAAGGACAGGACCGACTCTATGGTCCGTGGACTGAGGGAGGTTCCATTTCAAAGTTGGAGCTCCCAGAATTGCCGGAGAATTCAAGTCCACTGCAATTTGGAGACTGGCTTCACCTCAGCACGCCGGTCATGAAAGACTTGTCGCAGGTCGCCGATTGGTGGTGGGAGTCAACTTTGCGGGAGGCCAAGTGCTACTATGACCAGTGGCGAGGCAGCACCCCACTTCAAAGGATTCAGATCCGCCCCAGGCTGCCGGAGGACTTGGCTGAGCGCAAATTCCAGCGCACAGAGCAGAGGGGAGTGCAGATGTTGCTGAAGGCGATCCCATCTGCTGAACAACAGGAGCTCGTCACAGATCGTGCTTTGAGCTCTACGGCGATCTTATACAAGCTCATGGTGAGATTTCAACCAGGTGGGGCAGGTGAAAAACAAATCCTGCTGAAACAATTGACAAGCATGCCGAAGGCATCAAACATCCAGGAGGTGGCTGCAGCCATTCGCAACTGGCGTCGACATTTTGGAAGAGCTGAGGAAGTCCAGGCGGTCTTGCCTGACCGATGGACCAACAAGCAGCCTTCAGATTGTCTCAGAGCCGGATGCAGCTACAATTGGATGAACGTCCAGATCATCGCAGTCTTTGGTCCTTCAGTCAGTGTCTCCTGGCTGAGGCTGAAACGCTGACACTACTTCAGACTGCACCTTCAACGGCATCTCCACAAACTCCTTTGAAGCTGAAGCAAATGCAAGGGGATGCAAAACCTTCCTCTACTACAACTTCACCTGGTGACAAGGCCAAAGCTGGCATGATGGACAAGCCCTGCAAGTACTTCATCTCAGACACGGGATGCAAAGCTGGCAAAAGTTGCCGATGGCTGCACTCTTGGGAAGGCGTGGAAGATCGGTCTTCACGATGTTGGATTTGTGGTGGCAAAGATCATCGGAAGAACGAGTGCAAGCTCAGAACAGCCGGCAAAAAACAGGGTGAGCCAGGTGCTGGCCCAGGGGGAGGACGTGGTAAAGGAGGTGGATCAGACCCTTCTACAACTTCTTCCACTTTTGCTTCAAATGCGCATGCAACTGGTGGCAAAGCTGGTGCAGCGGCGATGAAAGTTGCAAAGAACTCTGATGACGCTACCTCAATGGCAACGGTTGATGGAGGAGGTGGACAACCAGAGATCACAAGCTCTACTACCAGTGGAGAAAAAGATGGAGGCTGTGGTGGGGGGAGCGAAAAAAGCTCAGGTGGTGACAGCAAGACTGCAGAGTTACTGCATGAAGCCACTCAGTTGCTCAAGACCCTTCGAGTGGATGCCAACCCAAAGCTCAAGGTCATGCAGTTGTCTGGTGTTGATCAACCTGATGATGACTTTGTGCTGCTTGACAGTGGAGCTACACATGGGCTTCGACCAGCACGGGATGCTGAAGAGTGGCAAAATGCACTGCCAACGTCAGTCCAGCTTGCTGACGGTGTCACTGAGATGTTTCGCCTCAAGAGACGGACGAAGATTCTCCTGTCGGATCCTTCTTCAACAACACAGGCATCCTACATCATCCCTATGGGAGGTCTGTCAGACCTTGACTTTTCACTGGAGTGGCGTGGTGGTGTCTGCAGGCTCCATGATGATGCAGGCAGAGAGATCCAGGTGACGATCCGCAACGGGTGTCCTATGATTAGCCGTGATGACGGCTGCCGTCTTCTTGAGTGGCTGGAGTTGTTCCATGTGCACCAATTGAAGAAGCTGGCAATGGTCAAGACTTTGCTCACAGACCCTGACGCGTTGGACAAAACTCAGATGGATCTGGAACTGTCCCTTACAGCCAAACTTCGTGAACTTTTTCCAGACCTTCCTGACGAAGTGATGATGAAGTTGGTTCCGAACCTTGATCCCTTGCAATTGGAAGATTTTGGAGCACGATTGCCATGGAATCGTCGAAAGAGAAGGCGTTTGGCAAGGGCATCCAACATTGTGATCCACGTCTTTGCAGGTGACAATCCAAAGTTTTGGGAAAACCAACTTTCTACTGCAACCACAGAGGTGATCTGTGTGGATTTGCTTGGTGGCTGCAAAGCGGATCTGATGGATCGCAACGTCTATGGATATTTGTTGCAGTTAGCAGCAAGTGGGCGTGTTCGCGCCATTTTGGGAGGACCACCATGCAGAACGGTATCAGCACTTCGGTTTCAACAAGATGGAGGACCACGTGTGGTGCGAAACGAAGAATGGCCCTATGGTGTGCCTGACCTTTCCACAACCGAGGCAGAGCTGGTCATGAACGATGTGGTGCTCCTCTTCAGGTACTTGTCACTGTATGTCGTGGCTGAGGATGTGCGACGGCTCAACGATCCTGTGACGCAGTTCATCCTCGAGCAGCCTGAAGATCCAGCGCGGTATCGCAGTGCTGAAGATGTTGCTGCACATGGCTACATGTCCATTTTTCGGACAAAAGAATGGAGGGACTTTCAGAAGAAGTACAACCTCCATATGCTGCACTTCGACCAAGGGCCTATGGGTCATGAGCGACGAAAGCCCACAACCTTGGGAACGTCAATGGAAGTGCTTCTTCAACTTGATGGGCTACGTGGAGAACCAAGTCAGCCAGCTGCAACCCATGCAGATCAACCACTTCAACAACGAATTGAAGCTTCAAAGCGATGGGCTAGCTGGGCACCTGGTTTGAAACTTGCGTTGGCCACAGCCATCAAACAACATCTACAAATGCTGGACTGTGAAAAGTCAGTATGTGAGCGGGGTGCTGTGCACTCACCGCGAAGGGCCGAACATGCTTCAGTACAACAGTTGAAAAATGGCCCAGGACAACATAATGATCAAATTTCAGTGCAATCGTTTGAACCTCATACAATGCGATCACTTGAAAACAGGACGGAAAGTCCACAAGACAATGTCCCAACATCTCATCAAAGTCGAGATGATCAATCTCAACGACCTTCAAGGGTGAAAGCATTGGGACCAGTGGCGCTTGAACAATGGCGTCGGCACTATCTCAATGACCATCTACCTGCACGTCGGGATTGTGCACAGTGTGTGAGGGCACAGGCGAGAAGTAAGCCTCATCGACGAGTACAACATCCGGATGCATTCACATTGAGCATTGACCTTTCAGGCCGACTATCTCCAGGAGATGACCAACAGGCAAAAGGCTGCCGATACATGCTCATTGGATGTTACACATACCCGGTGACCAGGGATGGCAAATCGCTTCTTCCGGTTCCAGGACAACCAGATCAAGACGTTGATCATCCACTGCCTGGTCTCGACATCGACATGTCAGAAGACGACAAGGGCCCGGGGGAGGATGGTGATGTGCCTGAGGAGAACATCTTTCCGGAAGAGGAGGAGGCGATCCCAGAGGGAGATGAACCCCAGCCTGTCAAAAGGGCCAAATCCATGAATGCAACATGGATGCGTCTGGTCGAGACTGCAACTGATGTGACGGTCCGGCAATTGACTTTTGTGCAGCCCTTGAAGAGCAGAGCCGTGAAACATCTCCTACCCGCACTTTCCAGAATATATGCACGGTTGCGAAGCCTTGGCCTTCCTGTCTACAGGCTACACTCTGACAGGGCACGTGAACTGACCTCTGCTGAAACACAAGCCTGGGCTTTGGATCGCAACATCTTGACAACAATGACATGTGGGTCATCATTCAAATCCAATGGAAGATGTGAGGCGGAAGTTGGTGTGATCAAAAAATCCATCAGGATTTTGATATCCTCTGGCAGTTGCAGCTTGACTCAATGGCCATTGGCCGCAAGACACCTTGGTGAACGTCGTCTTCGAGGCCAGTTGTCGATTTTGGGTTGGCCAGTTGGGCGCTTGGTGAAGTTTGGGGCAAAGGCCTATGCCTTACGTAAGTCTTGGCAGTCACGTTATGCTCCTTGGCGAGAAGATCGCGAAGAAGTTCAAGTTTTGGGTCCTGATGCCAACTCATCATTGACCAACACTGGATACTATGTGCGATCTGTGGCAACAGGCCGCCATTTCTTCACTGATGATATCATCATCCCTGAGACCAACCAACCTGCAGTTGAAGATCAGGTGTTGTATCTACCTGAAAGAGCAGCCGAAGTTCCTGCACGACGACAACGTCGAAAAGCTGCTCAGCCTGCCATATCAATGTTTGACATTGAGGGGGAGAGGACGATCTTGGAAAGGTGTCCAACAATGTTTGAACCACCAACACCCTCACATCATGGTGCCTCGAGTGACAGCTGGTCTTTGGAAACAACCATGTCAACGGGCGAGAGCACACCAAGAAGGGTTGACTACGAGGAGGAGGAACAGTGGTCTGGAGGTGGGGATGAGGAGGGGGTGCCTAACTCTCGGGCTGGTGGCGCATACCCGAGGACCCCACAACAAACAACTCAAGCTCTTGCTCTACGTCGACTTCATCTCAATGTCACGGACTATATCAGAGAGGAGCTGCAGCACATTGATGCGTCATCTACGGAGCAGGCGCTGTGGATGCCGGTGGTGACGGAGGCGATCATCAACAGAGTGGCTTTGGAAGAGAGACTTCTCTCAATGGCTGAGGTTGACACCAAAGATGGGCAACTTGAAGAAGAATTCCTGGTCACAAGAACGGTTGGGAACAAGGAGGTGTGGGAGAACTTGAGCGCCTGGGAAGCCTCGATACGAGCTGAGTATCAGCAACTGGTGGTGCAAAAGGAGGCGGTGAAACAAATGCCCAAAAGCGAGCTCTACGAGATTGCAGAGCGCAAGCAGCTTCCGATAGAACTTCTACCAGGAAAAATGGTGCACACACGGAAGGCTGGAAGTGGAGCTTATCGCTCACGAGCAGTTGTATGTGGCAACTATCAAGAGGCCAGTGCAGAAGAGCGCAACGCTGGAGGTGCTGACGGAAACCAAATTCGGATGATGCTCCGAACAGCTGCGCTCCAACGATGGGCTTTGGCTGGCACAGACGTGCGAGTTGCGTTCTTGAACGCTCCAAAGCGCAACATCAACAAGTTGACCGCCATGGAGGTCCCCTACGTGTTCAAAAAACTTGGCCTGGCAGCAGCCAGCGATGTGTGGCTGATAGAAAAGGCTCTCTACGGCCTTGTTGCATCACCCAGAGACTGGTGCATTTACCGGGACGAGGTCCTGCCAACTTTGAGATGGACACGAAGTGCTGATGGCGAGGACTATGTTGGTCGTTTTGTGCACTCTGGAGATGACAACATGTGGAGGCTGATGGAGGTGAACACCAAAACGGGCCAAGAAACATGGGCTGGGCTGATGTCGGTCTATGTTGACGACTTGTTGGTGTCAGCGGAGCCAGAAACAATTCCGGCAGCGATGGATGCGGTGGCCAAGACATGGACCATCTCTGCAGTTGAATGGGCCTCAGCCGACAAGCCGCTGCGGTATTGTGGTTTCGAAGTTCTAGCTGATGAACGTGGTGATGGATTTCAAGTTTCCCAAAAGATGTTTGAGCAAGAACTCCTGAGTCGATGGGCAGTTTCAGAATCTCTGGCCTACCCTGCGTTCAAGATCAACGAGGAGGACGAGTTGGTGACCTCTGAGATCAACCAGGCTGACATCAAGAGCGCACAAGCACTCACAGGAGCTCTTTTGTGGTTGTCTACGAGGACAAGACCTGACTTGGTGCATGGTGTATCAGCGATGTCACGCTTGGTGACCAAAAACCCCAAAAAATCTTTGGAGATTGGCCATACTCTCTTGAAATATCTTCATGGAAATCCTGGTGGAATTCACTTCCCAAATGGAGTAGCAAATGGTGAATGGGGAGCTCGAGGGCAACTCAAAGTGAGACGCCATTCCAAGTTGTTGGAAGTGTATGCGGACATCGCATATGCAGCGGGGTCAAACCACCGCAGTGTGCAGGGCCTAGTGATTTGCTATGCTGGAGTTCCTGTGGCATGGCAGTGCAATCAACAGCCATTTGTGACGCACTCAACAGCTGAAGCAGAACTGGTGTCTTATTGCGAAGCTCTTTTAGCAGGGCGTGCCTCAGAAGCTCTTCTATGTGCCATTTGGGGGGAGGATCTCAATGCCAACACATTTGAGCGAGTGATGTACGGCGACAACGCCGCAGCTATTGGCTTGGCGCATGGAGTTACGGCAGCTTCATGGCGCACCCGACATCTTCGAATCAGGTCGAGCATTCTCAAAGAGGCCCTACAAGAAAGTTCTGATGTTCCAGGTGGACAGTGGCAGCTGACTCATCTGAAGGGCACAGAATTGGTGGCCGATGGATGCACGAAGCCTTTGAATGGACAGGCCTTCTTCAGATTTTTGGAGGACTTGGGCCTGAAGCGAGGTGTCAAAGCCGAAGCTGGAGAGACGACATCGACTGGCGACGGAGCGATGATCGGTGGTGGTGGTTTTGCAGCCGTGAAGGCGCTGGTCATTGGAAGCACTTTGATGTCAGCAGCTCAAGGAGCATCAAATGAGGACAAGGGCGACATTGACTTCACGCCCTTCATGGTGACAGGGGCAGCGCTGATGGCCTTTGGGGCGATCTATGTTGGACAGCTGGTTCAACAAGTTTCAAGCTGCTGCCTTCGCAGGATCAAAGCCTTGGAAGAGGGTGAGCGACGTCCTGCTAATCAACAATGGGAAGAAGAAGAATCGTCAGAGGATGGCAGTTTCATAGTGATTCCTGGGGACGAAGTTTCGCAGGGAACTACAACAATGAGATTGACAAAACGGTCGGGCTCTTGCAGTGCAGTGCGCACTACATCTTTGGGTTTAACGACACAGTCGGGCTCGAGCAGTGCGGCGCGCACTACATCACAGAGTTTAACATCACGATCGGGCTCAAACACTGGGGGCAGATCTGGCGATGATGTGAGTTCTACATCATTGGGTATGCCTCAACGATCGGGCTTGCAGCAATGTGGCAAAAAATCTCTGAAGGCAAATCAATGCTCAGGGGGCGCGAACACTGCAGGTGGTGGAGGGCATAGAGATGATGGCTCACCTGGGGGTGAGTGCAGCTTGGGTGAACCTGCAGCTGCTGCCGCATCGAGCTCTTCAGCATCGGGCTCAGCACTTCTGAGAGGCAGTGAGGGCGTTCAAACTGAACATATCCCTGAAAATCCTTGGAACCGTTTTCAATTTGAAAACAAGGGAAGAGGCTGGTCTAAAAAGACCATGGCAAAGAAGTACAAAGATTTCAAGAAGGAAATGCCTTGAGCCTATCCAGAGTTCCAATTTTTGGTTTTGTCACATGAAGTTGGGTCAACGAAGATTCAACGGAGAACACCAATTTGGTGCGATCGCAAAGCGATAGGGGGGAGTCCGTGTAGATTCCAACCCTTTGTCAATTACTGAAGGCATTTTGTACCAAGTGAAAACAGGGCGGTTTAGCCGATGAGACCACATTACTAGTGATGGTTAGGGTTCAGGGTTACCTAAGTCTCTCACCAGCGATCCAAACACCGAATCCTCTCGAACGGTAAACAAAACTCTCTGGTTGTTTCAGTTCAACATCTTCAAAACAGCTAAAAAGTTAGTCATTGAATGCCCGCCCCCCTGTGTATGTTTAAATTCACAGCTCAAAATCCCCGCAAGTTTTCAATTCGAATGGTCGTCATCGTCTCCCCTCTACGGACTCGTGAAGCCCAAAATCGCTGGGATTTATGGCTGTTCAGTGTTCATTCCACGCAAGTTGCTGCTACAATAGCTGTTATTTTTTGTTACTCAACGGTTAAAAAATCAATCGTTTAATCGATTTGTTTCGTTGTTTAATCGTTGTTTTTTCGTTAAATAACAAAAAAAATAACTGATAAATAACAAAAAAAACTGCTAAATAAGAAAAAATAACCGTTAAATAACAAAAAATAACCGTTAAATAACAAAAAAAACTATTAAATAACTGTTAAATAACAAAAAAAACTATTAAATAACTGTTAAATAACAAAAAAAACTATTAAATAACTGTTAAATAACAAAAAAAACTATTAAATAACTGTTAAATAACAAAAAAACTATTAAATAACTGTTAAATAACAAAAAAAACTATTAAATAACTGTTAAATAACAAAAAAAACTATTAAATAACTGTTAAATAACAAAAAAAACTATTAAATAACTGTTAAATAACAAAAAAAACTATTAAATAACTGTTAAATAACAAAAAAACTATTAAATAACTGTTAAATAACAAAAAAACTATTAAATAACTGTTAAAGAACAAAAAAACTATTAAATAACTGTTAAATAACAAAAAAAACTATTAAATAACTGTTAAATAACAAAAAAAAACTATTAAATAACTGTTAAATAACAAGAAAAACTTTTAAATAACTGTTAAATAACAAGAAAAACTTTTAAATAACTGTTAAATAACAAAAAAACTATTCAATAACTGTTAAATAACAAAAAAAACTATTCAATAACTGTTAAATAACAAAAAAAACTATTCAATAACTGTTAAATAACAAAAAAAACTATTAAATAACTGTTACATAACAAAAAAAAACTATTAAATAACTGTTAAATAACAAAAAAAAACTATTCAATAACTGTTAAATAACAAAAAAAAACTATTAAATAACTGTTAAATAACAAAAAAACTATGAAATACCTGTTAAATAACAAAAAAAACTATGAAATACCTGTTAAATAACAGAAAAAACTATTAAATAACTGTTAAATAACAAAAAAACTATTAAATAACTGTTAAATAACAACAAAACTATTAAATAACTGTTAAATAACAAAAAAACTATTAAATAACTGTTAAATAACAAAAAAACTATTAAATAACTGTTAAATAACAAAAAAAACTATTAAATAACTGTTAAATAACAAAAAAAACTATTAAATAAGTGTTAAATAACAAAAAAAACTATTAAATAAGTGTTAAATAACAAAAAAAACTATTAAATAAGTGTTAAATAACAAAAAAAACTATTAAATAACTGTTAAATAACAAAAAAAACTATTAAATAACTGTTAAATAACAAAAAAAACTATTAAATAACTGTTAAATAACAAAAAAAACTATTAAATAACTGTTAAATAACAAAAAAAACTATTCAATAACTGTTAAATAACAAAAAAAATATTCAATAACTGTTAAATAACAAAAAAAACTATTAAATAACTGTTAAATAACAAAAAAAACTATTAAATAACTGTTAAATAACAAAAAAAAACTATTAAATAACTGTTAAATAACAAAAAAAACTATTAAATAACTGTTAAATAACAAAAAAACTATTAAATAACAATTTTCAAACAATAAAACAACCATCCGGATGCAGCCGGCAGAGCAGAGAAATCTATTCTTTTTAGAAGCTAGCCCAGAAGCTGGTAGAGCCACATGCTAATATATGTATATATATAGAATTGGATGATGGGAAAATTTACAGGAAAGCCCTATATTTGATGGTAAAAACCATGGTGTCCTGTAAATTTTCCCTTAAACCAATCCAGTGATATATGTATATATATATTATATATATATGATATTACTAGTATATGATATGTTTCAAGATATGTCATCTTCATCAAACCTCCCCCATGGTCATTTTTGGCACCGCTGAATCCCCCATGGTAAATCGATCGCCCGGCCTTTCGGACTCCAACAAATCCCCCGTGGCAGAATCGAAGGAGCGATAGACCTCCTCTTCCCACTTCTCCTTCTCCTGGAGACGGAGATGCGGAGTTCAGTGGGTGGCATGTTGAGGAAAAAGCATGAACTAAATTTATACATCGACCATAAACCATATAGTATCATATAGTTATATATTATAGTAATGTTGAGAAAAAAAAACCCTTGCAGATTTTGGCGGGTGACACGCTGAGAATGGCGGAGATTCATCACGTGGCAGAACGCGCACGGATCGAAACTTTCGAGTGGTCATGACTGAAAAATAAACAACAACTCTGGCGACACACGCATGAGGCATGGGCCCCCAAGGTGTGGATGCCTGTGTTCGAGGTGTTACACTCTAGAAATCTGAGCTATCCCAAAATGGATGTTCATGTCCCCCCATCAAACTCCTGGGCTACAATGGATTTGTTCCCAAATATGGCATCGCCATGAGTAAACAGCATCCACCCACTGGCTAAATGTCTCCAACGAGATTGGTGGATTTTTCACGGGGATGCCGTTGTTTCCGATAGCCATCCGCCCTGTCCACCCGGTCCTCTTGTTCCCACTTCTCAATGGTCTCCCGGTTCTGGGAGTCCAAACGCCACTGCCTGATCAAAATGCCGCTCCAATCTGAAGTAAGGGATTACCTTGAGGTGAACCAAACAGAACCAAACATATGTCGTCGTATTTCTGGTATTTTCATGTATTTTCTGGAAATTGAAGTCCAGGATCATTTTGTTTTCTCAAATCTCACTGGACGTGAGAAAATCTCCTGCTAAGATCCACAGCGATTTGGTCTCCAAAACCCAACCTTCACCTCGAACATCTGCGACACATCCTCTCACACCCCATGTCACACACATGAGCCTGTCTGAAAATTTAGAGGGACCCCAAAATTTGATGAATTTCACCATTTTCATCCATTAAGACTTAAAATATCTTAAAATGACCCATGTATCAATCGTTTGAGGAGACATCGAGCCAGCAAGGCCATCCCAAGTTTCCGACGCATGTTCACCTTGCTTCAACATTTCTTCTTTGAAGTCCTGACGACTCACCGATGCGACGACTCGCTGAGCTTGGAAGTCACCGTTGATGCTGCGAAAAAAAATTGTCCCCTGTCTGATGAAATATCACCATTCTGTTACTGATTTTTGCTGATCTCTACTGCTAGTAGTGCATATCTATATATATATATACATATGCATACAATATATGATAAATATATGTCTGCTCATTCTGATTGATCCACTAGACCCAACAGGATACCAATGAGCCCAGCGAAAGATCGGATTTCCTCACCATCCCCCAATTTAGAACCATTAAAAGGATAACCACATATATCATCTGCTTGGTGGTTGACCTACCCCTCTGAAAAATGATGGACTTCGTCAGTTGGGATGATGAAATTCCCAACTGAATGGAAAGTCATAAAAGCCATGTTCCAAACCACCAGTCATATAACTCCATATAAACATATATAAACCAGGTGGCACGGGTGATTGTTTCTACCCATCTGATCATAGATGTACTGTACATGGGCATACCCATCTTTATATAAGCAGATCTATATCCCCCCAACCCCATGTCAACCCATACCTATCACCTCGAAATCCCACTCAAACTCCATGCCCAGCCCATCCAAATCCCATTAATAAACCCATTACTTGGAGGATCATCCCGCTTCCTAGGGAACTTACTAACTAGGCTTATGAGCCACTTACTACCCTCTTGTCATTTGTTACATAGCTATTCAAAACGGCCATAGAAATAGTTGATTTACCTATCAAAAATGGTGATTTTCCCTAGTTTTTTGTATGTTTACCAGAGGGTAAGTGGTGCGATCCTCCAACCGCTACCCGGTACGCGCGCCGCGCCTTCCGCTTCTGCAGCCGCTCCGCCTCGCGCTGCTCCAAGGCGTCCAAGGCAGCTTGCCGTCGGACGCGGAGATCGGCCTGCGCAATTTTTTGTTGGGTCCTGGAGATCGTTTATGGTAGATCTATCCTGGTTGGTGGTTGACCTACCCCTCTGAAAAATATGAAAGTCAGTTGGGATGATGACATTCCCAACTGAATGGAAAAATAAAAGCCATGTTCCGAACCACCAACCAGTAATTATTTGGATTATAACTTTAACTGAAACAACTATGGTTTATAGCTATAATAGTTTATAACTGTAATTAATAACTATGGTTTATAACTGGAATGACTATGGCTTATAACTGTAATAACTATAGTTTTATTTATGGCAGATCTAACTATTAGGTGACTGTCCAATTGTTTGTTATTTTGAACTATGTTAGAGGTGCAGTGAAATGGAGGTAGCCCAAGTCACGATGATTGCTTCAATTCCAAAATGGTCATCCATGACTTGGATGATTTGGGGTACCCCTATTTTCGGGAAACCCTGATGGTTTTTCCTATTGGTTTATAACTATATATAATATATAACTATATGATACTATATGGTTTATGGTCGATGTATCTATATAGTTCATGCTTGAAAAAATAAATTTATAGTCCAAAAGGGTTGCTTGTTCATAATATGATTATAGAATTATAGACCAAAACCCCAGGTACCCAACATTCTTTCGCTGTTGCGTTGTGGCAAAAGGATGTTTTGACCCATCCCCACATGACTTGGCGCGACTTGGTTCCCCACGTGAAACTTGGTGACTGAAAATGTTTCAAATAGCGATGCCCCTAAAGGTTCTCGGTGAAAAATAATCTCGAAGGAAATTGCACTTTATTCAAAGTCATGAAAAAATAGAAATAAGACATTTCGGAAAAATTACACGTGTTCAAAGCCATTCAGACATAATATACCAGCAAGAGACTCCACATTTCTCCATTCAGTTGGTTTATAACCCCCGCTAGTTCGTTATAAGTATCTCATAAACAGTCATAGACCATAGCTACTAATATCAACAACTAATCAATCACAATAAGCATTGCCATCATCATCTCATCTCAATTGGAGTTACGAGTTACCCTCTGGTTATTTGTTACATAGATATAGATATATATATATCACCTATAAACCATAGTCCATAGTATCAGACTTATAAACCACAGTTATTTCAACTAGAGTTCACCAAATCCCAGAGTTAACCACCATAGTTAACCACCATTAAACCACCATTAAAGCACCAACTTTCTACAGATGGCCATCCCAAAAACTCCCAAGATCTCGCTGCTGAAACCTTGGCCCCGGTGGCTCGGAACTCGTCCCAGATCTGCGCTTGACGCTTCTGCAAGGTCACTGTGACCTTCGGCCGTGGGATTCTACAGGGGACCTCTACATGGGACCTGGCTTGGACCTCTGGTTTTCAAAGAAATATGGGTTAAATATGACCTATCTGATTAAATATGGTTTAATATAAATATAGGATAGTAGGAGAGTCAATAAAAAACCGATCTCTTCTGATTCTTCAAGTTTTGACCTATGACCGAAGATATTTTGAGCGATTTCGAGGTGGGGTTGGCCTCAGGAGTTTCAATTTTTGACCTAGTAGGATCCAGGCCCGGCCCAAATTCAGCTAGTGATAGGTCCATTTTGAGTGATGTGAGTCCACATGTAGTGATATAGTCCATTCAGCTAGTGAAACTTCAGCTAGTGATATCTCCATTTGAGTCCAACATGTTGGTTGGTTCCAATTCCCAGTGTCCAACTGAGCCAATCGAACTTTATACCACTTTTGACACCCTGACTCTTAGCAAAAAGGCCAAGCCTTGCTGACACATACCGACATCTGCAAGATGTTGGTCCATGGATATCACCCATGTTTGGGTTTGGATTGATTCAACGCTAGTATCAATCGCGCTATGGCTATTACCAGCATGGTAGTATTGATGTAGACTCGTATACTATTGTTATCGTTTATATCGTCAACATGTTGTGATGATATCCTATAATAACTATAATTATTGCATGAATATAGCATATAGCAAGCCAACAAAAATATAGAAAAGTTCGAAGCCTGGAAATATGAATCGACTATCATCTATATCTACCATCCGGGAAACACGGTTCTGTTAGTCTTTTTGGGCCTTGCTATGCACTTCTCCATGCCGTCACTAGGTGATCGATTCGAGTATGACGGAAAATGAACAATCTATTCTGGACCATATGATAAAACCAAGATAACAACCAACATAAACCAAGCATATCTGCAACATTGATATAACCAACCATATGATATCATCTGATATCATATGAGCTATGCCCAAAAACCATGGGAGAATCGACCCCCATCCGGATCATCCGGCCGTTTCAGCTGGCCATCTGCTCATCCATCCACAGCCGGGCCTTGTTGGGACTGACCCGACATCGTGTCTTTGGATGTTCGGGATCAATCTCATGAAGAAGATCCACCTGCGACGTGCTGGTCAGCAGGGTGGCCTGGGCCTACGAATCGGATCCATGGTTTATTTTTTGTATGAATATAAGCCATATAATCCATTAATGGTCTATAAATGTCTATAAGATTTTATAAGTGGGGATATTCCATTAATCTAACTTGGGGTATTAGAAAACCATCATCCAATTCCTGGAAATCATTGTCGCCACTCTGGTTTGAACTTCCCCCTGCCATTGTTTCAAAGGAGTCCCCAGCTGCAAATGGCGAAAAAACTCCCCAAAATCACAACGAAAACCTCTGGGTACTAACACATACTAACCCATACTAACACGAACCCAAAAATGGTTCTTGAAGTGCTATTTTTTGGGGGAACCTTAAATGGTAGGGCTACTGTTTACCCATTCCCCAATTCAAATAATCGAGGGCAACCATGGGCCGCCTCGAAGAGTGCAGGCGGCAAGTTCACCTTGACGATGGAACCAACAGACCAAAATGGAGGGAGAACCAACAGAAATGCAAATGGAGATAGAAATTGAAAGACAAAAATTGAAACATATCATTTAAGAATATGTGATGAAATCTTATAGAAATCTTTAAGTTTCTTCTACATCACAGCAATGAAAATGGTTCAGAAGTTGATATACGAAATAGCAAACCCACCGTGCAGTATGGCGGCCGTCAGTCCGAATGAGTTCGAGCCATAGCCCTGTGGGCATGATGTGAATGAATAGACTCTCAGATAAAGTGTCAGAAAGTGAGTCAGATCGAATGTCAGATGTCGGAATAGAATACCAGATGAAATGCTATAGAATATTACCCTCTGGTTATTTAACATAGCCATGGTATAGATGGCCCATGGAAATAGATGGTTTACCTATTAATAGCATGGTGAATTTCCATGGCTATGTTAAAAAATAACCAGATGGTATATGAATATGACAAATATGTCAAAATACCCTCTGGTAAACTAACATAGCTATGGAAAATCACCTTTATTAATGGGAAAACTCACTATAAATGGCCATTTTCAATAGCTATGTGGCTGTTTACCAGAGGGTAAATGTCAGTGGCCGGGGATCACATTGTTTTTTTCATTTCACCAGATCCCGACCATCGGCCTTGACATAGACATCGCAGATGGCCACAGACAAGTTCTTGGCTTTCACGCCTAGCGACGACTCATGTCACCGTCGCATTAAATGCCCGGGATCTCATCCAAAGGGTCACTGTTTGAGACCAACAAAAACAGCATTGTCCAACGCTGTTCCTATTCACTGCCTTGGTCTTCCAGTGAAAATCTGCAAGAATCTGCAAGAACCGATGGATTTACCATGACTTACCAGCCAAACTCACTGAGATTTTCCTGATTTCCATGTCAGATCCTGGTCTCTCCTGGTGAGCTCTCCCTCAGCCTGGAGTGGACAACACGAAGATCAGGCTGGTCTCATCCTCCCGCCAATCGAAAGGTATCCTTAGGCGGCCCAGATTGGGGTCGAAAAAAAAGGGCCCCTTTTTGAAGCTCCTGGGAGACCATCAACTACAATCAAAATTGGAGCAGGTGGCAATGCAGCTCGGAAAGCTCGCAGCTTCAAGGCATGATATATCTGTAGAGCGAAACTGGGATTACTCACACCAAAAGACTTTTGTTGGATGGAATAAAGTGGGAAACCCAATAAACCTACCATTTGGGGATGGTCGACAGAGCACCCATTTACAGTATGGTGATAACTTGGGGATTCTGAAAATGATCGGCTTTACCACTGGTTACTATGTAATTACATTACTCAGTTTCTATATATATCAGCTACGAGCACACTGAGGGATGGCCCTGTTCCACCAGCCAAGGCTCTGTGTGGGCATCGCGCGGCTTCGCTTCTTTCGTAGCGCTACGCCGTGGCCTTTCTCGGAATCAGCTGAGTGAAAGTCAATGGGAAGGATGACATCCCATATATGAAATGGAACATATCCCATGGAAAATATCCTTCAATCATGTCCTAAAATGGTAAAAATAGAGGGAAAGGGAGCTGGTATACCATCTATCATCAAACAAACCTGTTGTTAAAGGATTTATCAACCAACCAATGGGAAAAGGACATCTATGATTGGATTTCTATGGATTTCTCAAGAATGTTGTTTGCTTGCAAACCATCTCGCAGCTTGAGACCTATCTTCTGAGCGGTTGAAGAACAAAGCAAAGACTATTGCCAAAAATACATCTGCCATGTCTTCAATTTATAGTGGCTCTCGGGACAAACGTGGATCACAGGTCTAGTGCAAAGTTTGGAAAACGTGAAATCGTTGGGTGGGTCCATGTAGACCCTCCATAGGGCCCCAATTCCAAGCGGCACCTGATGCTGTCGCTCCACTGTGAGGGCTCGAGCACAATGGCTAAACACGAGCTGTGCTGGACACAACTTCATGGATTTGTTGTTTGGCACGAAACACCGAGTTTCTCATATGGGGATGGGTCAAAACCCTGGTACCTAGTGAACCCCAAAATAGCTGGTAAATGGATGTTCATCCCCCTAAAAATGGTATGTATAGGTATTGACCCATACCCATATTTCGCATCAAAACTGTAGCCCAACTGCGGTCCGAAAAAACCACAACTGCTATCCTTTTGGTGGCCACCACCGCCCCAACCGGCGACCTTTTCTCCCATCACTTGGCCGAGCCGTGGCGTCTGCACGCCTTGAGCCGCAGGCCTTGAGCGCATTCCTCCAGGAACTCGTGCGCCACATGGCCGTCCTCATCCTCAAAGAGCTGCCCTACGGCGTTGCGGCGTTGGGGTGAGACCTTGGAAGACCTTGGAAGACCTTGGAAGGTCATCCATGACTTTCCTACATCCCAAAAAATACGTTGGGGTTGAGATGACCATGATTTTCGTGACTAACTCAATGTCAACTGTCGTAGAGAAATCACCAGCAGATCTGCCTGCAGCCTCTAAAAGGTGCCTCTCACCCTTCTCCTGGGGGTGAAGTCCATGGGAAGTTGAGGGAAAAAATCGAGGAATTTACCAACTATGTAAATCAGGTAAAAAACTGGATCTGAAGGAGCAAATAGATGACTAGTAAAAAAAGGAGTCAACAAACACATTCGTATGTGACATTGATGAGGCTCAAGGGAAGCTTGGAAATATCTTGTTCTTTACTGTCGTGAAGCAATGCTGGGTTTTTGCTGGCTGTCCGACGGCACTTGGGGATCACCTTTTTGGGACATGGTCCCCTGGGGCAGGAGACTCACCCTCTGAACCACAAGAGGAAGGGGCGCGGAGATTGGAAGCGATCCAAATCCCGTGGTTCCAGGCGATCCAAGCGACCGTCAAACGGGGTCACGATTCGAACATACTGTTCCTATTTCTACAGAGCCCTAAGTTGATCTGCGCTTCGTTATCTTTAGTGGCTCTGTGAAGGGTATGATGAGTGTTCCTGCAAAGTCGTTGACAGATCTAGACATAATGAGTGAGGATCCCCAAACTCTGGGGAAGAACAATAAAGCAACCTGGACCTGCAAAGCATTGAACATGTTGATACCATTTAAAATTGAAGAGCCCAAGATCGGAGTTACCGCAAGAATGTTGTGGGCTGAGTGGTGGGGTGAACCCAGTGAACCCCGGATTCATCAAATTATGGCACTGGAAAATCCCCTATAAATCAATGGAGGTCTTAATGGCAAAATTCATCTACCCTCTGGTAAACTAACATAACTATGGAAAATCACCATTTTTAATGGGAAAATCCACTATTAATGGTCATTTTCAATAGCTACGTTAAATTACCAGAGGGTATAAAGGGTGGAATTTTCCAGCAAGCCATGTTTGATTGCCGGAGGGTTCTGTGCCTCAATGAATCAAGGTGTGCAAATCCGGGGATGACATTCGCCCAATATCATTGCTTGTCCATCCCGCCAACATGTTTCTTCCCCCCACATTTTGCTTCAGAGATTGAATAGATGAAATACTACACTTGGACTTCTAGAGTGTATTTGATACTATTTGATCTTGATGTTTTTAACCCAGTAATAAAACATCCCAGTAACCAACCATGGGGGGCCAGTTTAAATCATCACCAATACAGTAGGCCCAATAATAAACCTGGATCGTGGATGGTTTTATTAGTCTTGTTCTAAACAAATATCCCCCATGATTGATATCATATTATCCCCTATTATCCCACAAGTATTCCAGAATTATCCCGCAATTATCCCATATCTGCACATGTCAACGGGGACTTCCCACAAACAAGGTGTACTCTCTGGCAATCAAACACGGCAATGGGAAATCCTCTATAAATGGAGGTTTTAAAGGGAAACATCATCTATATCAATGGTGGATTAGTGGATTTTCCATTGCCACGTAACCTTTGATTACCGGAGGGTAAGTATTTCTACAAGGCCCAGGCTGTATCCTGGCTAAGCTCCTCGTTCTGCACGTAGATGAAGAGATGCTCGTTTTGTGGAGCCTCGTTCTGCCTGAGCCACAAGGGGATGATGCTGAAGGGTACCCTGGTCCAATGTCACAGGGTTGCATTGTTCAAAAGCCGAAATGTAGTCCCTTTATACTGGCTGGTTAAGTTATTGATTCTGATAATCCCCTATAGTGGATAGTACAACCCCATCAAATCACCAACCAACAGGGGTGGCTACGTAGCCACTGCGAGCAGTTGGCTGCACCATCCCAAGTCAGAAAAATAAGCTAAGGAAAAATTACAGTATCATAAAATCATCATCCCACAATTCATCCCAAAATCGGACCTGGTTTCTTCTTGGGTCAAACACAGGAAGCCCAGCGACTGCTCCCTCTGCTCCCTTCGAGCAGCTTTGATCTCCCTGAAGCGAGTGCGGACAAGATCGAGTCGTTATTGGGGAGCTTGGGATCTTCACATTCCAGGAGATCTTCCTTTCAAATTCTATGCTACTGTATGTGTATGTATATATATATATATACTGTATACAATTGTATAATATATACATATCAAGATTCAAGATATACATGTGCACAATATTTGCTCATGTGTTTGTCATATGGGTATGTGTCAAACTGATCCCACGGAAACCAACCATCTTCCATGACAAAGATCTTCCCCAAGGCTGTCCCATTGCCATCCCCAACCTCAAGTCATCTTGCGTCACCGCCCGTGCCATCTTCGGCCTTTGTTCCACCTTCGGTGCCTTCAGCGGCGGCTCCGGCGGAGCCGGCCGCGGCGCCGGCGGCGCCTGCGGAGCCGGCCGCGGCTCGGGGAAGGCGCGTGCCCCGCGCTTGGGGAAGCGGAAGAAAACGGTGATGCCTGAGACCGGTGGCAGTAGATGGGTATGGATCAAGTCATGAAAAGCCGCCAGACTCAGAAAATCTCATTGGTCACCCCATATTTTGGTCCGTACTGGCATCTTTTTTGGGGATGGGAAGAGAAAGGGTATGTCTTGATCCATTTTGAAGCCAACCTTCTCTGAATTTTTAATTGTTGGAGGTCATATTGCCAGCAAGAGTGGGGCGCTTGCCACCATTCGCGGGGATATAAGCAGCAAAAGCATGGAACCATTGACTTGCTACCTGAGCAACTCACCAAAGGCAGGACCTTGTGTATACCAATAATGATAACTCAGCAACAAGTCTTCACAGGAATTTGTTTTGCTTGTGCATTTGCCAGACACCTGCTGCACCCCGTCGGAGTGGATAATTTTGGAGGAGTTTGGCCTGTTTTCCCCCATTTAGGTATGGGTTGAAACATGTTGAAACCAATGGACCCCTTCTAATTTGGAGGGTGAATAATGATGAATATCCATTTACCAGTTATTTAGAGGTTCAGCAGGGTACCAGACTTTGACCCATAGCCATTCCAAACCCACCTGGCGCCCCCGAAACGCTCCAGGAAACGGTGAGGTTTTGCTCACTGCCGCGATTGTATGCATCTTGCCTCGGGTCCACTTAGCTCCCAGCGCTCCATCAGGGATCAAATGTGTCTTGAAAATCAGGGACCATCTTCGATCCCATGCTTCAAAATCTCACTTTTCCGATTTTCAAACTTGAAAAAATCAACAAATGGGGCAGGCTTGGTCAAAGCCTATAATATTGGCAGACACAGACCATCATGTTGGATTCTAGCCATTCTAACCCATTTTCTGAACGGTTAAAGTATTTACCCTCTGGTAATTTAACATAGCTATTGAAAATTACCATTTATAGTGGATTTACCCATTGAAAATGGTGATTTTCCATAGTTGTGTTAGTTTACCAGAGGGTAAATATATCAAGAGCCACCATACATACCCATGATTGCTGCTTCATGCCTCGCTTCCGAATGGATGATAGCCCAAAGAAAATTGCAGGTTTCGGGCACACCAATTCTTCACTTACTTATAGGTTAATAAGCCCCTAATGATTAAATAAATCCCTTCATAATACCCCTTATAGGATAATAAACTTAGATAAATCATGATAAATCCCTTTACAATATGTGTATATATATATACCCTTATGTTATAATTAAATCCCGATTTGTTGCTTAAATCACTGAAATCTCTAGGAGTATTGTTGGTTAAACCCCAATGTTTGTGGGTGAAAATCCCTAAATCTCTAAAACCCATGTTTTTTTTTTGCTTTTTCATAGTTAAAGTCCGAAGAAATGGGTACATCCCAAGTCTTCATTGGAAAATTGCACCGCCAGGTGGCGCCAGTCGTCCGGGCGCCCGTTTCTCCTGGCCCCGCAGCTGATTCAAGGCTTTCGCAATCTCCTGATAGTCAGATGGTGCCCTCCATGATGGATTTGGGTCTGAAAATCCCACCTGGCTCCATTTACAGTAGGGAAAATGATAATGCTGACATTTGCTATCATTTACCATTTACATCCATTTACTATATCTGGATGAATCAGAACAAAGTGGATAACTCATAAAACACCCATGACTGGGAATAGTAAGCATACCACCTATTTATGGTGACATTGGGGATAGTTTATTATTGTTTTACCAGCATTAATTCACCCTCCCGAACTTGCGGCCCACCACTGGGGGATTTATAGTTAGCCCCACTCATCATCAACCAGGGACGTCAGGTGAGGAAGCTGGGAAAATAGTTCATGGAATTCCCGCAGCTACACCTACTATATACAAATATGAATGTCCAATGATGTTTAAATGTGGGTTTGGGGTGGAAAAGTAAGGTGAGATGATAATGGGCTGGGCATTTGGAAACGAAACTTTGGGCTTCACCAATCAAATTTCATGGGAAGTCGATCAGCAAAAATGGGAAGTCAAGTACCAAAACCCGGAATGTAACCAACAAGAACGGATCTAATCTATAAAGAGTCGTATAGGACACAGTTCAATTGTTGTGTATGAAATTAAATTGTTAGTGGATCAACCAAATCGCTGCTCAAATCAGCCTAAGATTGGGAGCAGTGAACATGCCGAAATGCCGACTGTTCAAGTTTACAAACCTCGTAGGCCTGAAATCAGCACAGATCAAACCATCGTCAACACGAAAGTGAGTGACGAAGGTGAGCATGGGTCAACAAGCGCCTACACCCCTCATTCTTGAAAGAGACTGAAACACCAAGAATTGGACATACCCTCTGGTAATTTAACATAGCTATTGAAAATGGCCATTAATCGTGAGTTTTCCCATTAAAAATGGTGATTTTCCATAGGTTTTTTGTATGTTTTGCCAGAGGGTACCTGAAATTTCGCCTCAGCCATTGATCGGCACCTCTGAACTCATCACTTCTGAGATGCCATCGCCTCGGAGACAGTTTCCGAAGTCCTGGGAAAGTACCCCAAATTCATCCCAACATGGGTGATTTTTTTTATAGGAAAACCACTGGTTTTGGGGGGGTCCCCATATTTTGGTACCCTCTGGTAATGACTAACATAGCTATGGAAAATCACCATTTTTCATGGGAAAATCCACTATAAATGGTAATTTTCAATAGCTATGTGGCTGTTTACCAGAGGGTAAACCCCCAATATCAAACCTGGGAACAAAAAAAACCACTCAGCTTGCAGTGCGGCTACAGCCTGACCCATTGACCCATCCCCACTACCGGATGGGACTCCACACAGTATAGCGCCAAGGCTGTGTGACTTGGCTCCAGGGACAAGACATGAACCTGGCAGCGGAAGCAAAAAAACCCAGGGACCCTGTTTTCCATCCCATGGAATAGGTTGGTCAAGAGGTACCCGGTTGCGTAAACATACAGTTCGATGTGGAAAACCAATGGTTTCCCTAGAAAAATGATCTACAAATGGTGGGTTTTCCACATCTATATGTTATATAGTTTACCCCTATAGGGTATCCCGTGAATCATGGCTTGGCTCACAAGCCTCAATAAACAGGGTAGGTCAATCCACAGTATGACCAACCAAGCAGGATATTTTCGCTAAGCCGCTAGGCGTAAGATCACATGTCTGGGCAGAGGACAGATGGAACTCTCCCAAAAAGACGAAAATGGGAACCCCTGCTCTTGTGATTGGAATGCCTAAGAATCACGCATGTCTAAGCATTTCTGGCTTCTTTGAGTGCTGCTGTACGTGATACCATCTTCAAATCGTGACTCATGGGATTGAAATTCATCCACCCGAATACATGTTGCCGTCAATCCCTGTCAGTTGCTGTTCATCTTCCCATTTTCTTGAGGAAAAATATCAAATCAGTTTAGTGGTTTCTACCAATCCAAAAGTTCACTATCCGTCTCAGCAAAACAACTAGAAGGTAACCCACCTGCCTCAGGTTTTGCACTTACCATAGGTTTCAGTTCGCGATTTCCCAGCCTCGGTGACTCGGTGCACATGAATTTCATCAGCGACGCGGATTTGACACGGATGCCGCCCAGCCACGCACGCGAAAAGGGCGAAGTGCTGGGAGGAGCCAAGGTGCAGCCCAAGCCTTGTGCCATCTGAATGCGATACTCCTGCCACGGTCCACGACATGACTCGGGTGCAGTTCATGGAGAAACAGCTCCATAAAGATGTCGGTTCCTGAGTCCAGTGATGTGCAACACCCACAAATGCAGGGCCGCACTAGTGCCAAATCATTTTTTTTTAATGGACCAATCCCAATTCCATTGGATGACCCTCAATCATCATCACCATCATCGTCATCGTTCCCCATTCGTAGATCCAGCTTTTGGACAAACCCATATATGGTCACCGACAGAATTATGGAAAAAAAAAAACGTTCAACTTAGACAGGCGGCGCCTGCGTCCGATTTTTCCATAATTAGGTTTTTCCCCATAAGGGTTCAAAATATCCCGGAAGTGATCCGAACCTTTTTTTTTTCCATAATTCTTGGAGGTGGCCATTATTTCCATAATTGATTTTTCCTGTAAAATCAGGGGGCTAGGGCAGATTGACCGGTTTTTCCATAATTATTTTTTTCCATAATTATTTTTTCCATAATTATTTTTTCCATAATTAATGTTTGGGGCTCCACCTGTTGGACATGTCATGGATCCACAATTCAAACCCCTTTTTTTTGGGGGTTATGGAAATATGTATGCAAATGCAAGTATGTAGTATCAACCCAATTGGTGGCAGGCTTTAGGGGCATATACCAGATCTTTAGACACATATTTTCTATAATTCAATATTCCCCTTAAAATGCATTCAAATTGCGAACATCACATGATATTATGTATATCAATGGAAGACTTAGGGGCATATACCAGATCTTTAGACACATAATTTTATAATTCAATATTCCCCCTTAAAATGCATTCAAATTGCGAACATCACATGATATTATGTATATCAATGGAAGACTTAGGGGCATATACCAGATCTTTAGACACATATTTTCTATAATTCAATATTCCCCCTTAAAATGCATTCAATTTGCGAATTGATGGACATACAGTCACCGACAGAATTATGGAAAAAAAAATAATTATGGAAAAAATAATTATGGAAAAAAAAAAGGTTCGTAACTTTTCTATCATAGACAGGCGGCGCCTGTAAATTGAAACGTTTTATTTTTTTCCATAATTCTGTCGGTGACTGTACCCTAAATTGTTGTTTGTATCCACAATATGATGTGCTTAGAATCAACAGCCACTTGATATCATGCTGCAAACGGACGAACCCAGTCCCTGATTCCCGGCTCACGAGTTCTCAAGGCTTATCAAGGGTAGTAAAGCCCCCAGCCGATCATCCAACCATCATTTGTCAGTTGTATCCCCATAGCATGGTAAAAAAGAATCCTATAGATGCTGCTCATTTCGCCATCAAATAGCCAATCAACATAAAGATATGCTATTATTGTATACATATATATATATACATATCGCATAATATACTCCCATATATCAGAATGTTTGAATAGCTCATCTACCAGAAATGTCAAATCTATGTATATACAAATCCTTGTTTAGTATGGCCACCTATAACCATCAACCGGAATTGATCCAACAGAAGAAAATCATGTTCTTGATCAGTTGTTTCCCATTCTATAGCCATCTATAGCCATACTATGCCCCTATTACAACAACTGAAAGTCATTACTATACCCCATTCTATACCCATACTATACCCCATATTTCATGAGTTTTCCATGTTAAAGTCATTGTTCCAACTGGAAAAAAAACTCCTCTGGCGCTCCTTGAGACGCTGTTCGAACTCCGCCGAGGCAACCTGGGATCTTTTTGAACAAAAAACCATCGGACTGTTATATAGTTGTGTATATATATTATAAACCAAGGTAAATATATGCTGGGGATATGGAAATTTATGAAATATTACCATTATACCAAAAATTTGGCGAGAATACCAAGGTATTGTGGGGGGAAATTTGACGCAATTTATACCGAAGCAACACATGTTTCAGTGGTTTGTTCTCGCTGGGATTTAGGGATCCCCAAAAAGATCATGTCCCAATATGTCCCGATTTTATAACTGGTTGAGTCACATTTTTCATCTGCTTGGTGGTTGCTGCTAACCCTTCTGAAAAATGATGGAGTTCGTCAGTTGGGATGATGACATTCCCATATATTACGGAAAATAAAAAATGTTCCAAACCACCAACCAGTCATGAATAAATCCAAGGTGTTTTTTCCTTTAACCCATCAGTTCCAATGTCGCAGTGTCCGAGTTGCGTGGCGCACTCCAGGCGCTACCTCCAACAATTGTCCTCCGGCCTTCCTTGGGCACCGGGCTATGTAATGATTGTAATGGGGATATGACATGGGGATATTGTGAAGATAAGTATAGTTTCGTGATGTTTTTTTCATAGTCTACCTATTTACTTTGTTTCATGGGGATTTATTAAGTAAAAGTTGTTAATCAAAGAAATCGACTTGGAAATGTGTATACAATGACGATTCATGATGTTTTCTCATGAATAATTTAGTACAAAGATATATATATATATGTAATTGATATATCAATTGGTATATATTACGGGATATGGGACAATGTTATCTTTAGAGCTGATAGTTGCCAATTTTTTATGGGTAGTGGTAGTGGGGATTTTTGAGTTCTACAAGTATGGCAATTCGGCCACTGATTACTGGTTGGTGGTTTGAACCCCTCTGAAAAATATGAGGTCGTCAGTTGGGATGATGAAATTCCCAATATATGGAAATTCATATAGCAGCCATGTTCCAAACCACCAACCAGATTAAGTAGTGTTACAAGTAGGACGCAGCCTCGTTTTTAAGGGTCGTCCCCATCGCCAAATTCCAACTGGCCCCTGGTGTTGGAGTTGATCTGCCAAGATCCCCCCAACATCCCCAGCATCTCGGGTCTCTCCGATGTTTCTCTCCAACCTTGAACTACCGTTTGGGTGTGTCTGAAAATAAGGTATATCCCCAACTATTCAGTTTAGTAGTGGTGGTGATGATGATGATGATGATGATGATGATGATCCAACGAATTGTTGGGTACTGTGTTTCCAAACACACCCATGTGATTCTTCATCATCCCTGGCTTCAAACGAAACCAAAACCCCCATCTGGCCATCTGGGCCAATCCGAAGAAAGTATCCCGACTATTGCTGGTTATATCTGCATCATATTCATATTCTTAGTTGATGTGATTTTTAGCTTTTCTCCATGATTGTTAGTTGATGTTAGTTACATACCTCCCATTCTTAAATATCGTTGATGCTAGTTTCATGGCTTTAGTGGATATTTTCTGATATTTTTTGTATGATATTCCCCCATATTCCCCCCATGTTTTTACGGCGTTCGGGGCCATCTAAAGAACGCCCCAGCTGCTGAATCCGCTCTTCCTCCATCTCCATGTCGGCTTCAAAGGCGCTGAAGCCCCCCTGGTCGCCCTCGCAGAGCAGAGCGCCGCCAGAGCCCAGTTGCGCCAGCCACAGCTTCCGACCCACCAGAAGGGCCAGTTGTACGCAGCACCCGGAGCGATCCTGATGGTGGCTGGGGAGGGGAGGGCATGAAAAATGATGAAGCAATGGTGTTTTATAGGGAATCAATGGGATTTTAGAAAGAATTCTATGGGATTTGATAGAAATGAAAATGGAATGGGATGTTATAGGGCTGAAATGTTTTTTTTTACAAATCTATATAATTGTGATTTAACCAACAACAAGGGGAATATCATCGGAATGGAATGGGGATATAATAAGATTTACCCTCTGGCAGTTTAACATAGCTTTGGAAAATCGCCATTTGTTCATAGGTAAATCATCTACAAATATAGCTATGTTAGATCACCAAATGGTAGTCAGCCAAAAATAGGAGGATCACTCCCCAACGGGTGGATAACTTGGATGTTCCCCTGGTCAAAGTCACCACATTCACCCCGGTTAAGGGGTCCTCATAATTTCCAGGATCATTCCAGAGTCGGGAAGGCCGACACTATCAGCAGATTCATGAAGCAAGCCAAGTGCACATGTAATCACGTCTGGGTCAGATCTAGTTCCAGAGGAGGACCCAGGGGATGTTGTTTGGAATTTGTGACCTACAAGTATGATCATGTTAAATCCTGTTTCCCTTCACGCTAGAAACCTATCAACTTATCAACTCACCAAGCCCTCCACGAATCGAACTTCGGAGTTTCCGTGCGAAATTTGCTGACGAACTCTTGGTCTAAGTCCGCCAGGGCTTGAACCAAGCTGTCCTTGATCCTCAGACGGACAGCCAGGACTGCCCCGGAGTGCCCAGAATTTCCGAGCTCCGAGGGCTCCGAGGGCTCCAAGTTGGGGGTGATCACAGAAACCTCCAACTCATACCTTCATGAGTTGAATCAGATTACTGAAGCCAGGATACCCAGTTTCCTTGGGTCTATCATGTATGGTTGTAACACACCAGTCTTGGGGTTGGTTGCCACATCAATCCAGGATCATGGGAAGAAAAACACGGGCTCCGATGGAGTGAGCATTGTTTTAACATCTATCTTCAGGATGTGTACCCAGGTAAGGTCCCAAATGCACACGAGAGACTGTCAGAGATGGCATTGGTATCACAATACCAGTTCCAACCATGTGGCAGGGAATCTAGACCTTACTATCATCAAACAACCATGTTGAACAAAACAGAATCGTTTTTCTGATTTTGTGGTTGTTTTTGGGTGTTCCAGGAATAGTCGGTTGCATATCTCTGAGACCCAAAAGGCCCCCGGTGTTCCTACGAAGGCCGAGTGTCTGTTCCTCTGTGGTGGTTTTGCAGAGTCGTGGCAGCAGTTTCTTGTGGAAATTTTGCGCTGAAAACTCGGAGCACCTGAGACGGATCTGAGATCGAACCCGAAAACCAAGAGAACTGCAGTTACAAAGATATCTGTATATATGATATGATATGATATGATATGATATGATATGATATGATATGATATGTGAATATATGGGGAAAATGTGTATGTATATATATATATTATATATATATATACATGTGCAGGGGACTATTGGGTTGGGGTATATTTCGCGCCTCTTGGAACAGTTCCTTTTTGCCGCCAAAGTCATGAAGTTGAAGCCCGGATAAATTCGGCACATGGAATGGTCAAAAACATGTCAAAATGATTCTAAACTAACAACCCGAGCATTGGTAGCAACTCTCATCACAACAAGATGAACCATTATTTTATCGTGGTGACAATTATGACATACTTTGACCGCATGCCAAAACAATTTCAAAGGATGAAAAACCATGTAAGGCATACATTTGACGCCGAACCTGATTAGGTACAGAAACTATAGCCAATATAGGTGCAATCGATTGGTTCTTACATGTGCAATGTACCTGGGTGTTGCACCGCTAATAGTAACACTATTGTTTATCTGGAATTTGTTTTTCACGTGGTTGGTTCTCCACGTTGCATGTGGCTCAAAAACACAGCGCCGCGCCACGTCATCTGAAATGGCACATGTTTTCCTCTGAAAACACGAACACGGTAATCTATCGAAATCATCCCCCATGTATAGCCCGCTAGATGCATTGGGGCCGAGTCTATACAGAATAGCCTGGTATAACCTGGAATGGCCACATTATGGGCGTGTATAAAGTAGAAAACCAACATGTTTTGGTTCTAAAGTCACAAGCCAACGCTGTATAAAGTCGCCTGGCCACGTAAAAACATAAAAGTCGATGTTGGTGTTTGAGGGTATTTGTGAACGTTTCCCATTACTATAAATTGAGATGTGCAACATCCAAGCAATAATGCTTGTGTCGAACAGTGGTACTATAACATGGATTTGCCAGTAAACAACGATCGTTGTAATATCGATGGTGCTTTTCATCACGCCGATGAAAACATCGACATGACTGTGTATAAAGTTGACGGGCCACGTTCGAATTGTGGGGGAATATCATCGATCTCATCGATGGGGAACCCAAAAAACATCGAAACCGAATGAAACCCACAGCCAAACAAATATCGATATCGAAGTCGTTGACAACATCGATTTTGTTTTTTTTTTTCAGGGGTGTAACCCGGCCAGGCCACTTTATATTTCTCTGCTCGGGAGCGGGTATAAAGTGATCCAACCAACATCGATTTGGTTTTTTTCAGGAGTGTAAAGGCCACTTTATAGAAAGGGTTTAAGGGGCTCGGCCTCTGCAGACGGTGTCAGGTGACGAGGAGACACTTTGTGGTGTACTTGGGGGCGGACGATTTCAATTTCCATGTGTTTTTTGTTAGCATTATATATTTTTGGTACCTGTGCGCTTCCATTTTGGGAGCACTATGGGCGGCGCCAGAATCACTTGGACATGCCGTTTGGATCACTTGAACATTAGGGATCACTGAGAGTCTTGTAGGGTCACCTGAACATGAGGTTGCGGATCACTTGAACATTAGACACTTAGACACCCTTCACACCTTTAGGGTTTACCCCTTAGGGGACAGGGGGGCGGGGACATGGGGACATGGGGGCACCAGCAAAACAAGCACATTTCATCATCCTTTTCACCTTTAGGGTTTGACACCTTGGAGTTTCGCTTGCGAAGATCATCCAGATAGATTCAGGTCAATCCGAAATAGGTCCACCAAACTGACATCCTGCCACTTTTTCAGGGACATGCTTCCTCCAGCAAGGGAAAAACACACCATTTGAAAGAACGAATGGGACAGTGGGACACACCAGAACGTAAGATGTGCCTGAGGTGTAGCAGGTACGAATTCAATAAACGGAGCCCGTCTACGATGCCTCCTATCTGGATAAGGTTCACTACGAAAATCGACCGATTTGACAAGAAGTCCTTCAAGATCCTTTTGAAGAAAGGAAGTAGTAGTATGTAGTGATGTTAAAGCAGATCCTACTGAAGTTTTCAAGGCCCTTCCAAGAAAAAAAGCACATGTTCGGTCGCGGTGATTCTTGGTAGACCCGCTGATCGATCTGCAACGCTTCACGGTTGCATTTTGTGGCGAAACACCTTAGGTTCAGCTAAGTTCTAATTGGCGGTGGGTTTCCTTCATTAAGAACTATTCTGTTTTGGTTCAACTTTTGAGCTAATGTCTGTGCCTTCTATCTTCATCCGTTTCCCACCGAACTGGAGAAGAAAGCAAGCAGCGATTCAATCTCACCAGTGGGACACACCTGCAAATTTAAATCCAACGGGTGTCTTGACATATCTTGCACTCAAATGCACTCAACGTAATGACAATAGAATGATGGTGTTTTCATTTGGTTGCTTGCTGTATTGCACAGGCCCAACCTTCAGATTCGCAGGCCTTCATCCCGAATTCGAAGCACCTTTTTGTGCCAGCAAACCTGACGGCTCAGATCTGGAAGTGAGTGGCATCGTCCACGTCCTCTGGGTAAATTTCCGGGACTCAGTGCCGGACGCGACGGTAAAAAAATGAGTTCATGTTTTGACAGTAATCTCAATAAGTACGGCTATTCGGGGACAAATGCAAACACTTTGCTTCACAGGCAAAGTCTGCAACACTTGCACCGGCAATGATCGAAATCTTGAAGCCAGCTTTTGTGAGGGTTAGTGGCCCCGAACTAAGAAAGAAATCCAATGACCATAGGTGCAAGGACTAATGGGCTTGAAATCAAAGCGCTGCAAAGTAGAGCTCCATGATTGGATACATCTCAACAATGACAACCTCAGTACCAAGTCATTCTTGATTGATTATAAAGCCCAGAGCGCTAAATGTCCCACATTTTGTGCCAATTTATGAGGGGCTTGGCGGCCGGCCATGCCATTGGTAGCTAATTTCTCTCTTGAGAAATCCATATTGTTGACAGATTTTGGTGTTGAGCCCCCTGCAACCAAGCGTCTCATGTTCCTCAGGACAGCGTTCTCACTTTCCAGCCATCGAACCTGCGCAGTCACCTGATGTTCAAACAGCTTTAGCTAGTTTTTTTCCACCGAACATGCTGGCGGCGCGCTATGTGCACTCACTATGCAGCAGTTTGCCCCCACACAAGCATTGAAAAACTAGACGACAGCGTGACCCGAAAGAAAAGCAGGAGAGAGTAGGTCACAAGAGGATGGAAAGGAAGATATGATGACACGACGGATGTTTTACAGTTATGTTGAAAAATTCCTGCATTAGACATAGAACGCTCCATACAGCGCGTTAACAATATAGGAAGTATGACATCCTATGAAGGGAACAATATAATGTTTACGTGATACGCGCCACGTCGAAATTGGATCGGATAAACTTTCGCCGAAAATCAAAAAATCACAAATGGATAAAATAGTGCCGCAACGTGAAATGACTTCTGAAATGATTGAATGAGTTCACTCGCACAAAGCCCACATCCTTTTTGACACGCCTCAGAGAGCGCTGGGGGTAACACATCTGAGTCTCAAAGCAGCATCACATTCCCTTCGGATTGAAGCTGTATTTCCATCAAGACAAGAAAAAGGAGGATGCACATTGCTTGGAGCATCCACCCCCCTACGGGGAAATCAAAACTTGCAGGCGCAGTTCCAAGGCAACAATGGAAGCCTGGCAAGCCACAATAAATTGCCTGAGGTGGTGTCGAGCCAATTGTAAATGAATATCAAGGTTGGAGAGATCATGGCCATGATCTTCAAGGGTATCTCGGCATTCGTCTAAGGCAAATAACAAGCTCTGGCAGGTCCACTTCAGAAGCATAAATTGCTGCAATTGGCTAAGAAGTACTTGAACATGACCCCTTGACAACCTCCTCATAGCTCTGATCGCCACAGAGCAGCCAGAGAAAGCAGGTAATGAAACCGGCGGTAAATCCACTCAATGCAGCAAGAAGATAATGAACACGAGAATATGAGTGCTTTGGTCGCAATGATTCAAATAGAATACAGCCCCGAGCCGCTGCAGACATATGGAGTTTGAAAATCCAATTTGGTGTGGGCGGGAGGGTTGAGGACTTTCAGAAGGACCAAAAATTTATTTGGTCCCCACCCACCCACCACCTTGAGACGTAAAAACACACGTACATAAACTTGAACGTGCTCAAACCTTGAAACAACAATGAGTGGATTTTCAGATTTGTGCGTGTCGTTAAAAAACTTTTGATGCACTTCACATGGAGGTTAGGAGACACTCTTGATTTGTGCGTGTCACCTGAAACAAAAAAACAAATAGGGAATTGGACACTTCTCGATTTGTGCACTGCCCCAAGTAATGTTGCAAACCGCAGTTGCCAAAAAGGGTTTATATAAACCCTTATATATTGCAAAAAGGGAACTTAAGATCCCAAAGCAATATATATATATATATAACAAGCGCGCTACAACACCAAACGCTGGCAACACCCAGGGCGAAGAAGCGCGGGGAAATGGCAAACAATCGCGGAGAGTAAAAAGGGAAAGGAGCAGAGCAAGAGGAAAGGAAGCATACACAGAAGGAATTTTAAAAGCAGCATCAAGTACTGCTGAAGTCAACTAAACTGTAAAACCTTACGAACCTTCGGTTCAGAACAGGCGAATGATGATGAAAGATAATGAAGGATGAATGAAGTTGTTGATGCACGGTTCTGGTGACGCGAAATCACACATTTTTCCAGGCAAAACTGCTGATTATGAACTCATGTTAGCCTGAAGATGACGCCAGTGAACCGCGACTTGCAACGTCTGAATCAAAAAAGCCTACAAGTCTCAACAAGCCTAGGGTTCACAGCCAGCACCCCAGTTTGTTCCACAAACACAGTTGAAACACAAACTTATTTCCTTTATGCAAAAAAAACACACACAAAGAAACCTTTACACACAGATGCTTGTCCTTTACACAGAGCAATTTTTACACACAGAAGCCTTTACACACATATGCTTTTACACAAAGCATCACAAAGCAGTTTTTACCGACAGACCCTCTCACACACTCACACACAGATGCTTTTACACACAGAAGCGTTTACACGCAGAAACCAATGCGTTTGCACACAGAAGCTGTTACACACAGACGCCTTTGCACAAAGAATCTTACACTCACGGAGAAGCTTTTACACGCACACACCTTTACACACAGAAAGCTTTTACACACAGAGGCTTTTACACAGAGAAGTCTTTACACAGAGCAGCTTTTACACGCAGGAGCTTTTACGCACAGAAGCTTTTGCACAGAGCAGTTTCATGGTAGCAATTCTTTCGCTTTTGGGAACTAGAAAAACCATATGCGACAACATTTTCCCAACCCAGAGGTCACACCCTTGCCTCACCAACTTCCTGGTGGAGGCGGCGGTTCAGTGCCACCGCTTTTTGCAGCACTTCCAGTGCCTGAAGCGCTCGGCTGTAGAAACCAGGGGTGCGTGGAAAGATTTCTAATAGTTGTTCGAAGATCAATGGCTGGACCATGTGGTGGAATACCCAATCATCACCCCGTATGTCGTGTATTGGGTGGTCAATGACTTGGATGATCATGGCATGATCATGACGTTAAGGACATCGCCATTGTCAATACTAAACGTGTCTGGCTCCCCATTCCCCCCTTGGCCAGCCGGGCTCTTGGCAGAAGCGCCGGCGCCTGGAATTACTGGCCAAGAATGGAGCTGTTTGATCTCTTTTTCGAAATTGCGCACGATTTACAGCAGATAAGGCCATGTTAAGGGTTCCCCAATACGAACCCATCATTTCCGTTGAGGCCATGTGGGATCGCAAAACATTGTACTAAAGTCTCAGATTTGCACTGTTCATCGATTTTTGCATGGCGTTCATCGGTTCCTCGCTGGCCCATCCCTTCCCTTCCCGTGACATCGCTAGAATGATGGTTAGTAGGGGTAAATATCCATAACTACCCTAGAATAATTTGATTTCAGGCTCATAATTATCGTGGAGGACTATGTGTCTTTTCAATGTTTTGGTTTTTGAGCTTGGCTTGCTGGCTTGTGTGGCTGTGGTGGCTTTTTGCCGCTTTTGCGGCGTTTGCCGCTCTTGTGGCTTCTTGGCTTTTGTAGCTTTTGTGGCTTTTGGCTTCTCTGCCACTTGGGGCTGGCGCCAGAATCACTTGGACACTGCCGTTTGGATCACTTGAACATTAGGGATCACTTAGGTTGCGGATCACTTGAACATTAGACACTTAGACACCCTTCACACCTTTAGGGTTTACCACTTAGGGGACAGGGGGGCGGGGACATGGGGACATGGGGACATGCGGGCACCAGCAAAACAAGCACATTTCATCATCCTTTTCACCTTCGGGGTTTACTTATTCGGGGCATTGGGGGCACCAGCACAAGAACCACATAACATTTCATCAACCTTTTCACACCTTGCGGGTTTGACACTTAGGGGACAGGGGGGCGGGGACATGGGGACATGGAGGCACCAACAAAACAAGCACATTTCATCATCCTTTTCACCTTTAGGGCTTGACACTTAGGGGACAGGGGGGACATGGGGACATGGGGACATGCATGGGGGAACATGGGGGGACATGGGGACATGGGGGCAACGGGGACATGGGCAGCACAACTTTAGAATTGGACACACGGGGACGACGCGGACAGGGCTGTCAACAAGGGAAATCATACGATTGACATCCATCATCAGTGCAAACAGCAGAGCCATGCTTTTTCCATCTGCGACGTTGTGTTCAAGGCGTGTCTATCTTACGCTGGTTGAACATAAGCGGGCATGTGCAACATGTCAACAACGGCAACAAGTTCTGTTGACCCTGTCTCAAAGGCGTCAAGTTCATTATAAGCCCCCCCCAGCAGCCCGTGTTAAGCATAAGCAAGCATGTGCAACATCATAGGTGGACATGTGCAACAGGTCAACAATGGCAACAAGTTCCATGGACCATGTCTCAAAGGCGTCAAGAACGTTAAAATAAAACCCCCAACTCCTGTGTTGACCATAAGCGGGCATGTGCAACGTGTCAACAACTGCAACAAGTTCCATGGACCCTGTCTCAGAGGCGTCAAGAACATTACAAGACCCCCTCTGTGCAACATGTCAAGAGTGGGGGATGAGCCACATAGCCCACATACAAGCGATCAAAAACGCAACGCTCACTCGAGAAAAACGCGAATGTTCAAGCGACCCCCCGGCCCACTATGGGCTTCCATTTTGGTGCCACTGTGCGCTTCCATTTTGGGGCAAGCGTGGCACTTGGCGACATCGACTTTCACTTTGTGTGGCAGGCATGGGGCTCATGGCACTGGGCTGGCTCTGGTGGCGCGATTGGGTCCCGTTTGGCGCCGTGGTCGCCAGGGCTGTTTGTGTGGCAGGCGTGGCACTTGCCGACATCGACGTCCATTTTGTGTGGCAGGTGCGGCACTTGCTGAGTTCGACCTTGACTTTGCGCGGTAGGTGTGGCGTTTGGTGACATCGACCCTCACTTTGTGTGGCAGGCGTGGCACTTATGGCACTGGGCTGGCTCTGGTGGCGCCGTGGTCGTCGCGGCTGTTTCTGTGGCAGGCGTGGCACTTGGCGACATCCAGTGTCCTTCACATACCGCTCTGTCGCACACAGCTCCTTCACACACAACATTGTCACACACAACTCTTTCACACACATTAATGCTTTGACACACAACTTTTTGACACACATTTCACTTACTACTATTTCCCACCATCTTTCCGGCCCATGCCGTTTCTCTTTCCTGCCTTTCCCATCTCATTTTCACATCTGCTTGGTGATTATTGGAAGAAGTTGACATGTGTGGGTATCTGGTCCTTTAATTTTCTTTATTTGTCATTATTTGTTACTAGTTGTCCTTAAATGCTCTTTTTCAATCACCTTATTTTTCGCTATTTATTTCTCCTTGTTTTACCATAGGCTCCTTTTGGGGGGGGTCTCAAATCGGGATTATGATAGGCCAAGCACAGCTTCTGTCCGGCCCCTGACTGTAAGAAGCCGTCTCAAAGCTTCCGAATCCCCGACGCAAGCGCTGTTGCAGAGATCGGCCTTTGCTGTGTAGGAGGCTTGCCCTTTCAGCGCCATGCAAACTTTCAATGTGGCATCGGCAGAGACACAGACGTACTCTTCATTGCGCTCCAACGTCAATAGCAAGCTGCTCCGCAGAGATTGGAGAGCTGAGGACATAAATACGTCTTCCACGATGGGCTACCAATGCCTTGTGTGAGCAGGGTACAGTTTGCAAGCGGAGTTCCCTTGCTCCTTTGAAATGACAAAGAGCCTTGGCCATACGCTCTTCGCATTCGAGCGACGAATGAGAAGCTCCTCCTTGCTGCCTGAACTATTTAATGGGTTTAAAAGTATTAATTCTCCAGAGCATGAAAACTTTTGCAACTTTGAAACTGTCAAAATTTAATAGATTAAAAAGTGCCAAAAACATTAAAAGTTTTAATCCTCCAGTGGACCCAGACTCCACCGGACAAGCATTGATTTAATGGATTTAAAAGCGTTAATGCTACAGAGTGTGCCAGAGCATTAAAACTTCTTTTAAAAAACATATTTAATGGATTTAAACATGTTGTGTTGATATGTCTTGGGGAAGAAGCACTTGCAGAATATGACCTGAAGGTCCCTCATACAGATATATATATATATGCTACCCCCCCCAAGACCTACATTTTTTGTATTAGGTATGTCCTTGGCTGCCTTGTCTTTCTTCTCATCTTCTCACCTATTGCAACACTGCATCAGGAAAGTAGCTTGTGCGCATGCATCTGGACACATCTCGCCCACATATGTAGCTGTAGCATAGCACATGTGAAGAAACTGACCACGTAGGTGCATGAACACTGAGAGCACCTGGGTGGGTGGGAAAGGACAAGCAATACACTAGACATTTTGTGTACCAGATATGTCCTTGGCTGCCTTGTCTTTCTTCTCATCTTCTCACCTATCGCAACACTGCATCAGGAAAGTAGCTTATGCGCATGCACCTGGACACATCTCGCCCACATATGTAGCTGTAGCATAGCACATGTGAAGAAACTGACCACGTAGGTGCATGAACACTGAGAGCACCTGGGTGGGTGGGAAAGGACAAACAAGACACGAGACATTTTGTGTACCAGATATGTCCTTGACTGCCTTGTCTTTCTCCTTATCTTCTCACCTATTGTAACACTGCATCAGGAAAGTAGCTTGTACGCATGCACCTGGACACATCTTGCCCACATATGTAGCTGTAGCATAGCACATGTGAAGAAACTGACCACGTAGGTGCATGAACACTGAGAGCACCTGGGTGGGTGAGAAAGGACAGAGAATGTATTGCTTTGGATGCATGAGCCCATGTGTAGCATTATCATAGCGCATAACTCAATTGGACCGAGGAACAACGAGACACCAATCGAGACATATTCCATGAAGAAGACCTGGCAGAAATTGGATCAAAAAGAAGCTTTCGGCACGATTGTGAACACGGAAGACCCGAAGCAATATATTGCAATGCATTTTTCCCCAAAGCTCTACGGCTCACTTCTTGCCCATAAGGCGCTTTGCGGCCCATTGGCACAGAGATCCGGTCGCCACCCACATGTCTGCATTTTTGTACCAATACTGATACTGAGCAGATCGGAGTTTGGATCTCAGCAGGCTCGACCCGGCTTTTGTATTTTGATTAAGGCTGAGAGGCTCCTTTAAGAAACGCCAGCAGCGGTCAATCACTTGGGTGCCAGCTTTCACACGGATCTTTTTATTTGTGCCTGGAAGCTTGTGTTCCACTACTTTGACATATCGTGGCGCCTGCCATTTCCATTTGCCGCGTACTTTCACGCGTTTTTTGCAATGGACTACTCGATCGTGCAACACCCCTGCAACACGGACCCTATAACTCTTGGCAGAATCCGTGTGCAACACAACCTTTCTGTTCTTCAGCCAATGGTCAGCAAGGGGACGCCACTCGACTTTGCGTACTGCACCGGGTCCCGGTGCACGTGCATCTGTACGAACAGGCTTCAGACGATGCAAGACCAACGACTCCGGCTTCCCTCGCTGAACAATACCACACCATTGTTCCCACTCAATTGGCTTCTTGGTGTTGCCCAGCTCTGACACATCAGTGATAGTCTTCTTGTCGAATGTAGTTTCGTCTGCCTCGACATCCTGCCACGCTGCTCCGTTGCCGAAGACAATCTCTTTCTCCTTCTCCTCCACATACTCCTTGCGTAGTAAAGCCAATCGCTTGTCCAAGTCCTCGATGGCCTTGTGATTCACATGCATGAGCCTGTGGATGGTGGAGTTTGGAATGTTGTTGATTTTGAGAAGTAATAGGGCAGCCTGAGTCTGCAAGGGGCTACCTGCCACACCATAACCTTCTGTAAACAGAGGGTGCAAGTGATGCGGATTGAAGTAGACCTGGCACCCCCTGGAATTGCAGCGAAGCTTAGGGGATGAGTCACCAGGCTTCTGCACCCAACCGCGTAGCTTCCCCTTCTCACACCGAGGACAAGTTTTGCCACGCCAATCAGGCAACAAGCCATCCTGCATCAACATCTGCACGATCCCCTTGTCGGTCGCATGGAGGATGTCTGGCAAGGACCTCTTCCACTTTGTCTGGTCCATGCGAAGACCCCGCGGACCAACATCCGCAGCACCCCTTGTATACGGTACATTCTGCCAAGACTTTGCCTTCGTCTTCTGAGAAGCTGGGCGTTTCAAGACCATACGAGATTTGCCCTTCTTTGGTGCCGGGAATGGATTGAATTTGGAACGCATAGCGCAATGGCCTTGAGTGATGGCTATATGGAACACAAGAGTTGAGCTGTATGCTGCAGTGCAATATGCATGAATGGATGCTCGCTTCGCTTGCAATTACTTGTGCTTCGATGGAGACAGCGGACCTTGATTGCACAACACCGACAACATAACCTTTTCGTGCGATGGCTATGTTCCTTTTTTTTTCTTCTCCCCTCGGACACGACTTCGCAAGTCTATCTTGCTATTGTACGAATCTACTGCATTCGAATTATAGGCTACTTGTCTACATGCCATTCAGTCCCATGTAGTGGGCTGCCTCTTCATCAGCCTCTAAATCCATACTCTTCGGTTCCTCAGGCTCCGCTTCCATGGGATCTTGGTATGCAGCTTCTGCATCCTCAGCCAACTCCTCAATGTGCTGCGATGGTGGTGGAGAAGTCTTGGCCCGTAGTCGACGATCGGGATAGACGAAATTGCCACGGCGACGCCCCGAGGGTTGAGTGCCAATGGGAGGCACAGGGCAGACCACATCCATATTGGCTTCCGGAAAAGAAGTTTGTCCTGAAGCTTGTGGTTCACATAAGCAACATAATCCTGCAGGTTTTCATATCCTGCAATCTTCTGAAATCCTTCCTCCAAGACTTCCTGTTCCTGGAGAATCTCTGCATCAAAGTTTGACCCAGTCTCCATCGTACCTCCCTTGTACTTTCCATACAAAGGTTTGTCCCGCTCACCTAGCAAGTCAAGATGCACGTCCTCCAGGCAAATCCGATGCACAATGGCATCTCTATGTGCACTTGGCAAACGAAGGTAGAGAGCGTGGTTGCCGAACATGAAGACAATGGAGCGTTTCAGTACTGCCAAGACATCTTTCTCTCTGTCACCGCGGAAGAATTCATCAAGCAAGCTAAAGAAGTTGGCTTCAGAAATCACTGTGTCACCTGCATTGCAATCAAATCTTTCTTCTGCCAAGTCATTGGACGCATAGGCCCTCATTTGATTCCGTAACATCTTGGTATCGTTGTACCTGGACTCAACCGTTCCATCCTCATCACATGTAAGGAAACTCTTCAGGTCGGCTATGCACACCTTGCTTCGATCGGGGTCGTCTAGAAAGAGAGCCTCTTGAACCTGAGGGGCTTTGTGCCTGAAGTTGTCCAGGGATTTGGCTCGGCGCCAACCAGCCTTCAGGCCTTCACATCCAGATCGACGAACGTGGTAACGACCAAGCGCCATTGCCAGAGTGATCACAAAGGGCGTTTTCCCCACACCAGGACAACCCAGCAGCAAGAGGCCAAAGTTGATGAGCAGTGGATACAAGTATGGTAGCAAGATAGTGTGCAAGAATGGCTTCAGGCTATAGGTTGTGAGGGGAAACTCGGTCATACTCACAGCACCTCCAAGCCCCTTGCTTTTGTTTTGGCACATTTGCCGTACCTTCGCCTCCGGCCATCCTGCAATAGGTGTGCTTGAGTCAGGCTTGATGTTGAGCAGGATCCACAGTGTTTGCTCGTTGAGAGCGTCACATTCTGGGGCAAATGCATTGATATGGTAGATGCCTTCTTCCAGCTCAGACCTTGATGGTGACCAGGTAGGTTTTGAGGAATGCTCCGCCTGGGTCTTCTCTTCAAGGGCAAACCATCTAAGTTGATACCCTCCCAAATGATTGAGAAGCCACTGCACTCCCTTTTTGATGTTCCAGGGCCCCGATCTAAAGACTGGAATATAAGCTTTCCCACTGCACAAAGCTTCGGCAGCTTGAAAGGACATCGGACGTGGCAGATAGAGCACTTTGAGAACATCTACGTTTCCATTCGCCATGGTCACATGCACGAAGTCCATTTTGGTTGTACTCGGAGGAGTGCCTTTGAAACGGATGGGTTCAGGTAAATCATCCCATCGATATTGCATAGCGATCTGGCCAATGTCGACTGGTTCGCCACATGAGGGTATGTCATTGTGGAAATCAAAGAGAACTGTAATGGATTTCACACCCTTTTGCAAAGGTCTGCACGCATCAGTGGTGAATCCAATGCATGTGATGGGCTCTTCCACTTCGACAATCCCACATTTGGCTTCTTCCAAGGGTCGTAGATATAACGGTTTCTTTCCCAATGCTTGGATTGCCTTATCCATCAATGTTCCAGCCATTGCAATCAAAGGGGAGCACGGCGCGGTGCACAAGACAAGACTGGGGCGGACAGGTTTGGGCTCATGTGACACAGCAGAGAAGAAATACGAGAGTGACAAGAATCCACACATGAATTGAATGTTGAATGTCAACTGCCAGCATGTTCAAAACAATCAGACCTTCCCAAGTACTTTCGCTGCCACACGTGCATGCCAAGGACATATCTCTAAGTATGTATACATATAATGCTAAGGCTCAAGGCTCTAGTGCCAGACTGCTTTTCTTTTCAGTGTGCATCAAGCGGACACAATGAGAGATACATCTTTTTCAACCCGCATGCCCTTGTCTCAGCGACATCAATCGGATGCCATTTCATGATCAGAAGAGTCAGGAGACGAAGCTTCAGCAGCCAAAGATTCATCCATATCCATAGGGATATCCGCGGCGTTTTCCGGCTGTAGCCGGCGCCGCAAAGCGGCATTTTCCTGAGACAGCCCTGCGATGATCTCATTCTGCTCCTCAATCTGAGCGGTTGCCTTCGCAAGCTCGCAAGAGGTGTGATGCAATGCCGAGAAAATCCCCTCAAACTCCTCTTTCCATTTGATCACTTCCTTGCTTTTCTTCTCGAGTTCAGCATCTGCCTGATGTTGTGGACCTTCGGAAGATGATGAATCCGAATCGGAATCGGGTGTGGAAGACGAGGATGCTGGCTTCTTCTCTTCCAAAGTGGAACTGGAGGATGATGGCTTCACATCTTCCAAGGCCAATTGCACAGTTGCAGTGCTCCTTTTCGGATTGGCCAGTAAGTTTTCTAAGCGCTGCTGGGCATCTGCACTCCATTCACCATCACCTCCCGGACGCAGGCGCAGTTGCCTTTGAATCGTGCCCATCATAGTCGTCAGGTCTCTCTTTGCAACTGGATGGCGGCTGTCATGAACCTTGACTGTTCCTGCTCCGATTTTTTCCAGGAGCTGAGATGTTGACGGTCGAGTCATGGTCACTTTGATGTCAGGCTCTGGTGTCAATGTCATGATGGCCTTGCCTTGCGACATATTCACCGTGCCGGTCACGTTGAAGAACGCCATGGCAAATAAGAGGGGAAGCGATGAAAGCTGAGAACAAGAATGGCACTGGGGCAGTGACAATGGATTGCAAGAATGGAGCAGTGACAATGGATGGCAGGAATTGTATTTATGTCTTTTCCAGCCTAAAGGAATGCATCCAGAATGCATTCTTCCCAATATCTAAGATCCAAGATCTAAGAATTGCGGAGAAGTCTTGTGCAAATCTTGGGTTTGGAATTTGCCAGAATACTCTTACCAATCCCTATGAAGATTCTTTAGGAATCCAAGATTTTGATCATGCATTCTTCCCAAGATCTAAGATCCAAGATCTAAGAATTGCGGAGAAGTCTTGTGCAAATCTTGGGTTTGGAATTTGCCAGAATACTCTTACTAGTCCCTATGAAACTTCTTTAGAAATCCAAGATTTTGATCAAAAGTCTTGTGGGAAACTTGGATCTTGGATTTTGAATCTTGCAAAGAATGCATTCAGAATGCATTCTTTCGGCAGGATTCAAGATTCAAGATTCAAGATTTCTAGGGACTCTTTGGAGCAAATCTTGAATCCACCCCCTGGATTCAAGATTCAAGATTCAAGATTCCTGAGGACTCTTTCCAGCAAATCTTGAATCCAGGATTCAAGATTCAAGATTCAAGATTTCTGGGGACTCTTTGGGGCAAATCTTGAATCCAGGATTCAAGATTCAAGATTCAAGATTCCTGAGGACTCTTTCCAGCAAATCTTGAATCCAGGATTCAAGATTCAAGATTCAAGATTTCTGGGGACTCTTTGGGGCAAATCTTGAATCCAGGATTCAAGATTCAAGATTCAAGATTCCTGAGGACTCTTTCCAGCAAATCTTGAATCCAGGATTCAAGATTCAAGATTCAAGATTTGCCCCAAAGAGTCCCCAGAAATCTTGAATCTTGAATCTTGAATCCGGATTCAAGATTTGCCCCAAAGAGTCCCCAGAAAAATCTTGAATCTTGAATCCTGGATTCAAGATTTGCTGGAAAGAGTCCTCAGGAATCTTGAATCTTGAATCTTGAATCCGGATTCAAGATTTGCCCCAAAGAGTCCCCAGAAATCTTGAATCTTGAATCCTGGATTCAAGATTTGCCCCAAAGAGTCCCCAGAAATCTTGAATCTTGAATCTTGAATCTTGAATCCGGATTCAAGATTTGCCCCAAAGAGTCCCCAGAAATCTTGAATCTTGAATCTTGAATCCGGATTCAAGATTTGCCCCAAAGAGTCCCCAGAAATCTTGAATCTTGAATCCAGGGGGTGGATTCAAGATTTGCTCCAAAGAGTCCTCAGAAATCTTGAATCTTGAATCTTGAATCCTGCCGAAAGAATGCATTCTGAATGCATTCTTTGCAAGATTCAAGATCCAAGATCCAAGATTCCCACAAGGGTTGGATTCAAGGCTTGAATCCTCTATGTATATATATATATATGTATATATACACTATATAACATCCCCCAAATCCCGGAATCCAAAATTACATACCAAAAATAGCAAGTTTTACTGTAAATACCAGTACTTTTGTGAAATTGGTAGGTCTTGGGGGGGGGGTACCATATATATACATATATATATATATATACACGTATGTATACATACATTCATGCATACAAAGAAATGTACATATGCATATATACATAGGTACACCACGCTATGTATGTCCTGTTTAATACATATCTCCTGTGACTGTGGCATATATATACTTAAACTACAATAACTTACATACATAATAACTTGTAGATATATATATATATTTGATAGAGAGAGAGAGATATACAGTGTATATATATATATTGTAAGCCTATGACCCCCCTGAAACCATTCCCACTTCGGAAACCACGTCACTTTGGCCCAACATGTCCATCGTAGACGGCAAACAAAGCCACCGGCTTCTCCTGGGTGATCCGTGGCCCCTTTTTTATCACCCTGAAGTCGTCACTGACCCCATTTGGATGTAGCGAAAGCCAAAAGCTCACCATGAGCTGATGTTAACGGATAGCAACAAACTACGACTTTAGAACATAAAAATTACATCAAATGACCAAGTTTCCTATGTTTCCTATGATCATCTCCTAGGAATTTCCTGCAGTTGTCCAACGAAATCTGCGGATCTTCCAACGAAAACCGTCCCTCTTCCAGGTGACACCCCAGCCTCTTGGGGATGAAATCTATGCACCAGTTTCAATCTGTCAGATGTGGAAAAAATGTATGTATATATATATATACATTATCATTATATATATATATATATTTGTCTGTGTGTATGTATTTATATTATATATATATGTATGTATATATATATGTATGTATATATATATATATGTATATGTATGTATGTGTGTGGGATTCTCCGATAGAACTTCTTTGCAAATCTGACCATGGAGTAGCCCTAATTCGAACGGAGTCCGAAACCCCTGTTGGTTGATCAACAAAAAAGGGACCTTTCCCGTCCACAAACTGACTATATCCTCATATTGTTGGTTTCATTCCTATTAATATGTATATATATATCCCCACTGTATTCCCATTCTATTCCCGTTATATTCCCATTATGATCATGATTTTCCCCATTATGGTTATATCACCATAAACCCCAGTTACTTCTGCCTTGTCATAATAGCTGTTATATCCCCAGATATTCCCACCATGTTTGAGAAGTTCATTTTCAGATTTCACCGCTAGCTTAGTGACGCCAAGAATAGACGGTTGATAAACCCTCATAAACCTGGTTCTCGGATGTTCTGAACGGTGCTTGGCCCTAACATTAAAACCCATTATAGACTGGGTCACTAAGAACTGAAGGGGCTTGGAAACTCGCCCACTTGGCGATTCCGGGGGAAAAAACGGGTCCCAGGCCCAGGGGTCCCAGCGCGGTAAACCAACGAGCTGCTAGACTCAGTGGCATCTTGAAGGCTTTGGCCGCCGCCACGAGGTCTTTCACTACCACCTGTGATGCGATGAACAACACCTACACACGCAGAAGGGAGTTGACAGTGAAAAAAAAACAGAAATGATGAAATCCATTAAAAAAAAAATGTGGATTCAACCGCCAAACAATTGGAATTTCATACCAGAAATGATGGAGGGCATTAATCTTATGAGAGGCAAAGCTAGAAATGGGTACCCACCAAGGGTTTTTGTGACGGTGAGTGTCCTAGAAGATTTGAAAATGTCTAGCTGTCTACCTTGCGACTTCAAACCATATATATATATATACTGTACATACAATTATAAATATCAGGATGAAACCCCATGTCATTTGTTGATGTTTTCATACATAGTGATTCATTAAATTTCATTAACTGCTGACTGGTCGCTTGGTTTCGCAGTGAACCATTGTCCCCGGATGCAACAGTCCACATGATGATGGATCCATGCCAAAAAAGAAACAGAAGAGACATGCTGGTTGGTGGTTTCAACTCCTCTGAAAAATATGAGTTCGTCAGTTGGGATGATGATTTTTTTAACTGAATGGAAAAAAAAAATGTTCCAAACCACCAACCAGCATGAGTATTGAACATCTTCAGAATCTTCGGGCGCATGAATAATTCTCTACTTAAATCCCTTTGGTATGGTCCATCGTGTTTGATCTTTGCTCCCAGCACAAGATACCACAAGTCAATGTCTCAGCCGATTATACACAGATTTGACACGTTAAGCAGCTCCCCTGGAAATGTGTGGTGCAATCTGTATGTTAAAAGAACCTTTGGAAACATGCATTTTTTCAAAGCCAGCACAAAGAGCCTCTTGGAAACATGCACTTTCTTAACAAACAAAGTTGCCTTTCCAGAGTTTTTTTGGGTGGTATGCCTGTGCTTGGCTGCCTTTCATAACATTAATCTGCAATCAGCAACTACGAATTTACTCCTGGTGTGAACCTATTGGCTGATTCCAAAATCCTCAGGAAGGGAAATGGATGAAATGGTGTCTCCAAATGGCAAACATGCAACTGTCACTTTCACAGAAACAAATCAGGAAATCCCTGCCTGCGGTGCACATTCGCAGTGTGTGCTCCCATCTTTTCGGGGGACCCCTCAAAACAGGTGTTTTTTTCGCAGCTTTTCGTAAGTGGTTCATACTCCGTTATGTGTATAATTATATAATATTATATATATATATAGGATTATATATATATATATAGGATTATATATATATATACATATAGGATTATATATATATACATATAGGATTATATATATATATATGTATATATATTATTATGTATATATATATATGTGTATGTACATATATGCACATGTACAATTTATAATCATCCTGCGAACTTTTCATTCCACCTTCCCATTTTGCTTTGTAGATTTCCTTCGGAATCCCCTGGTGAGTATCAATAATCTGGTGGGATTTTCCATCTTCCATTCCCATTTTGCTTCGGATTTACAGTACTTCGAAAAAGCACGAAAAATCCATATTCATCCATATTCATGCATATTCTGGTTCAGTAAATAGATATTCCCATGCTAGTTCCCATGATATTCCCGTTTTCGTCATTTTCTCCAGGAAGAGATCTGGAGCCAGGTGACGTGACGATTCAGATGGACCTCCTCCCGACCTGGATACAGCAGGGGGATACAGCAAGGAGATTTCATGGGAGATTCATCTAAAATCTAAACTGGAAAAACCTGGGATTTATGAGGAAAGTCATGAGCATAAAAAACCATGAAAAATAAGGGATGAATTCTAAAGCCTGATGCAAAAATCGGGATTTGCAAGTGAATTTGCTTGGGATTTGGATAGTTTGATGGGGATTTTTTGGATATTTTCGTGGGGAGATATTAGCCCAACTATCATGGTATATTTTTTGGATAGGTGATGGGGATATAACCCAATCTGACAATGATACAAATCTGAGTTTTTTCTAGGGTTTATGAATGTTTATGATGGGATATTTCATGCAAAAATCATGACTCTCTATGTGGATAAGTCATTTTATGTTAAATTACCAGTTGTAATTGCCAACTGCTACGTTTGGTATAGTTTCTATGTATTGCTATATTTGTCCATGTTCGAAGGGTATTGCCTATCATTAGAATCATATGCGTGTGTGGGGAAATAGGGTATACCCCCAAAGTTATGGTGATTTTAATAGAGAAAGTATGAGAAAATGATGATAAACCATGAAATAGGGGGTGCCCACTTTTCAGACGAACCCGTCTTATCCCTACTTCTCATTGGCATTAAATTGGTATCCCAAGATTGCCAATACACCTTCTTTGTTTAGTTGGATAGATCAATTGGCGAATATACTGTTCAGCAATTTTGCATATATACAGTACATAGTATGTACAGCATATATATTATTTGTTGGTAATTAGAAACTACTACATCAACCTCAATTTTGGGATATAGCAATGTGTCTGGCTATGTCCTTTCGGATTGCTGTAGATGGTCCCAAATTCACGTTTACCAAGCCTGGAAGGAAAGTTGCTCGACGTACAAACCTCCTATGGTTGCCTTGAATCGATCATTTGAGGTTACAATGAAGTATCCAGAATGAGCTAATGAGCAAAACGGCGAGGCAGGCGGTTTTTCGGAGTCTCTTACAGTTGCTATTTCTGCTTCAATCTCAGTTTTACATCAGTCAAAGCCCTAAGGATAGAACATTTTTTTGGAAACAAAATGTTTACTATCCATGATTTGCCCATAAACTGATGTGTTGTCCCGTACACCGTCTGAACAAGAGAGGAACTCTAGCAGAACACGACAAACACAACGACCTCACCTTGCATGAAGCTTGCGTCACACGCGAATTCCAGGACCTGTGGCAGGTCCCTAACAGGATCTCCGAGGGCCGTTAAAAGCCTACAAGGTTAGGCAGGCTCCCTACAATACAGGAAGATTGTGATTTCACCAAAAATGATGATTTAATTTACAGTAGATGGATTCGTATGGATTGTTGATTGATGCTAGCTAAGTTGACGCAGTTGACTCAAGTAACTTTGTTAACTGTTGGATTGATTAGGGGGATAGAACTAGGTCATGGGTTTATAAACCAACAAACATCAACAAACACTTTTCTTGCCTTCACCTTGTATTTCTTTACTTTACACGCACCCCCTACGCTTCCAACACTGGGGGTACAACCTTGGCAGTGCCATGGGATTCCTTGCCATGGGCACTAACTCTCGGGATTCGCCCACCAACAGCTACTGTTATGGCTTCCAGAACTGCAACATTGCATGAAAAAAAGGCCAACATCATATGGAACTGTCATGAACTGTCCACATTCCACCAGACTTTTCTCCAACCTTTGACCCCCAAGCATGGCCTGTTTCTCCCCAACAAAGTCTCCGGCTTGGCTCGCAACCGCCGGTTTCACCGCGGACTGCTTCGCCGCTCGAGATTCGCCTCAGAGGTGGCAACCTGGGTGTACCCTCTGGTAATTTAACGTAGCTATGGAAAATCACCATTTTTAATGGGAAAATCCACTATAAATGGCCATGTTCAATAGCTATGTTAGTTTACCAGAGGGTAAACATGTCGAATCTGAGGAAAGCAAGACAGCCAATGTATGCCGATGTAGTTGCCATCCCAAATTGACCACCAAACTATGGGGACTCCATGAAATTCCAACCATCAAAATATAGGTGGTAAACGTTTTCCATTGCTGTTTTTTTCAATTCTATAACCGACAAATATGGAGGATTGAAATGACTACTGTCAGACAATTTTAATGGGATCAGAATTAGTGAACTGTAAGATCACCCACAAACGAAACCTTGCTGCACTTGGATCCAAGGGAGGTCTGGATCATGGGTCCATCGGTCAAAAACATTATTTTCAGGACTGGGATTCATGAGTTCATCCTCCATGAACTTTGAGCAAATTCCAGTCATCCCATGACTAGTGCTTAATTAGTAGGGAATGGATGGGACTGGGGGTTGCTGGGATTATTATTGATAGTGATGATCCATGGATCATTCCCGAAAATTCCCTGCGTAAAACGCATCCATAAGCTGGGCTCGGCCCCGGCGGCCCCGGCGGCCCCGGCGGCCCAGCCAACGGCGGCCCAGGCACGATTCTTCCGCGCTTCTTCAGCGGCTTCACCGGCCAGTTGTACTTCTTGCGCCAACAAGCTGGCTGCATGCTTCCCTGCAGAAATGGTGTCTTGAAACGGAACTGTGTACATATATATATATATATATACAGTGTATATATATATATACAGTGTATATATATATACACACACACAGTGTGTGTATATATATATATATGCATGTGACATGACATGTCATGTCATGTCACGTCATGTCATATGCAATGTAATGCAAGGTAACCCAACATAAAGTAACAGTAATGTACCGTAATTGAATTATATATCTATTGGCTGGTACGCCATAGTGGTAAGTTGGTCTATAACCCCATCTAACATCTAACCAAAGATATCATCACAATAAAAACTGATAACCCAGTTATAAACCAATTTAGCCATGGTGCGCCGCTTGGTATAGTATATGTATGTGTGTGATATCAACCCACAGGTTTTTTTCTTAAATATTCGAAGCAGGAAAAAAATGGTGAAAATCTGCTGAAAAGGCTGCGAAATCTTGATGATGGGATCACAATGGGATGTCGCGACCATCCACAGATGGGACCACATGTACCCTCTGGTAATGACTAACGTAGCTATTGAAAATTGCCATAGAAATAGTGGATTTTCCCATTAAAAACGGTGATTTACTAGAGGGTATGACCTGATTTTCGTTCAGATACAGGGGCAGCCCGATCCTAAGATCCAAGTTGGACCAACCATCAGCTGTTGATTTTTTTCGCCCTGATCAGACACCATCCACCCTGTAAAAGGACCTACGATTTGTTGGAGGGCTTACCCTCTGGTAAACATACAAAAAACTATGGAAAATCAGCATTTTTAATGGGTAAATCAACTATTTCTATGGCCATGTTCAATAGCTATGTAACAAATTACCAGAGGGTATTTGTTCCGGAATCTGACAACTGATGAACACATCAGACGAGGGAAGTTCACAGCCAAGCTCGCTGATGAATCACTTGGCCTTTTCGACTTGGGGAGCATCAACCAAACTTGGTCAACAGGACCAAGCTATGAGGGGGTTGTCTGAAAATATGGTATTAAAAAAAAAAATGGATTTATGGTGATGTTTCGCATTGGAATTGCCATAGCCAGAGTTATACCCCATTTTCGGACAAATTATTCCATGGGGATTTATCTAATTTTTGTCCACTCTGATCGGCAAACCTTCACACGCGTCATGAATTCTTTCCTAGGTTTTAGTTCCATCTGGAAAATGAGGGATATATCATGATATTATCCTTCAAAAGTGCTATCAAATGATAGGAGAACTTATGATAGATAAATGGTGGATGTTCCAAACTCCCAATCTCCCAAATCTGCTGACCCATCTTAATCATCTTGCCATTCTTGGGCCACACCTGCACCTTTGCCGCCAGAACTGCGGAGTTTTTCAGGCTCCTGTCAGTCTAATTAAAGCACAATGGGTGCATCAGATGATCTTTCTTTGCTGTGCCTAGATCTAGATTTCTATATTATATACTGTATATTATATATATATATATGTAATCTATATCTATATATATATATTGATATCTCTATCTATATACACAACGGTCATGTTTGTTGTGAGAGCTTCGATGACAAACTCGTATGTCGGGGTACACAGGGTACGGCAATTGCCAAAGCCATTGGGACATTGCAAGTAGTTCAAGGGTCCTTCAATATCCTTAATATTTCTTCAATCTTGGCCGTGATGTCCAAGTACATACATGGATGTAGAGAGTAACTATTGGCTGCTACTATGCATCCTTAATGTGGGTCTAAATCTAACGTCTGTCAATCTTTTTGAATATATAGTAGCCCAAAAAAAGATAGCAAGGGTTAACATGTTGCCACGTCTACTTTGAAATTGACGGGGACCAATTTCAGCTCAGGGGGATACGGGATACCCCCAATGCCCAATATGGATCTTTTTTTGGATCAATATGGATCAATATGGCAGTAAAGAATGCGAAAGATGATGATTAAACTGGATTTCAGGGGTGCCCAATTGTTGGCCAAACTTCGCTGGATGAGAGGAATCCAAAAATGGCCCCTTTGGCATGCCATGCCGTAAAGCCGTCGCCGTACCTTTCCCCCCCAAGGTAGGCACCTCCCACAAGTAGGAGGTTTCAGCCATGGCCACAGTTCACAGCAGGGGAAGCCCGACAGACGGGGTCGCCAGGATAGGTCCGTTCGTCTTTGATCTTCAGCTGGAGGAGCATCGTCGCGCGATGTCGCGTATTGTAGGGGATCGTGAAAGAAACAACACCTACTGTACATCAAAACAGTTGGGGTATCGCCTTTCTACCTGTTGACCCCGGAAATCATGAAATCCCGACTCTAGTTTTCCAGTAAGATCAAAAAAAAACAAAGTAGCGGACTACTAAGACTACTACTTGATGTCCATGCAGCCAATGGCTGCGTGGGTCAGTAAGATTGTAAGTTGCTGAGCAAAACGGCTTCTGTAGAGCTCCAGATCGGGTGTAGAAACTCCTCGGGCAACACCTCCGCATTTCAAGGTTTTCGAAACATAAAAGTTGGACAAGCCTTGAGCTTTTTGTGAGGTGAGATGGATGGGTACAGGAAATGATAATCGTGCCATCCCAATGAAAAGAGAGATTCTGAATTCCAAAATTTCCAAACTCCCGTTGAGCAAAGCGTGACGTTTCTATTTCCTGACGGATGTTCTGGCCCTATCCCCCAAAAAAATTGTGATATGGATCTTCCAGTGTCAAACCGAGTCTCCAAGCCGCAGTGGATCATGGTGGTTTAACTATGGTTCATCCCAAAATGGGAATCCAAAATGACATAAATCCCCATGATGACCGTCGTCCAATATGGCTATACGTTATCTAACTTTTCACCATGCGACATGTAAACCTCAGGACCAGAAAATGGTCAACAGTTCCAAGAATAAATCACTGGAACCCAAAATCCTAGGCCCTGTGGGCTTTTAATTCAGAGTGACTTCACTGCCCATAGCCTGGAGTTTTGCCAAGCAAATGGTGTGATGTTCTTTATGTTTTTTATCTAGTCCATGAGTGTAGTTGGCGCAAACTTTACAGGAAGACCCCTCTTCAGATTCACAAAAAAAACATAGTGTTCGTTCCTCAAAAAATGGATGTGTCTGTTTCGTTTCTACGGAAAAAAACAACAAGTAAAATCCGGTGTTTTTAAAGCTACAAGGTGAGGACCCCCAGTTATGTCTGTTGATTTATCAACCCATTCAAAGCCATTCAAAGCCATTAAAAACCATTAAAACCATTAAAGCCGCTAAACACAATTAAAAAACATTAAAAAACAATTAAAGACCATTCAAAAACAAAGATTACAGCCATCATTAAAAACGGTTTTTTCAAAATATTAAAGCCATCACTCGGCCGTTCCTCATACCATGGCCGTTCCTCGGCTCCCACCAGGGCCTCACCGTCCAGGCCACAACTCTCACACTCTCCACGGTGATCGCCTAACCAGGCGGGGTTAGCATCCGACATCGGATGGGTTACCGGTTACCGGTTGGGTAAACTCAGAGTTTCATGTGGAAAAATCTAGGAAAATGGGGATTTTTGTGGATGATTTTCCAGCCCCATGGCTTTTCCACATCCACGTGGAACGCTTACCCTAGGGAATTTCAGGGTATTTGGTGGTGATGAGTGGTGGTTAATGGTGATTCATGGGGATTAATGTAGGAAACCCTGGCTGTCATAAAGAACTACCATGACTGGGGATGGTTTATACAATCCATGTATAATCTCATTGGGTTTACCACATTATAACAACTATGGCTATTGCCATAGCTGCCATAACCTTCTGATTACTAATGTATTGATTGATAGATAGATAGATAGAGAGATAGAGAGATAGAGAGATAGAGAGAGAGAGATAGAGAGATAGATAGAGAGATAGAGAGATAGAGAGATAGAGAGATAGAGAGATAGAGATAGATAGATAGAGATAGATAGATAGATAGATAGAGAGAGATAGAGATAGATGGATAGAGATAGATAGAGAGAGATAGAGATAGAGATAAGAGAGAGAGAGAGAGATAGAGAGAGATAGAGATAGAGATAGATAGAGATAGATAGCGATAGAGATGAATAGAGATAGATAGAGATAGATAGAGATAGATAGAGATAGATAGAGATAGATAGAGATAGATAGAGAGAGATAGAGATAGATAGAGATAGATAGAGATAGATAGAGATAGATAGAGATAGATAGAGATAGATAGAGATAGATATAGATAGAGATAGATAGAGATAGATAGAAATAGATAGAAATAGATAGACATAGAAAGAAATAGATAGAAATAGATAGAAATAGATAGAAATAGATAGGTAGATAGGATAAGACTAGGATAGATTAGATTGGGTTAGATTCCTTTAGATTTGATTAGATTAGATTAGATTAGAGTAGAGTAGATTAGATTAGATTAGGTAGATAGGTACATAGGTAGATAGATAGATAGATAAATAGATAGATAGATAGATAGATAAATAGATAGATAGATAGGTCGATAGATAGATAGATTGATAGATTGATTGATAGATTGATTGATAGATTGATTGATAGATAGATTGATAGATTGATAGATTGATAGATTGATAGATAGATAATATCTAATTTTATCATCGGATTGCTACTTGCTGGAATATGTTTTATTTGACATGATGAACATGATTTGAATATCAGTTATGGGCTGTAGCCAAGTTTGTTTTTCACCAACTAAGTCACTTACCATATTTGACCACCCAACCCATTATGGGGCTATGTTATGTGGATGTTATTAATTGTGCAACTGGGATTCATAGGAATATATATATATATATATTACATAACCGATATAACTAATGATGATATATATATATTTATTTATTTGGGATATAAACATGTTTCCATTCTCGCAAGTCACTCAGCATGGTTTATGGGTTTGCTGGTTTGGAGGTTGCCAGAATCTGGAAAATATTGGGATGAAGTTGGATGTGTATCCAACTTGCTAAGTGGCAAGTCAAACCATATCGGATCGCAACCCAAATATTATATAATATATATATATGCATATATATATATGGATACACAAATGGGATATACCCCAGCAAAAAGAACTGGTGATGATCACCACTGACTAACTGCGATGGCACTTCCAAAACGGGGTAGTTGCAACCGAGCAAACGGCTGCTGAGGCCATAGCTTGACCCAAGCCAAGCCCCACCGGGACACCAAAAGCGGTCATTTTACGAGCACGGTCTTCGGTCCAGTGGCATAGACACGCACACACAGATATGTATATATCATATATATATATATATCATCTATATATATATATATGTATCATATATATATGTATCATATATATATATATACAATTACATAGATATGTATGTATATATATATGTGTTATCAAGATGATATACCCAATATATCCCAATACAAAATAACATGATAAACACATGTCGCCATACCTCCCCACAAAACGTCTGTACGCTCAGCGGAAAAAAAAGGCGCCTGTTGCCCCAAAGGCCTCGAAGAGATTCAGCCATGAAACGTCCACCTGGTGTACCTGCCCGGGGGTCCATTTGAAGGGTGTCATTATACTGGTTGGTTTATAGGGCTAGTATAATCACCAAATAAACCCAAAAAAATGGGCTAGTATTGGAGTATCCCTATAAACCAGTGATTATACTAGCCCATATATTGGTTTACCCTCTGGTAAACATATGAAAAACTATGGAAAATCACCATGTTTAATGGGTAAATCAACTCTTTCTATGGCAATTTACAATAGCTATGTTAGTTTACCAGAGGGTATAGGGGTTCCCCAATATACTCTTGGTACCCCATAAACCCAAAAAAAATGGCTAGTAAAATCACCTATATATTTATAGGGATTACACTACCAATTAATATTATATGGGGATTATACTATTGGGCTTTGGTAATCCCCAATATATGAAGGGTAGTACAATCTCCGAACTAATCATCAACCAACAGGGGTTTTGAACACTGCGCATGGCTGGGGGGTACATCCCATCACCGAAAAATCTGCAGTGGACAAAATGACAAAATGACACAAAGATGTCGCTACCCCCATCTTTAAAAAAAATGGATTTGTTCATCTGGGGCTCACATTAATGATTTAACCAACTAAAATCGTGATTTAACCAAAAAGAATTCCGATGTGACTAGTTCTAATCAGATAACCATCAAATTTCTCCCGCCAAATGTGAGGGGGGTCTGTTGTGTTTTTTCGTGAAACAAATACAATAAACCATCTCTGGTCGGATGTTTTTCATGGATGAATCCCGGGCTTGCCATCGGGGCTTGTTTTAAAATGGGCTAAAAATACCCTAGTACTGTACCCGTTCAAACTGTTATATGTTGGACAAAAAACATGTTTACTGTATGTGTATATATATATACAGTATATGTATATATGTCTGGATAAGTTGTAATATTTCACTAACCTGAAATCTGGTCATTTGGGGATGATTCCCCTCACTAATCATCGTTCCAGGCTTCGGTCGCAACGTGAGGTCGTTAAACTTTTATCCAGATATGTATGTATGTATAATATATATATATATTTATTTATTTACTTAGTTATTTATTTATATACATATATATATATATATCATCAATCATCTATATGCATATGTATTTACACCCCATATTCTTGGTGATTCCTTTTCCCATGACCCAAGTTTCCTACAAAGCCAGGGCCCACCAGGACGGCTTCAAGCGTTCGGCGTAGCGCGCGTAACAAGGGTAACGTGGCCTCTCAGACGCTGCGAATCTATGGGTCAATAGCTACAGGATGGGGCCCCAGTTCGTGAACGCTAAGTTGGTGCAAATAGTTACCGGTCATTTAACGTAGCGAACTTGAAAATCACAATTTTTAATAGGTAAAACATCTGTAAATGGGCCATTTTCCATGGCTATGTTAAATAACCAGAGGGTACATAATAACAAGTTGGTGAATGATACGCAAATAGCTATATTTGGATGGGGTTATAAACCAACAAACATAACTGGGTCCCATCCTGTATAGACTAATAAATACAATTTTGGTAGAATGAACATCCATATACCTAGCTATTTTGGGGTTCATTAGGCTTCGGAATGGGTTTGGAAGATATTTTTCATGGTGTTTGAAAGATCTATAGTTTTCGTTGTTTTCTTCCATGTATGGGGGATTCTTAAAAACAGAGGATCCCCAAGTCACCATGGTTGTTTCAATACAAAAATGGTCATCCATGACTTGGATGATGAGGGGTGCCCCCATTTTAGAAAACCTCCACATAGAACCATCGAACAAATATGATATGAAGAAATTACATTCAATATATTAATAACTGCTATTTTTTGCTGCGGGAATGAAACATGGCAATGGGGAAGCCCCTATAAATGAAGGTTTATAGTGGGAAAATCATCTATAAATGGTTTTTGTTCGATTGCCATGGTCGATTGCCGGAGGGTAAATTGATTTGTGTATCAAAAACATGAATATGTTCTAAAAGGGAAATAAAGAATATGTGATATTAAGAAAGGTCCCAACTTTTTTTGGCCAATTATTCAATTCCCCCTCTTTTTTTGCCATGATTGGATATGCCTCCACCTTTCTCAGATATATCAGCGTTGACTATGTAACCATCTATGATGGGGGTGTTCGTGTGTCATTGGGATGCTGACTGTCAGCCTTCATAACCAAATCATGTTTTCATTCTTGGGGTGAGGGCTATGTCTAAGCTATACTGGCTATGCCCTATGCCCCGAGAAAAATATCCTCCCAAAAATTATGATATCCATAGAAACACAGATTGCTTATATATCCCAGTGTGTTTTATTGTTTATGCCCCGCTTATCAAAGTATAATCCATCAATGATAAATAATTATTAGATGTGTATATATATATCAGCTATATTACCCAGCTATTAGTTATATCATGTTACATTAAAAACCAGTACCATCCGTAATTACCAGCTATTAGTGATACCATTTGCATTAGTTATATCATATTTTATATCAGTTGTATTACCCAGTTATTAGTTATATCATAGATATATGGCAAAACAGTATAATCAGTTTTTATATGATAGTAGAATCAGTTTTCATATGAGTATCATGTTATATCATAAATCTTTGTATAATCATAGTATTTAGTCCCTTCATGATCAATATAAATCAATATAATCAGTATAATCATAGTATAAATCAATATAATCATAGTAAAATCATAATGAAATCAAAGTATAATCATAGTATCACCATCGTATTATCATAGTAAAAATCATAGTTTATATCATGATATAAATTATAATCATAGTATAATCATAGTATAATCATTGTATAATCATAGTATAATCATAGTATAATTCATAGTAAAAATCATAGTATAATCATAGTATCATCATGGTATAATCAAAGAATAAATATAGTGTACAGTATAAATATAGAATAATCATAGTATAATCATAGTATAAATCAGAGTATAACCAAAGTAAAAATCATAGTATAATCATGGTATAGTCATCATACAATTCATAGTTTACACAATAGTATAATCATAGTATTAATATAGTATAAATATAGTATAATCATAGTATAAATCAGAGTATAATCATAGTATAGTCATAGTATAAATCATAGTAAAAACGTAGTATAATCAGAGTATAATCATAGTATCATCATAGTATAAATATAGTGTAAATAAAGTATAATCATAGTATAATCATAGTATAAATCATAGAATAAATTATAATCATAATATAGTCATAGTATAAATCATAGTATAATCAAAGTATAATCAGAGTATAATCATAGTATAATCATAGTATAAATATAGTGTAAATAAAGTATAATCATAGTATAATCATAGTATAAATCATAGAATAAATTATAATCATAATATAGTCATAGTATAATCATAGTATAATCAAAGTATAATCATAGTATAATTCACAGTATAAATCATAGTATAAATATAGTATAAATATAGTATAATCATAGTATAATCATAGTATAAATCAGAGTATAATCAAAGTATAATCATAGTATAATTCATAGTTTACATCATAGTATAATCATAGTATAAATAAAGTATAAATATAAGATAATCATGGTCAAAATCATAATAAAAATCAAAGTGTAAATCATAGTGCAAATCATAATCATAGTATAATCATTGTACAGCCATAGTATAACCATAGTATAATTCAAAGTAAAAACCAAAATATAATCATAGTATAAATCAGAGTATGATCATAGTATAAATCAGAGTATAATCATAGTATAATCATAGTATAACAATACTATAATCATAGTATATATCAGAGTATAATCATCGTATAATCATAGTATAGTCAGAGTATAATCATAGTACAATCATGGTATAATTCATAGTATAAATCATAGTTTAATCATAGTATCATCATATCCTCATAGAATAAATATAATATAAATATAGTATAATCATAGTATAATCAAAAAATAATCATTATATAATCATAGTATAAGAAAAGGTATAATAATAGTATAATTCAAAGTTTACATCATAGTAGAATAAGGGTATAATCAAAGTATAATCATGGTAGAATCATAGTATAATCATAGTATAAATCAATATAATCATAGTAAAATCAAAATAAAATCAAAGTATAATCATAGTATAACCATCGTATTATCATAGTAAAAATCATAGTATATATAATAGTATAAATTATAATCATAGTATAATCATAGTATAATCATTGTATAATTATAGTATAATCATAGTATAATCATAGTATAAATATAGTTTAAATATAGTATAATCATAGTATAAATCAGAGTCTAATCATAGTATGATCGTAGTATGATCATAGTATAATCATAGTATAATCATAGTATAATCATAGTATAATCATAGTATAGTCATGGTATAGTCATCGTACAATTCATAGTTTACACCATAGTATAATCATAGTAAAAATATAGTATAAATATAGTATAATCATAGTATAAATCAGAGTAGAATCATAGTATAATCGTAGTATAATCATAGTATAATCATGGTATAATTATAGTACAGTATAATCATATTATAATCATAGTATAATCATTGTATAGTCAAAGTATAATTCATAGTTTACATCATAGTATAATTCATAGTATAAATCATAGTATAAATATAGTATAATAATCATAGTATAATCATGGTATAGTCATAGTATAATTCATAGTATAATTCATAGTTTACATCATAGTATAATCATAGTATAATCCTAGTATAATCCCTTCATTTCTTTGTTGTATCCCATTTCTTCACCACATTGGTGTCCTGTCGTTTTCCCACCTCCATGGGCACCAGGACCTCGATGGCGTCCGAGTCCTGGACGTCATTACCATGACGACTCGTCTTGAAACTGGTGACGACTGGGGACCATTTTAGGAAACCCCTGGTAATTTGTTGCATAGCTACATAGCTAGCCATTGAAAATGGCCATTTATAGTAATTTATAGTTGATTTATATACCTCTTAAAAAGGGTAGTTTTCCATAGCTATGTAAACGTTTACCAGAGGGTAAACTTTACTCACTTAGCAGAAGTGGGTCTTTTCGAAAGATATCCCAATGATGGTTTTTTCCGGGTCGATAAGAGCTGAATGACCATGGTTGCAAGCTAACATGAAATGAATGAATTGATGAGGATGCACATCTAAGACTTCTGCGGACTTCTGCAGACACTGTAGACGAGCCATTCCTATTGGGAAGCAAGTCATTCCTTCCATAAGGGATGAATCCATTTGTTTGATCTTTAATTGGGACAAGAATCGTGGATAAATCCCAAGATTTTCACTATAAATCATAGATAAATCATATTGATTCTTATGGTCACCCTCGCCCAAATCTTGATAGACCCTGCCAAATAGAGGGTTGGAAGATTAGGTTTCATCTACTGGAGGGATCTGGAGGGTAAATCATATGGCTATGAGTCAAAATCCTGGCCCTCAAGTAGCTGCTTAACGGATGTGTATTCCCCCAAAGATGACAATGTCATAGTTTTGACCCGTCCCCATGTCTAATCAGCATGTTCAACTATATGAATCTATATGAAAGTATAGTCAACTATCTTCAACGATATTCCACTATATTCTACCTATAGGTACCCTTAAAACGGTTTATCATTAAATCCCTCCAATTTTGGGGGGAAACAAAACCCCATCAACTCCCAAAATGTCCTCCGGCCGCGCTAGCAACTTCAGCTGCCCTGGCAACCTGCGGCCACCGCACACCCAACTGTTGGTCATGCAACCAGGGGCTGCGAACTGTGAACCAAACAACCCAAACTTGGGACCTAACCACCAAAGATTCGGAGTTAACCAATCAAAATTTAGTGGGTTAAGCAAACAACAATTCGAATTGAACTCACCATGCAAAAGTTGGGAACATTAGATTTAGGTTGCAACCATAATTCGGGGTTTACCAACAAAATATGGCGAGTTTAGCAGCAAATATTTGGATTGCACAAACATACAATAAACATAGGAAACAAACAACATGACTGCGGTGATTTCAGAGAAAATATACAGGAAACTACGAGTTTCCCATCCAAATGTAGGGGTTTTCTGCACATGTGCACTTACACGATTCTATGATTTTTCGGACCTAGAGAAAGTTTCTCCTATTGTCACTTTGCTATACCCCACACTTTAAATAGGGATGGTCTACAATGGTCTACATCTCCCATGGTTCAGAAAGTGGGTACCAATAGACCACCATCCCCCAGTCATGGTGGAAAACCGTGCCAGGAGTACAGAGATGCTGACGCCTCACATGGCCGTGACATCGTTGACCCGTCCCCGATTTCAAACGAACGGAACGAACGGAGAACAAGAGCTGTGTGGATGTGAAAGATAGTGTACAGGTGTACAGTAAGTATCTGTGTGTTGCATGTTAATGATTGTTAGGGTCCGACGCTAAGCCTTTCAACACAGCCAGAAACGCAGCCGAAGGGTGAAATGACGGATTCCATACCCGTCTTATCCATAATCCTGGTAAAAAATGAGGGGATACCCCAACTAATGGCAATGTCAATGGGGAAAGAAACTTGTATGAATATTTATCATGTGGTTGGGATTCTTTTGGTAGCTCCTTAGCTCCCCATAGCTATCAAGGTATCGCTTGGAGTGACCCACGCTAGGACTGAAAATGGCCAGTTTTTCGTCATCAAGTAGATGGACTAGTTCAATGATCGAAGGAAGTTTAGAGGTCAAACTTCTGACAGTATGGACAGATGGAAAAGCAGAGGTGCGAAGAGTCAGAGAGGAGAAGAGAAGAAGAGACAAGAGAAAGAGTGAGAAGAAAGAAGATGCAGGCGCGCGTCAGAGAAGAGAAAGAGTGAGAAGAAAGAAGATGCAGGCGCGCGAAAAGGTAGAAAAATTGCGAATCAATGTGTTTTTCCAGTGATTTGTGGCTCCGGAGGGTCGAAAAGTAGGCTCGCTAAAGCGGCGGGTGCGGAGCCGTCTCGCCAGATGAGAGATGAAAACTTGCACGCCGTTGTGGCGCGAAGCACATTTCCAAGTCAAAATGCACAAAGCACCTCAGCTTCGGATCACTTTTGGAAGCTGCGATGTTGAAAAAGTGCAAGCCGTTGTGGCGCGATGCACATTCTAAGTCAAAATGTGCCAGACACACCAAGATCGGAGCACTTTTGGAAGTTGAGATGTCGAAAAAGTACACGCCGTTGTGGCGTGAAGCACATTTCCAAGTCAAAATGTACAAAGCACCTCACGTTCGGAGCACTTTTGGAAGTTGCGATATCGAAAAAGTGCACGCCGTTGTGGCGCGATGCACATTCTAAGTCAAAATGTGCCAGACACACCAAGATCGGAGCACTTTTGGAAGTTGAGATGTCGAAAAAGTGCACGCCGTTGTGGCGCGAAGCACATTCCAAGTCAAAATGTTAAAAGCACAAAATGCTTGGGCCACTTTTGAAGGTTCAGATGTGGTCTTGCGTGGCAGGCGCAAGGGATTCTGCACCGTGCAGAAAGTGAGCAAAACGTGACAATTTTGTAGCACTTTCAAAAGTGTTGGCAGGCGTGGGACATTTGAAGAGGATCTGGAAAGATGCATTTTGCGTGGCAGGCACTATACAAGAGACATGTTCATCAGAGATGTTAGGAGGTCAGGGCACTGATTTCCTGAAAAAGGTTCCATTTTGGAGAACCTTCAAGTTTGCTAAGATGATTTTGCTGGCATCACTTTTTCGTGGCAGGCGCAGCACTTTAGCAAAACGCATTGGTACGGGGCCGTCAGCTCTGCACTCAGCTTTCCATTTTTGAAGGAAGTCTCCAAGATTTGCCTCGCTTTTGGTGTTCTCAACTTCGAAAATTGAGGAAGTCTCGCAGAATTGCTTCGTTTTTGATCGTCAACGCCGAAAATTGAGGAAGTCTCGCAGAATTGCTTCATTTTTGACGTTATCAAGTTGGAACATTGAGGAAATCTCACAGAATAGCTTCGCTTTCAAACTTGCAGATAGATAGATAGGTAGATAGACAGATAGGAAGATAGATAGATAGATAAACAGATAGACAAATAGATAAACATATACATAGATAGATAGATAGATAGATAGACAGACAGACAACTGCAACTGCACTACACCACACTACAACTTCAACTACAATTACAACTACAACAACTACGCTACCACAACAACTACAACTTCAACTACGCTTCAACTACTAACTACAAGAACTACAGCTACAACCACAACTACAACTTCAACTGCGCTACAACCACAACTTCAACTACAACTTCAACTGCAATTACGCAACACTACGACTGCAATGACAGCTGCCACTACAACTACAAGTACAACTACAACTACACAGCGACAACTACTACAACTACACTACAACTGCAACTGCAACTACAGCTGCAACTACAAGTACAACTGCAACTTCAGCTACACTACAACTACACTTCAGCTACAACTACAACTACAACTACAACTATAACTACACTACAACTGCAGCTGCAACTGCAACAACAACTACAACTACAACATTACAACTTCGACAACATCAACTACACAACCACAACAACAATAGCAACAACAATTACAGCTGCAACTACGCTACAACTACAACAGCAACTACAACTACAACCACAATTACATTGCACTTTGCTACACCACACTACATCCTGCAGTTGTGGGCGAGGTGACCACTGCAACCACTCCAAAAATCACAGCCACCTTTCGGTCCATCAGTGGCTTCGCTCTGCCATCCCTGATTCACAACAAGCAACCTCTCCTATAGTTTCCTATCTTTGAAACTTCCGCCACCGCCGACCGTGCGGTACTACTGGTGTTCCCATTTTGTGAGGATCGTTTGACATGTCCACATCTTCAGGATGACTCTCATGGCAGCTACAAATCAAGACCCGATGGGAGAGTGTACCCTTCAGCTCACATCAAAATAGCAGCCATGGATCCCATCTGTGGGTCTATTTCCCAGACATGGTCTGCGAAAAAATACAAGAATCCCAATATTAAAAAACATTTGGTTTTTTTTAGCTGATAATTCCATGGTTTCCCGTTGTAATTCCTTGAAAACCGACCATCCGCGATTCTCTTTGAACCCATTTTACGTGAGAAGCGTCAAAAAAAATATGTGCTAGAAAAAAATGAATAAAATAAATAATGATTGGTTTTCATGTGATTTCTTAGCTCCTGAATCATGACACTCCCAAAGATATTAAGGCTAACCAACAAGAACATATCATCTCGTCGGCCCTGGAAATCCATGGAAATCCCCTCAAAAAAAGACCCAAGGGTATCCCATGGTATCCCTATGAAATAATCCCATATTACTGGTATTTATTGCTATGTCGTGGTCATGTCCTGATGATCTCCCCCATTTTTTCTTCGTGAACTTCCCATTTTTGTGGCTGACCTGGAGATTTTCCGCTTCCATGGCGCGCCGTGGGCCGAGGCATCCGATGGCTTCGAAAACCTTGGGATTTTAGCCACAAAAATTGCTGGGAAGGATGGTTATGTCGGTTATGTACATAGCGGTCGCAACAAAAAGCGGC
>CAMXCT020005602.1:0-150000 GCA_947184155.2 Cladocopium goreaui | reverse complement strand
TCCTTGTTATGTATATGTCTACATGTCCATCGCCTTTGGTCAGACAGTTAGCCCCAAAAAGGGCCATTGGTGGCGTGGTGAACTGTTCCCCGTTGGTGGTCACTGGCTATCTATAACCCGTTGTGGACCTCTACTACCGGGGTCCAAAAACAACACGTAGTACCCAGCCAGGTCGCCCAAATCCAATGGTTTGAATCATATCATCTAAAATAGAAATTCACAGGGACTCCTGAGTTTCGATGGGTAACCACATCTGTTTGGTAAGGACTCATCCCTACAGGAGAAAAATCAAAGTAGAAAATGTTGCCGCATAGTTGAAGCATGAAAGCTGTGCCCAAGTTTCTGGAACCATATCATATGCAAGTAGAACAAGTCAAAATGATGCGCATTCTCTCATATCTCCACTTTTCGCTCTGTCAGTGGCAGGTTCATTGCTCCATAGATGACGCGGCTGTGAGCTTGTGCACAATGACCGGAGAGAGTCAGCCGATAATTTTGGCGTGAGAACAAAAATCTCGAGAAAGCCTTCTGCACACACGGAAATGTGCTGCGTGCCGCAGGCTACTGATATCCGCAGTTGGGTTGCAAGTTCCACCTTTCTTTGCCCATAGATTTGGAATTTGGAAACAAACCCAACGCGCACGCTGATCTTTAGCAGAATAGTTCTTATCTGGCAGCTTCGGCAACACGACTGTAACATGATCGTATTTGGATTTTAGATTCTGCTGGTGAATGCGAAATCCGCTTTTGACACCTTACACTGGGAGGGAGGGAGAAAGAGTGACAGAGAGTGATAGAGACACTCTGAAATAATATGTGTGCGCGTGTCTGTGTGCATTTGCATCTGCAGCTCAATGGATATGTAAACTGCTGAAGATACATGAAAATACTTTCTTGAGGCTAGTTCCCCACAAACTCTGGATGTTTCATTATACATTGCACTGGACTAGACAGCTGAGTCGCAGGCACTAAATTCAAGACTGGCAGGGAAAGCCATTGATGGGATATTGGAACCCCGTGGCCTCCCAAAAGGTCTAAAGCACACTTCTTCTGCCAAACATGCCTCGCACTTATTTTTGTTTACCTGTCGAGTGTTGAGACTCAGCAGTGTTTTTTTGCAGGTCAATCGATTGACAAAACCGTGCCTCAACTCGTGGGATTGTCTCTAAAATTCCCCAACGTGCGTATTTCCATTGGAATAAGGATTATGAACCATGGTCCCAATGGTAGTCTGGGGACGAACATTTTGAGACAACCCCATGTCAAGATGTCCACCAATTCAACTTTTCTCCTGCCAAGGGCAGCTGATCCCCTGGCGAACGCCTATGGGCCTATGGTTTTGCTGTGCTCATCGGTCTCATCCCATTCAGCAGCCTTTCGTGTAGAAGCTGTCGCTTGCCTCGGGCCCGCCTGCTTGGTGAGTAAAGAAGGGGACCTCTTCCCAACTACCCCTGCTGGCTACAAGCCAAATGTCAAGCCCCAGTGAAATGATAAAAATTGGCTACCAATTTTCCAGGAATGTTACTTTTTGTTGAGCACCTTTGAAGCTGCAATAGCCCATTCCTTGCTGACCGTTCAAATCAGTCAAACTCGACAGTGACACAACGGCACCCACGGGCCGTGCGCTCCCGCGCAACGGTTCTGCGCAGAGAGCAATGCCTGTGATCGGTATGTGTCACAATATCAAAAATACTGGCATCGAAGGTGCTAAACTCAACGCCAAAGATTGTCACATACAGGAGTTGTTTGAAAAGGCTAATCGTTCTGCTATTTGGGGCGGCCTTGCAGGCCAAAGACACAGTGACACGGTTTGGTTCTGAAGCTTTCGCACATGGGAAACTTGATGTTTTGACCTGTAACTCCTGTAAACATTCAAACCATTTCAAACCTAATACTACTCTGGACCCATAATTGATACTTAAAATTCTGCTCGAGCGTCTCTTGCACAAAAAGAGTTCGACAAAATGGTACCCGGTGGACAGTTGTGGTGCACCATGCATGCGTTCAATCATGTCAACCCTGGATTGACAAACCCCAAACGACTGTTTAAATGGGGGTAAACCAAGTAAGTATGTCCAACTTCAACTGCGACACTTCTTGAAGCGTCTCGTGCTGGTCGGGGGTTCTCCCGCCGACCAGTCAGGATCAACTTTTGGGTTGCGCGTGACAGATCGTGAGAAACATGAGAAACCCCCCAAACACAAACACGTATTTGTTTACTCAAATCTTGGCTCGGTTCACAATCTTTCTCATTTGGGCAACTTAATGTTTGCCCAACATTATCCTGGACCCCCGGGTACTCCACCTGGCCGTCCATGCAGGACAACTTGAAACTCCTTGAAGAGTACATGAAATACTTTGGGACGCTAAAATTGCAGCTTAAAGAAAACAGCCAAAAACGCCGGAGTGTAATTGTCATGCCTCTTTTGCTGCGATGGAGTTTTAGGCTTGGACAGCTCCCCTGCGACAGCACCCGGCAACAACAACTTGTGGCAAACGCGCTTTCTGGAACAACGCTCTGCTGTAGCATGGCTCGGTTCACAATCTTTCTCATTTGGGCAACTTAATGTTTGCCCAACATTACCCTGGACCCCCGGGTACTCCACCTGGCCGTCCATGCAGGACAACTTGAAACCTAGGAAAGAAAGTTCCTGTTTCAAAGTTCAAAGAGGACTTCTCTCATGGGGTCTTGTGGGGATGAGCGAAAAATGTGTCCAATCTCCATGAACGCTAAGGGGACACAAAACCAAACCTTCCCACCACCTTTTGATCTTCGAGGCTGCGGCCAGCTCTTGGGGAGTAATGTGAAAGCACAGTGCATCATGGGAGTCTGTCTGGATAGCTTCATGGCAGTTTCCAAAAACACGTCTTTTAATCTTTCATTACCTTTCTCTTGTCACAAATATCCTCCTCAACTACACCATGCTGCCATTTCAATACAACAGACTACCGAGTTGACATGGGTAAGAAATGTGTGAAAGGCCAATGAACACATCAAGATGCATCAAGAAAGTGCATGAACAACTGCGATTTGGACACCAGTCTGCCCGTGCCTTGATAGTTTTGCTTACACGCAAACTTATCCCGGATAAATTTCTTGGGGCCAAGCTTTTTTCGGAATAAATTTCCGTTCCCAAAAAAGGGCACAACCCCCAGGCGTACATGTTACACAAAAAATATCCAGAATCAATTTTGGGACCATGGGGGCAAACATCTCTGGATAAAGTTCCAGTGGCCAAGGTCCTATTTATCCCTTTGCAAGTCTCCAACAAACTACGCTCCCAGAAACTCCACACTTTTCTTTGGTTGCAACCCCAGTGTCGCTGAATATTTTTCCATGGGACAACCCCCCTCAACTTTGAAAATACCAAAGTTGGGGCTCAATAAATGTCCTAGAGGGATAATTTTTCGGGCACAGGGTCAGGAAAAAAATCCTGCCAGGACCAACCCGGTTCTTTTTGCGTGGCTTTCGCACGACTTTCACAGATTGGACACCAAAGACGAGTCTGCAAACTCGGGGCAGCCTTCCGTGCCTAACAAACACGTCTTGGTATGGCTCGGTTCACAACCGTGCCTCGCAAGATACTTGGAAGGACTGAGCACAGCAGGAATGCTGCAGCCGTGGGGGGCAGCCCAGCTGTTAGATCAAACCTCGAACATCGGCGACGTGTTGCGGTTTGGTTCTGAATCTGTTGCACGTGGGAAACTTGATGTTTTGACCTGTAAACATTCAAAGCAGTTCAAACCTCATACTACTCTGGACCCACAATTGATACTTAAAATTCTGCTGATATTTTTGCATGGCTTCCAAAGACGAGTTGATTGAAAAGGCTGCTCCGTCTGCAAATTAGGGGCAGCCTTGCGTGCCTAACAAACACAGGTTAACATGGCTCGGTTCGGAATCTTTCTCACTTGGGCAACTTAATGTTTGCCCAACATTACCCTGGACCCCCGGGTAGTCCACCTGGCCGTCCATGCAGGACAACTTGAAACTCCTTGAAGAGTACATGAAATACTTTGGGACGCTAAAATTGCAGCTTAAAGACAACAGCCAAAAACGCCGGCGTGTAATTGTCATGCCTCTTTTGCTGCGATGGAGTTTTAGTCTTGGACAGCTACCCTGCGACAGCACCCGGCAACAACAACTTGTGGCAAACGCGCTTTCTGGAACAACTTAAGCCCTTTGGTTTCACAGGACATGACTTGTTCGAAGGGATCGTCAATTCAGCAAAAGAGGGCAAAACTGTCTAGTCGACAAATGATCCAGGCTCTTCGCTAGGCGAGTGAAGGGCAAGCCTGGGTTGGAATCAAAACCTGGTAGCGCAACTCTGATCCCAAACTGTGTTATTATAAATGATGATGTAAATGGATGGGGCTGTCGCTCTGCACTTTGAGATGCATTAAGTGCCCCTCGATAGAAATATTATTCATTTACAAGCACTGCAACTTTTTCTCACATCATTTTTACCCCTTCGGTGTCTGTGTCTGACCAACTCGTTTCTTCAATCTTCAGCACTTTAGGACATGGCCGCAAAAAAGAGACCAAATTTGGGAGCATGTGGTAAAAGAATTCCACCTAGGTCTATCTGTGGTCGGTGGGAACTCCTTTTTGAGCTCCTCACAGACTAGACCCTATAGCACTAGTCGGCCATTTGCTTTGCGGTCTAAATTGAAGCAAACTCTTGAAACCATTTCCTTCTTGGCCCTATGGCTCTATTGACTCTATTGCTTATAAGTTATAAGTGTCCTGGTGACAGAATAAGGCCCAGGGAGAAATGCCACTTCTATTGCGCAAACATCTTGGCACGGTGGCAGTTCTGGAACCTTCTGGCCAAATTACGATTTAATACCATCTACAGTAAACAGTATAAATTGTTTTCTATGGACCCTCGAACATGTACTCTTGCACGCTTGACCGCGTCCTAGAACAACATCTCCTTGCTTACAAACTTTGCAAGAGTGCCAATGCCAGAAGCTTCACAGAATCCACTTTGGCTGCAGATACCAAATTCAAAACTGCATAGTTTGTTTGAAAACGCTACTCGTTCTGCTATTTGGGGCAGTCTTGCAGGCCAAAAACACAGTGACGCGGTTTGGTTCAGAATCTGTCGCACGTGGGAAGCTTGATGTTTTGACCTGTAACATTCAAACCTCATACTACTCTGGACCCATAATTGATACTTAAAATTCTGCTCGAGCGTTTCCTGCAGACTAGACAAGTCCACAGTTCCGGGATTTACTACAAGTTCCAGGACATAATTTTCCACAATTTTCCATATCAAGTTTTTCAGCCTGAGCGACCCTGGAAAAGTCGCCTTGACTCGCAGCACACATGTGTATAGATGAGCTGTGTTTTTTTTGCTTAGCCCTTTAAACTCATCAAGGCTAGGCGCGAGGGGCCCTTCAGCTATCTCTCAGCTGTGGCTTCTTGGTACGGAATCCTCTGGATATGCAGACTTCTGCTCTGTCAGAAGCTGTGGGATCTCACCATGGCTGGAGATTGAAGTGAATCCGTGCGTGGTTCCTGGTGCCGCAAGATAGCAGGCAAAAAGTGACAGAACAGCACATGATGCCGTGATGCCCACACTGCTTTGAGTAGCGCTGCAAAACAGTTTTGGGCCCAGTCAGGCAAAAAACTGTATCTTACAGCAGTCAGAAGCAAAACACGTGCAGTGGCACTTCCGGTGATGGGTAACTGAGATAGTTCATTCCCAAGTTTCTCCGTTTCTCCTATCCATTTCTGCTCCGCCAAGCGTGGCAATTTTCATTGCCCCTGCCACCTCCCACCGACGAAACTCCTACACACTGAGACATGATCACGTCAGTGGTTGGGCATCGGTCGCCCGCTTGAGCGCCATCCATGTTCGGGGCTAGTCCATTTGGCAGGTGAGTTGTTACACAGTCCTTAGCGGATTTCGACTTCCATGACCACCGTCCTGCTGTCAAAATGAACCAACACCCTTTGTGCATGTAGGTCCAGGGCATGGATCAGGGCTTGAAATTTTGAGCCGCAGCCATATATTATCTTTGTCCACAATTTTCCGTATCAAGGCTTTCTGCCTGTCTGGCACCATATTTTCCTGAGTACCCTTCAATTCTGTTTACAGGGGCCCTTCAGCTATCTCTCAGCTGTGGCTTCAATTCTGTTTACAGACGGCTCACATGCTGTCTTGGTTGATGTTTTTGAGCTGTGAACAACAACTGTACAGCTCGTTTGGCCTAGTCCACTTCGTATCAAGCATGACGAGTTATTCTCAACATGTTGATCCTGTCAAGGGTGGGAACCACCACCCGTAGCCAGCAAAACGGAAATTCACTGTGGCAAGCTGGACGTTTTTACCCAAATCCATTTCTTAAAACTTAAAACTTTTGGGCAGTAAACCATGTTATTAATATACTGTACTGTATCTCTCATTATCATTCATTATCTATGGGTATCTGAGATAGTTCATTCCCAAGTTTCTCCGTTTCTCCTATCCATTTCTGCTCCGCCAAGCGTGGCAATTTTCATTGCCCCTGCCACCTCCCACCGACGAAACTCCTACACACTGACACATGATCACGTCAGTGGTTGGGCATCGGTCGCCCGCTTGAGCGCCATCCATGTTCGGGGCTAGTCCATTCGGCAGGTGAGTTGTTACACAGTCCTTAGCGGATTTCGACTTCTATGACCACCGTCCTGCTGTCAAAATGAACCAACACCCTTTGTGCATGTAGGTCCAGGGCATGGATCAGGGCTTGAAATTTTGAGCCGCAGCCATATATTATCTTTGTCCACAATTTTCCGTATCAAGGCTTTCTGCCTGTCTGGCACCATATTTTCCTGAGTACCCTTCAATTCTGTTTACAGGGGCCCTTCAGCTATCTCTCAGCTGTGGCTTCAATTCTGTTTACAGACGGCTCACATGCTGTCTTGGTTGATGTTTTTGAGCTGTGAACAACAACTGTACAGCTCGTTTGGCCTAGTCCACTTCGTATCAAGCATGACGAGTTATTCTCAACATGTTGATCCTGTCAAGGTGGGAACCACCACCCGTAGCCAGCAAAACGGAAATTCACTGTGGCAAGCTGGACGTTTTTACCCAAATCCATTTCTTAAAACTTAAAACTTTTGGGCAGTAAACCATGTTATTAATATACTGTACTGTATCTCTCATTATCATTCATTATCTATGGGTATCTGAGATAGTTCATTCCCAAGTTTCTCCGTTTCTCCTATCCATTTCTGCTCCGCCAAGCGTGGCAATTTTCATTGCCCCTGCCACCTCCCACCGACGAAACTCCTACACACTGACACATGATCACGTCAGTGGTTGGGCATCGGTCGCCCGCTTGAGCGCCATCCATGTTCGGGGCTAGTCCATTCGGCAGGTGAGTTGTTACACAGTCCTTAGCGGATTTCGACTTCCATGACCACCGTCCTGCTGTCAAAATGAACCAACACCCTTTGTGCATGTAGGTCCAGGGCATGGATCAGGGCTTGAAATTTTGAGCCGCAGCCATATATTATCTTTGTCCACAATTTTCCGTATCAAGGCTTTCTGCCTGTCTGGCACCATATTTTCCTGAGTACCCTTCAATTCTGTTTACAGGGGCCCTTCAGCTATCTCTCAGCTGTGGCTTCAATTCTGTTTACAGACGGCTCACATGCTGTCTTGGTTGATGTTTTTGAGCTGTGAACAACAACTGTACAGCTCGTTTGGCCTAGTCCACTTCGTATCAAGCATGACGAGTTATTCTCAACATGTTGATCCTGTCAAGGTGGGAACCACCACCCGTAGCCAGCAAAACGGAAATTCACTGTGGCAAGCTGGACGTTTTTACCCAAATCCATTTCTTAAAACTTAAAACTTTTGGGCAGTAAACCATGTTATTAATATACTGTACTGTATCTCTCATTATCATTCATTATCTATGGGTATCTGAGATAGTTCATTCCCAAGTTTCTCCGTTTCTCCTATCCATTTCTGCTCCGCCAAGCGTGGCAATTTTCATTGCCCCTGCCACCTCCCACCGACGAAACTCCTACACACTGACACATGATCACGTCAGTGGTTGGGCATCGATCGCCCGCTTGAGCGCCATCCATGTTCGGGGCTAGTCCATTCGGCAGGTGAGTTGTTACACAGTCCTTAGCGGATTTCGACTTCCATGACCACCGTCCTGCTGTCAAAATGAACCAACACCCTTTGTGCATGTAGGTCCAGGGCATGGATCAGGGCTTGAAATTTTGAGCCGCAGCCATATATTATCTTTGTCCACAATTTTCCGTATCAAGGCTTTCTGCCTGTCTGGCACCATATTTTCCTGAGTACCCTTCAATTCTGTTTACAGGGGCCCTTCAGCTATCTCTCAGCTGTGGCTTCTTGGTACGGAATCCTCTGGATATGCAGACTTCTGCTCTGTCAGAAGCTGTGGGATCTCACCATGGCTGGAGATTGAAGTGAATCCGTGCGTGGTTCCTGGTGCCGCAAGATAGCAGGCAAAAAGTGACAGAACAGCACATGATGCCGTGATGCCCACACTGCTTTGAGTAGCGCTGCAAAACAGTTTTGGGCCCAGTCAGGCAAAAAACTGTATCTTACAGCAGTCAGAAGCAAAACACGTGCAGTGGCACTTCCGGTGATGGGTGAAGCACTGCCTCCATGATGCAATTTTGGGGAGAAAAAGGCCAACTGTTTTGGCTGGCAGCGTAGGGAATCAATGAAGGGAGCTGGGAAGTTTAAGAAAGGTTGGTTGTACTCTTTGTCCGCCCATCGGAAATCTCACACATGTTCGATGGGCAAAGGTATCCTGTCACAGAGCAACATCCGCATTCAGAAAAGGACATCCCTGAAAATGCGTCTTAATAATGCTTATAATGCTTATATTCAACTTTGGGACCTGCAAAATTTGGCCTACATGGCCTAGCTGCTAAAGATTGCACGGCGGAATTGAAAGTCTGAAAGGAAGGGTGAACTGTGAAGACAAACAAGCAACTCAATACTTCTAGAAGGCACTGATCGACCGAAGGCACTGGTAACCTGTCTACAAAGAGAAGAAAAATCAAGGTTGACCCCTTCTTCAATGCTAGTTCTTCGAGCGCAAAAGAAAGAAAGGATGTGGGACACTGTTGTTCTGGGCCAGAAATGCCATGGTCTCACCATGTTTGACTGGTATCTTCGCAGAATCTGCAGTGGCACTTCTGTCACATAGCCAACTCCTCATCACTCCAGTGGGCAAACTTCGGAAAAATGCTTAGCCACTTGTCAAGTTCCTGGCAACTCTCAAAGATTGACATATCATGCCAAAGGATGTGACTCAAAGAAAATTTGACGCCGGCATCCCTAACAGACAAACACAACACATTCTAAGCGTCTTATTGAGATAAAACGGTTCCCACTTAATCCCCAGCGCAGAGCGCATTTCAACCTATTTCCGAAGGCTGATTTGTGAGTGCCAAAATAGGGGTGTCGGGCGCAGATGGCGGGTCAATCCGGAGACTGCAAGGTTCTAAACATCTCTCAAACCCGTTGTACATTCGAATTCAACGCAACAAACACCTACTGATGTTCCCTCTTTTTAATTCTTATCAATTCTTTTCATAAAGTTGGGCTAGAACCATTTGTCCAGAGTCAATTTAACCATTGACGTTCAACCCTACAATAGTTTCTCGCTTGGCATATGCGCAGGCACAAGAAAGCCGGTCACATCTTTTTTGCATCTGTCAGGAGTAGGCATATAAGGATTTGATGGGACAGTGTGTACTTTCGTTTCTGGATTTAGTGTTGTGATCCTTTCAGTGTAAAGAATAAACTTGTGCCTGGCAAAGGTCGAGGTTTGCGAACGCTCACTGGGACTTTATTTCAAATTGCCTTCCTTCCCATTCAATTCCTTTCAAAACTCTTATCCAGCTCAAACTCAGGTCGTGGAGTTGTGACGCTCATGGTGGCCGTCAAGGCGGACGTGCGGTTGCTTTTGCGCGGCACAACGGGCATGGGTCGTCAGCTCTGAGCTGAGTCGAGTCTCATTTTGTGAGGTGCCATGCTTTGCCGGAACCCCCTTTGAAACTGTGCGCTCTTCAGCTTAGACAACCTGGATTGAGACCCGGTTCCTATCAAAATCGAAGAGACCTCTTTCTCATGAGTTGAGGCAAAGGAACGAACGGTTTCAAGCGTGACCTGCAGTCTGGAGCGATCGATGTTGTCTTCGTTGGAAAGGCTGTTTCGATGACTGGGATTTTATTGATGTGTTTTGCTGAGCCATGATTTTCACCTCCAAATCACACCAACGGGAGAGTAAACGTCCAAATTTTCAGCATCTGGAAGGCTTTTGGAGCAAACACTTGCAACAGGACCGCTGCTCCTTTGTTGCTGTGTGCACATTTGGGATGAGCATCCTTTGCTTCTGGGTTTCACTGCTCCTACGAAAGAATAGACAAACACCCTTCAGGTTAACCCAAAAATTGCACTTAGTACCACGGACAGGCTTGTTGAAATCCTTCCGGAAAGCAAGCCGCACAGAATAACGGAAGGATACTTTGCTGTGAAAACGCCGACCCGACTTCAGGTGCTCGCACTTGGACAGCAAGCATAACTTCCTGCTGAAGCTTCTATTTCACTGGTACCAATTCATCCAAATTAAGCATCTGGAAGGCTTGTGGAGCAAACACTTGCAACAGGACCGCTGCTCCTATGTTGCTATGTCCAGGTTTGGGATGAGCATCCTGTGCTTCTGGGTTTCACTGCTCCCACGAAAGAATTTGAATACTCAAACATGTTGAGAAAGACTGGCTTGTCAGAGCCCAAAAATTGCACCTTCCAAAAGAGACACAGAGACCACCCTCTTGCACTGGGAGTTCTGTGTTTTCTTTGCCAGTCATCACTCCATAAACCCTTCTGCTTGACAGTCTGTCTGGAGAGCTTCAGTCAAGATGTCACGCTTCAGCTGAGCCTCCGCTCCAGCAAACTGGAGATGAATATCAGGTCCTGCAAACGACCATGTCTCGCTCATTCAGAAGCTGGGGATGTAACCGATGTAACCCATAAAAGTGGGGGAGTTGAATGGCTAATCTCAGCTATTCTCTGTTTAACCGTTAATCATAGTTCATCTCTATCTTCTAAAAAGAACAACCTGTCTTGTTGCGCCATGAGAACATGATTTCCGCACTATTTTTGGAAGGCGGTCCTGTCATGTCGCTAGAAACTTGAGGCCAAAGGGTAAGGAACGATTGCTAGGAGGGTGGGTCGAACATGGTCGAACCAAGAAGACGTAGAAACAAACCCTGACTTCTTCACCTGTGGAGCAGTCATAAGGCGTCGAAACTCCACTCCCCCCATCTAGATGATCGTTTGAAACACAAATCGTTGCAGGCATACGTAAATCTCTTGTTGAAAGAAATGCACCTTGCTCACGAAGATGCTGAATCAATATGAAACCAATGTTGCTACTGCTGATGATGATCTTGGAAAGGAGGAAGAGTAGGGGAGCAGGAGAACGCAGATGATGAGATGATGATGTCGAATCATAGTGATGAATACATGCACTGCTACTTTCACGATGTCTCCATGAACATCAGGAGAAAACGAGGGAAAAATATGGAAAAATCATATATCGCCGGCATGGTTTGTGGAGATTCGCTAATGAAAACAAGGCTGTATTTATATGGTTGAGTTTCATTTTTTCAAACTCTATTTGCATTGTTATTTTTTCTAGTTTTCCAGACCTCCAAATCCTCAGCCATTGCTGCCGTGGAGGGAGTGGGGGTAATGGGGTATGGGGGGAATTCCTGACCCGCTCAAAACGGAGGCTTCAAAAATGCCATAAAATTCATGCTTGGGTTTGAAAAACTGGTTTTGAGTAAGGTTCCCCTTTTGGCTGGATTTGAATTGTTCAATCTTCATTCTTTGTGTTTTTGGGAACCATGTTTTTAAGCGACAATATTGTAAAGAGAGCCTCTCTGCACGCCTGTCTCTGCGCCTTGCCTCCACACCTCCTGACCTTCCCCAGCAAAGCGACAGAAATCACCTTCAAGACGCATTAGTTCTGCGGCTGCGAACTCAATTCGATCATGAAAACACGCCCACCGCAACTGCCGCGCAACTGACGCTACCATCCACCAACGACCTAAACACGTTTACACGAACAAACAAAGTGTTGCACTGCACGTAACTTCTACCTCTGAAAATGCACCTTGATGCAACATGTCCACTGTGCAAAGTCTCATAGAGTTGCCCAAAGTAGCACGACAGAACACGCATACACTCAAGGCCCCTTCAACGCAGCAATTCCATTGTGCAAAGTCACCAAGAGATTGCAAAAAAACAAAGCACGAGAGTGCACTTCAACCTGAGTCACCTGGACGCAGTTCAACTGAGCGAAAAAGAGCCATGACTTGAAAAACACCAAAGCATGAGAGTAAAAAAAACGACACTGATCGAAATCACCTTGACGCAATGGTTAAGCCACTGCGAGCAGCAAATCGACCATGAAAATGCGCCCGCCGCACCTTGATGCAGCATTTTCACCGCGCAAAGACTCACTGAGTTGCAAGAAAACATAAAACGACGTGATGTCGAGGGTGTGTGAGATTGAGATGCTGTGAAGACATGAAGTTGAGATGCTGTGAAGTTTTGACATGAAGTTGAGATGCTGTGAAGTTTAGATGACATGAAGTTGAGATGCTGTGAAGTTTAGATGACATGAAGTTGAGATGCTGTGAAGTTTAGATGACATGAAGTTGAGATGCTGTGAAGTTGAGATGACATGAAGTTGAGATGCTGTGAAGTTGAGATGACATGAAGTTGAGATGCTGTGAAGCTTGGATGACATAAAGTTGACATGTTGTGAAGTTTAGATGGCATGAAGTTGAGATGCTGTGGAGTTGGGATGGTGTGAAAGTTGGGATTATGCAGAGTTGAGAAGGTGTGAAGTGCGGACTATGTGAGCTTGAGATGATGTGAAGTGGGGATTTTAAATTCATCCGCAACTTTGGGGTTTCTGCTTGAGACGTCCTTTTATTGTATACCTTTCGAAAAAGTGATTTTTGGCTCCTTCAACCCGTCCCCGTTCATGGTAGAACAGGACAAGTTTGTCTGAAAATAGGGAACCCTATTCTATCTCATGGTTAAAGAACTTGAGGCCCAGGGGTAAGGGACGAAAGCTAGCTTGGCAGGGAGCTTGGCACGAAAACACGATGCTGAGGATGCAGATGCTGCCGCTTTTGCTGCCGACATGCCAATGGTGTCCCCGTGGGGGATTGAGCCACGGCCAAACTGCTTGTGAACCAGCCAGGGGGGGAGGCTCGGAGGGGGGGTAGTTAAATCATAGTAAGTACGGAGTTTTTTTTTACAACAAACCCACGGAGCCGACCTTCCACCAACATTGTGCACATGGGATCTTCCGGCCATAGGACCCAAAGAACAAGAGAAATAAGGTGGGAGTTTCATGCGATGTGAGATTCCAGCTCCCCCCATACTTGCTAAAGCAAGAGATGCAAGAGGGACTTCAGCTAGCAGAAGCTAGCTTTCGTGACAAAGTTGTCCCAAAATGGCAAGAACTTGGGGCATCCCCCATTTTTACAACACCCCCTAACCAATCCATGATTAAATCACCACAAAAAATCACTGTACATCTCCAAATTTAGGCTTGAGATGCATTCCCAAATACACAAACAATTCCCACAAACATTTCATCAACAATCCCTTCATTGCATTCACAAATCTGAAATAACCTAAGCAGCGAATGATAACCCCAATGTCAACCATCAGGCGTGGTACCGGGAATGAGGAGTGCCACTGCCAGTTTCGGTCCTCTTTGAGGTGAGCAGCGTCCAGCTTCCCCAGCTTCCCCAGCTTCGCCAGCTTCGCCTTCGCCATGGCACCCAGCTGCGGCTGCGGAACGGGGGGCGTCCGAGATTTGGTGACCGAGAGATGCAGATGTTGGCCATGTAGGGAAGGTGGAAAAAGGGATGTGCCTTTTCTTTGGGATTCATGCATATTATGCATACGTAGGGGATATACGATGGTTGTGTTTGCATGGCCACAGCAAATCAACAAATTCGTCGAGTTTTAGGAGTCCTTGAGTTCTCCTTCGACTTCTTGAATCCAGTGACAAAAACCAAATATTCTGTTCTGATACAGTTCTGAACTCCTCGCTCTTGCAGCTGCATGGTTTCAATTGCATTCGCAACTGAGGCTTGAAAAGAATATCGGACGGAAAAGGCAGCTTCAAGAGCAGAACATGAATGAAGACAACGGGCTTCACTGGTGGTTTCAAACATTAAATGTGTGTGTGTGTCAACCCTATTGAAAAATGATCCCCAATTCCAGCGCTTCAAGTGGTTCTGCCAAAGGTCCTCAGTGCTTCCTTTGCTGGATTTCTATTCGCCAATCCTATGCCAATCATTTGTTGGTCCCCCCTCTGATTCCACAGGAGCATGCGCCGTTAGATGTTACTGGTGTAGGTGGGCCACCAAACTTGGAGTTGTTGCGCCGTTGCGCCACTCGTTGCGATGATGACCTATAGGATAGTGCCACTTCATCACGTCAGGATACTCATGAGTCCACTACAGTAGGCCTACCTCTACTGTAGCCTGCGCCATGACTATCCACCGGATTCCTTGGTGACTCCAATGTCCAAACATCCACTGGGGCCTAAGACTTTGATCAAACCAAAACCGGAAACAACTGTGTAAGTTGATAAGTTCACAAAGAATCTAAGACATGTTATTACATGAAAGAAACCATAAATGTCATACTTATCTGCGGTATATCTGAAGTAAACATTACTCTTGACAAACACCCACACATACACACATCTGAATCTGAGGCAGATTTGTTGTGTCTGTGTGTAGATGTCAATATCAGGCGAAGGGAGGGGTGTGCACGGGATATAAGATGTACGTAACTGTACGTATATATGATGTGCACGGGATGATCTCTCGTGCTCAAACTTTGGTCCCAAAAACAAAAATGATTTGGTCCGCCTAAAACATGACAATAACATGTATGTGGTCTGCCTGGGCCTTGAATCTAGACCCAGATTGGATTATTCAAACATCGGAAAACAGGACGTTTGTCCAGCGCTGCCTTTTCCAATAATCAGCCCCGCCTTTCTTGAATCGACAGGCATAGACACAACTTCGTATCCTCAGTTGGGACTCACTGAGGCTCAAAGGTGGTGTAACCATGGACTCCATGGACACACTGAGTTGGTCATTCTTAGCATTAGAACATTTCAACCCCCCCTAAATTCATGGCCAGCTGCAGGCCAAGCGTCCGCCAAGTCTCCTCAACATCTCATCGAGGACGCTTTTGCAATCGTCTGGCTGGCCAGAAACGACACAGTCTTGCATGGAGCTCTGCTCTGTGGAGTCCTCAAACTGAATCTCCACATCTCGCTCGCCCTTGATGTCTTTGATGTGCACACCGTTCTTACCCAGAAGCACGTCACTCTTCAGGCGCTTGCTGATCCGTAACTTGATCAAGGAAAAGTCGAGGTAAAGAGCTTCTTGGAGAAGCTCTTCGGCATGGTCAACTTGTCGTTGATTTCCACGAATTTCAACGAGGTTCTCTGCCTCGCGAGGGATCCTCAAGAATGCCTCCACAGGGCAGCAGAAGGCAGGTTCGCCGTGACAAAAAAGTCAGCATGATAGCAGCGAATGCAAATGGGGCTATAAAACAAGCAATTTGGGAAACTAGAAGTTGTTCCTTGGGACTGGAAACCTGTGATGCGATCAGCTCAACCTCTCACCTAATCATCCACCAGGATCAGAGTTTAATACCATCTCCACTCTTGCCCAACTCGTTTCCAACTGCCCTGGCATTGGTGATCAATGTGACAATCCAAAACTGATCAGTCCATCTAGAGAATGAAAAAGGTCTACGAAACATTATGAAACCCATCATTTTCACAGTCAGAGTGCTGTGACACTCATCAAGTGTACCCTCCGTCCTGAAACATGGCTTGCTGAAAATACCCCAGCTATAGTTCGATGATTTTCGCATCGAAGCACTATTAAAAGCATGAATTCCCAGCTAGCCATGTTTGATGACACCAAATGAACCAAGATTCCGCGAATATTCCGTTGGGTTTGCCGTTGAATATCCCCATTAAACGATATTAAACGTCCCAATTATATATGCATATCTAGAGATTGATAGTCTATCAATATGCCATTGACATTCCATTCCCTCTCCCCTTCCCCAAGATTCTCCCAGTCATCTCCAATCACTTATCGCCCGCCTCGGCCTCGCAGCCAATGGCCTTCAGCCGGCGCCACATGAAACGCCCTGCGTGGGGAAGAAGTCGCAGCTCCTTGGTGATTTGTCGATGCTCCTCGCGACAGCTCGCAACAGCTGGTGTCTCACCAGTCACAGAAGGGTCTTTCCTCAAGAGAAGTAAGCCTAAGCAGCTATATAAGCAGCTATACAAGACGGAGAAGGAAATTACTTTTCTATCTTGTCCATTCGTTGTTGGGCGTTACTGTAGGATACTGTAGGTATCTGTAGGTATCTGTGGGTTTAATGGTCGCTTTCCCGCTTTCATCTCTTGATGCTGTAGATGGTATGCTTCACTGCTCCTGTATGAAAGCCTTCAGCCTGGAGTAGACAAGCTCCACATCAGCAGTGGGTCCAGCAATCCTCACGGTCGTATCCGGATCTTTTCCTTGGCGCAGCGCATTGTGGGGCTTCAAGGGCTGATGCTGGAAAGTGCCAAGTTTCTAACTTTCTAAGAGCCTGCAGCTCACCTGTCCTTCAGGAATTTGCTGCAAAATGATACAAAATGTGAGCTTAAAATTCTCCCCCTTTCCCGTGAATAGCTCCCTGATGCTCCCTGCACGGCTAGTTCTGTCCGACACTAAAACTGTTTCAAGATGAGTCTAGAGCAATGAGCCACAAAATATCGCTTGTCTATGCGGTACTCCTCTAGAAACGTCCATGTTTTGCAAGCAAAGCAGAGTAAAATGATGTAAAATGATTGTTAGAAAGGTTCCCTGCCAGGCTTGGATTGGCTTTTATAGCACACCCTTCAGAGTCAGTTCCAAGTCTCCGACGTGGACATCAACAGAGGTGTTCTGGCGGAGTCGCTTGATGTTGACTCCTTCTTTTCCAATGATCATACAACGAAGGCGCCCATCGTCAACCTGCAACATACTGGAAGCACACAGGCGCAAAATGTCTCAGCAGATCTATCATTGGTTTGATAGGCTGACTAGATGTTGCTGGGTTTGAAGAACCAAGCCTAAGCTGCGACCCGCACCCAGGGCTGAGACGTCTCTCGTTTTGCACATGCATACACTGAGCACTATTCCAAATCCAGCAGTCGAAACAGTTCACCCGATCTGGCCTGCAACTGCTTGGAAAGAACGGTTGGCAGCAAATCTTCCAATGCTTTCTTCATCTTTTCCCGCCTTAGGGCAAACAGCGCTGCTGGATGTCACTCACCGGATAACCAGCGAGACGTGACTTTGCCAGGGCTGTCAGAGTCTGAGTCTGCAACGTCAAACATCAACAATGCCTTGCTGTGGCTTAATAAATAAGCACCAACCAACCGGCCAAAAAACTTGGCCAGTTTAGGGTAAAAAGCCCCCAATGCTTCGGGCAAATAATAGTTGAGCCAAACCCAGCCAAACTTCCGAAGAGTTACTCCGCTGCATTTCCCCTGATGTGCAAGATGTCATCCTTAACTGCAAACTTTCCGGGCAGCTTGCCAGAGAGCGTTCTGGAGAAGTAGCCTGGGGTCTCGCCATGGGCTTCCCCGAAAAGAGACCCGCAATGCCCTGCTACAAACATCATACGGATTACGCCATTCTTGGTCTCTGGGACGGAACTGGCAGCTGCTTTCAATGCAAGTCTCTGTGGCAGTATCTGATTGCTGGCATGTATGATGTAGAACAAGGTTTGCAACGGTTTCCGATTTACCCACCTTTGCATTGAACTATGGAGCCACAAGGCATTGCATGTGTCCCTAAGAGCTTCTATGCGCGTCGAGGCATCAGTGTGAAGGCACACAGAAACTGTACGTATATAAATCAGGAAGGTCACCCAGTTTACCACCAGCAATCCTCAAACCTACTTGCAGGATTCGCAGATGGCTTGACAGATACAATCTACCTTCAACCATGTTGTGCTACCATAACCCGCAAGAACAAACCCTGCCCATCCCTTGCCTCCCATGTGAGGCGGTAGGGGTAGAGCTTCCCAGCAGCGGGCTACGGCATTCACCAAATCCATCACCAAACCTTTCACTTCAGCGACTTCTTCGGCATCGCCACCCAGGTGCAACGGCAGCTCTCCTGCACCGTGGCTTACCAATCTGTCCACCCTTGTGGCTATCATCCTAAAACAGCTTGGAGCAACCACCATGTTGACTCAAGTTGACCAAGAACAGCTGGAACACATCCGCACTCAAAATGCCCAAGGAGTAGCGCTGACCATGCCTGATTCTGACCACTCATTGTCAAAGCTAATGTCAACTGTTGAGTAGTTGGATTCAGCTTGCCACCGCTGAAAACTGCTTCGTACCGCATCCTGCCAGCATGGCAGAAAAATCAAGGTCTTCCCACCTGAAAGAATCGTGTTGTTTGGTTTTTTCAGCAGTAGGAACGGAATCCTTTTCAAATTATCACAAGGTTCAAGCAACTAATTCATGGCAAAAGTAGGGAAACGTTGCAAAACCGCCTTTGATTCACCGCGCAAGTCATGTGGGGAAGCTGTGGACAACGGATGCCTTGCGTTTCGAAAAAGGCATGAAACACCGCACCTTGGCTCGAACATCTTTCAGGTCGACTGCTTCGCAGTGGAATGTGGACAAGATCCGCTGATAGTGCTTGATCCCATCTTCCACCTTCAAAAAGCAGTGGTTATGCATTGATTTATGTACTGGCACTGGGTTCATCATGTGGTTCATCTGAATTTGCAGGCACAAATTAGGACCCCACGGGCCAGGAACAATTTGAGGCATGGCAGTTGGCATTTATGTTCAGAGTTTAAAGAACGAAGCAAGCCAATCAGCTTGCTAACAACTGGGCATACCGAATATTAGCAGCAACCCGCATATTCTTGGCCCCTGCCTGCCGTTCATCTTGCAAAGACAGGACAGCCCCAACGGAACTGCGAAACTCCTTCCATTTCTGCAGCAAGAATCGTTTGGCAGTGCGTGGTGGATTCAAGGTCTCTGTATGAGGCGCAACTGTGTGATGATGCCGCAGTTCCACTGAATGCCCACCACAAACGGATGTGGCTTTGCGATGAAAGTCAGCTGCTCCGTAGTCTTCTTTGCTTGCGAATCTTTTGATTGGCACCTCGAGCAGACCCAAATTGGCTTTGTGTGGTTTCTTCAAAATGGGCTATACCCCAAGTTAGAGCAATTTGATTTGGGAGCACGATGATGATAAATCATTGGCTCTTAGATGTTGTGTGCACCCTATTCTCTCTTCCTTGAAACCTGCACTTGGAGTCAAGCCACCTCGTAGTTGTCGTCGTCAAAGGCCATGCGAAAAGCATAGAGCCTTCTGTTGTCCATGCTGATGTGCCGATCCCCGTCCTGGCTGAGGGATTCTGAAACACCAATCCTCCAAGTGTGTGGTCGGTCCTTCTTGCGGCCAAAAGCGAAACAATGGCTTCGTCCAAAACCGGCTATACCCGTAAAATCACGGACTGCATACTGACAACATTCCCCTTATCATATGGCGACTTGGGGGCAGTGCCTCATTTTCAGGCATATATCATATATCGTATACCCTCTGGCAGCCTAACCTGGCAATGAGAAATGCCAAAATCTCCACTACTTGTATTGATTTGTAGATAAATGTTCGAAATAGAGTGGGGTAGCTTCCAGCAACTCATATTTGATTACCAGAAGGTACCTGACCCTAAATATGAATTTGGTTAGTTTCGCCCCTGAACATTCTTAAACATCTCCATCTTATCCGAAAAATATATCATGTATCAAAGGATTGTGGTTACTTACTTATATCCTCTCAATATCGCTATAAATATTTCCATTTTCAGACAACCCCACATATCATATCACTGGTTGGTGGTTTCAACCCCTATGAAAAATATTGGTCAGTTGGGATTATTATTCCCAATATATGGAAAAATAAAAAATGATCCAAACCACCAACCAGTATCAAGTTGGTTATACAGCAACAATATCCTATCAACATCCCCATTCCCAAATTATCTTGCAATAGTATGCAATATTTATACCTGAAGACAGCTCAAGGATCATCAACGACGTTGATGTAGGGAATCTTCTCGATCACCCATGGATTCGCCAGCAGCAAGTCTACAGTGTCTTGCAGAGGGGTGCCATCAGTGAAGGTGTCTGCGATGGTGGCCTCCGGCTTCGGTATATTCAAATTGATGGTGTGTCCAGTGATAGTTTCAAGAATTGGTAGTAGTTTGTGCCATACGAAAGAAGACCAAGTTATTTGACCCTAAGAACTGGGAAACTTATATCCGTTGGTGTCCCTTTTGTATGGGTAGCAACTGAAGGTGAAGGTCACAAGTTGGAATTTGAAGCTCTGTCACTTTTGTCAATTGGCTGCACTCTTTGCCTGAGAGAACAAGATCTGGCCAATCCGACACCTCTCGATACGCCATCGATGGTTGCCACCATTGGAAGCCTGGTCACGAAAGTGCCAGAAAATTTGGGATGCAACGATGCCCACACATTGGCATTGCTGCACAACAGCATGTTGACATGTTGCTGGTCGTTTGGGTTTCCAGTCTTCATCTGTGCCCAGTGCAAGAATGGTTTTGACATGAGGCTCTAGTCTGCGGCTGTTTGATCACTAGGGAAAAAAACACAGAAAATGCTAGTGGTTCAGGGCAAGCACAAGGTACATTCCTTGCTTATCCTTTTTTCATATGGTTCAACAGTCATTGTGAGAACAACGTTCGCTCCACAGGGCCCCGTCCCGGCGCCTCCCACTTTTCCCAACAACTTGGGCAATATCCTCGATAGAGGTCCCCTTCACCGCAGGACTTGCACCACGCGGTATAAGCCTGGCCCAAGCAGAGCACTTCACCAACTCTTTCTGAATCGAAGAGTGAAATTCTACATGCCATGACCATCATGGCAGTGTCATCCTTTAAGCGGATGGGCGCTGAAACCTATCATGGGTCGCAGTAAATCATGATAAATCCATGGCATGTCCCATCTAAGTTGGTCATGGAAGATCCAGCACGAACACTTCCCCCATGGATAGTTTTATCTTTCCAATGCGACTACAGTCTCCACTGCACGAGGAGGTAATAAATTGATAGCCGGGTGCCTGCCAAGAATTCGAAGGCATCACGCCGAGCTTGAGCCAACAAATTCCCGCGGAACACCCGTTTGTTCTGAGTAAATACCATTGAATATGCCTAAAATGCATTTCACAGGGACTCCTGAGTTTCGATGGGTAACCACATCTGTTTGGTAAGGATTCATCGATTCATCCCTACAGGAGAAAAATCAAAGTAGAAAATGTTGCAACATCACCGCATAGTCGAAGCATGAAAGCTGTGCCCAAGTTTCTGGAACCATATCATATGCAAGTAGAACAAGTCAAAATGATGCGCATTCTCTCATATCTCCACTTTTCGCTCTGTCAGTGGCAGGTTCATTGCTCCATAGATGACGCGGCTGTGAGCTTGTGCACAATGACCGGAGAGAGTCAGCCGATAATTTTGGCGTGAGAACAAAAATCTCGAGAAAGCCTTCTGCACACACGGAAATGTGCTGCGTGCCGCAGGCTACTGATATCCGCAGTTGGGTTGCAAGTTCCACCTTTCTTTGCCCATAGATTTGGAATTTGGAAACAAACCCAACGCGCACGCTGATCTTTAGCAGAATAGTTCTTATCTGGCAGCTTCGGCAACACGACTGTAACATGATCGTATTTGGATTTTAGATTCTGCTGGTGAATGCGAAATCCGCTATTGACACCTTACACTGGGAGGGAGGGAGAAAGAGCGAGAGAGAGTGATAGAGACACTCCGAAAATGTGTGGGTGCATTTGCATCTGAAGCTCAATGGATGTGTAAACTGCTGAAGATACATGAAAATACTTTCTTGAGGCTAGTTCCCCACAAACTCTGGATGTTTCATTATACATTGCACTGGACTAGACAGGTGAGTCGCAGGCACTAAATTCAAGACTGGCAGGGAAAGCCATTGATGGGATATTGGAACCCCGTGGCCTCCCAAAAGGTCTAAAGCACACTTCTTCTGCCAAACATGCCTCGCACTTATTTTTGTTTACCTGTCGAGTGTTGAGACTCAGCCGTGTTTTTTTGCAGGTCAATCGATTGACAAAACCGTGCCTCAACTCGTGGGATTGTCTCTAAAATTCCCCAACATGCGTATTTCCATTGGAATATGGATGATGGACCATGGTCCCAATGGTAGTCTGGGGACGAATATTTTGAGACAACCCCATGTCAAGATGTCCACCAATTCAACTTTTCTCCTGCCAAGGGCAGCTGATCCCCTGGCGAACGCCTATGAGCCTATGGTTTTGCTGTGCTCATAGGTCTCATCCCATTCAGCAGCCTTTCGTGTAGAAGCTGTCGCTTGCCTCGGGCCCGCCTGCTTGGTGGGTAAAGAAGGGGATATCTTCCCAACTACCCCTGCTGGCTACAAGCCAAATGTCAAGCCCCAGTGAAATGATAAAAATTGGCTACCAATTTTCCAGGAATGTTACTTTTTGTTGAGCACCTTTGAAGCTGCAATAGCCCATTCCTTGCTGACCATTCAAATCAGTCAAACTCGACATCGGTATGTGTCACAATATCAAAAATACTGGCATCGACGGTGCTAAACTCAACGCCAAAGATTGTCACATACAGGAGTTTTTTGAAAAGGCTAATCGTTCTGCTATTTGGGGCGGCCTTGCAGGCCAAAGACACAGTGACACGGTTTGGTTCTGAAGCTTTCGCACATGGGAAACTTGATGTTTTGACCTGAAACCATTTCAACTGGACCCATAATTGATACTTAAAATTCTGCTCGAGCGTCTCTTGCACAAAAAGAGTTCGACAAAATGGTACCCGGTGGACAGTTGTGGTGCACCATGCATGCGTTCAATCCAAGAATCTGGGAGTTTCTGAGATACGCCCTGAGATTACACCTTCTTTTCTCTTTATTTGGCGATAAATCCAACACATCAATGGATATGTCGGGCTCAGGGCGTATTCCGCCACTTCCAAATTTCCTTGTGCACTTGTTGAGCTATAACCTGGTAGCAGCCGCTGGCACAGAACGGTGGCTCACGTGAGAGAAGCAGGAAAGCGGGGCCGGCATGATATGGCCCAGCAATTTGGCTCCCAAAATACAGTCATCATACCCATTAGTTCGATCGAATTCGAGCATGGTCGAGCGACTTGGTGAGAAATAATGCTAAATGGCACCAATTTGGGAGATTGTAGGGTGTACTGCGAGGGGGTATTTGAAAAATCCCTAGAAAGAAAATTGCGGGGACGAGATTTCAAAATTGATATGTTGAATATCCCCGTTGCTTGTGCCTTTTAGTCTCATGCCTCGATTTTAGCCAGCTAAAACTCCGAACCTACCTGCAAACATTTAAACCCAACGCTACTCTGGACCCTCAATTGATACCTAAACTCTGCTCGAGCGTTTCTTGCAGCAGGAGTGGTTCTCCCAACCGAACATTGCCAATTCCGCACAACTTTCACAGATTTCACACCAAAAAGACGAGTTGCTTGAAAAGGCTGCTCCGTCTGCAAATTAGGGGCAGCCTAGCGCCTCTTTTGCTGCGATGGAGTTTTAGGCCTGGGCTTTTTTGCGTGGCTTTCGCACGACTTTCACAGATTGGACACCAAAGACGAGTTGTTTGAAAAGGCTGCTCCGTCTGCAAACTCGGGGCAGCCTTCCGTGGCTAACAAACACGTCTTAGCATGGCTCGGTTCACAATCTTTCTCATTTGGGCAACTTAATGTTTGCCCAACATTATCCTGGACCCCCGGGTAGTCCACCTGGCCGTCCATGCAGGACAACTTGAAACTCCTTGAAGAGTACATGAAATACGTTGGGACGCTAAAATTGCACTAGCTACTCACAGACAAGACCCTAGCACTAGTCGTGGAACCCTTTACTTTTTCCACCGATCTCTGCTACATGCATAGGCAGCGAGAAATTCCTTTCAAACGAAGTGCCAGTTTGGCTTCCAATGGGATCTCGATCTGCGTTTTTGAGTGGACTCAAAATTACAATCCAGAGACGCTTAGCGACCATAATGCAACTTTGTTACCGGGTCTAAGATGCATTTGAAAGGCACTGAGTTTGATGAGGCTGAATGCAGAACCATGTTTTGCAGCTTCGTTTTGAGTGATTTGAGGGAAAGCTTAAAACAGGTCCTGGCCAGGCAAATGTTCCTGCCGACTGCTTGCTTAGTTCGCACTGTTGAGGAGATGGTAAAGGGGGAAATATTAACAGACCATACCTGAATGTACCAGCACATGCCAAGGGGTGCCGTTATGGCACCCCTTAGGGAGGGGGTGTCAAAATGGCGCCCCTTTATTTCTAAGGTGTTTCTCAACCTGTTTTGGGTCATCTGGGATATACATTTCATCTTTGCTATCTGAGGCCACGGAAGCAATGCGTGTGAGTTTTTTTTTTGGCACCCCCAAAAATGGCGCGTGTCAAATGTGTCATTCAGAGCAGCTCAACCCATCCAAGGATCATAATCTGACCAAAAAAAGGGACTGACTTTGCCAGTTTTTGCCCCTCCTCACGCTTGCTTGGATCGGCGACAGCGATCAATGCAATTATCACAGTTTGCGTGTCGGGGGGATGTGCAGGGGGTGCCAAAACGCCACCCCTTTAGGCTAAGGGGTGTCGTTTTGGCACCCCAAAGAACACTCGATAGGGGTTCCAAAACGTAGCCCCTTGGAAGGTCTTCACCAAAAATGAAGTCGGGTGCGCAACAGATGCCACGCGGGTGGGATTGGAAGATTTTGGGTTGGAACTCATCATTTTCTGGTGTGCCATCTCCATGAACGCTAGTCCATTAGGCACCCCTTAAGAATCCCAATTCTTGAAATTCATTAGGCACCCCTTTGAACGTGCTGGTAGACACAAATTTGAACATCCCAAGTCCACTTCCTCTTACTTTTGTCTTCCGATCGTTTCGTCTGTTGCTCCTGCGTCCAACTTCAACTGCGGCACTTCTTGAAGCGTCTCGTGCTGGTCGGGGGTTCTCCCGCCGACCAGTCAGGATCAACTTTTGGGTTGCGCGTGACAGATCGTGAGAAACATGAGAAACCCCCCAAACACAAACACGTATTTGTTTACTTAAATATTGGCTTATCAGAAAATGGCCGTGACAGCCAGTGACACAAAACCAAACCTTCTGGATAAGCAGAAAACGAATAGTTTTGGCAATCTTGATGTCCTAATTCTGATTTCCAAAATTAGCACGGAAAACATGCTGCGCTAAGTACGGGAATTCGATGCACTTTCCAATTTTTAACGCCTAAGGTTAAGAAATAACTCCTTTCTCATGAGTGAACTTGTCCCACCACCTTTTGATCTTCGAGGTTGCGAATGATTGTTTAATGTTGTTGATGCAGCGGTCAGTTGGAAAAAAACTCGGTCCACTTTGCCAGTTACTGTAATACCAAACCGACTAAGCGAGTTCGTCAGTGAGTGCCTGCAAACTGGATCCTGCACTGAAGCTCGGTCGTGATCTGATTTCTTGCTAGGCTTCCAAGAAGTTGGCAGGCAGACAGGTTCCAATGCAAATAAAGGAAGCACAATTCGCTCCAAATATCGAGGGCCAGCTCTTGGGGAGTAATGTCGTGGTCATGTCCTGATGATCTCCCCATTGTTTCTTCGTGAACTTCCCATCTTTGTGGCTGACCTGGAGATTTTCCGCTTCCATGGCGCGCCGTGGGCCGAGGCATCCGATGGCTTCGAAAACCTTGGGATTTTAGCCACAAAAATTGCTGGGAAGGATGGTTATGTCGGTTATGTACATAGCGGTCGCAACAAAAAGCGGCTCATTTAACATGTTCTCAAACATATGGAAAACTTGCTTTTTCTTTTCTGCCATCCGACTTGCTAAGGGGGGTCCGCAGCGCAATTTCACATCTGTCCGTTCAAAAGTCTGATAAAGCTTGGAGCTGGATAAAGCCTGCGGGAAGAAGTATATGGCCAATATTTCATGTGCACCCCCCCATGCACAAAAGTCATCTTACAGCAACTCCCAAGTTAGCCCATACACTTTATTGAAACTCTACTTCTGCATCTTTCTGGGTGATATTTATGCACACCTTGTCCAGCTGACCCGTAAAGGCACACCTGAGCGAAGCCAGTCACTCAAGGTCGATCTTAAGAATGGTGTGATGACCCAATGGTGTAGGATAAGTCTGAGTCATATCATGAAGTATTCTAACGCCTGTATCTATCTATATATTACAATCCCCCCCCCTTTACGGGGGGTTGGGGGGAGTAAAAACTGAAATATTTCCAAAAGGGGTAATCACCACCACCACCATGACCACCCATCACCACCAGTATGGCTAAGTTCCACACAAAAAGGGTCCCTGCGGTGCCTTTTCATCTCTTTCGACATTTGGTCGCATGAAGGTCGCACTGTCGATCTCAGGTGGAGCGCATGCTTCAACCCGCAAAACGAGGAGATGCTTGTGGTTCCAGTTCCTGCATCTCTGCTTAAACATCCTTAATTAAACCAAATTCTGGGGCAACAAAAGTCCCACACATTCCACTTGAGATCTACGTGATCAGCACTTCAGTTCGCTCGCATCGGTCACTCGTCGCGGTACACCCGGAACTTGTTGTTCGACGGTCCGCCAGTCCTTGATTTCAACCAGCCTCCGTCTGCCGGGGTGCCATCCAAAAGCCGAGCGACCGTCTCTGGCCAAGCCATTGTTCGAACATTTCTGCAGGAACGACAGGTTAGGGATGGATCTGTAGCACATACCCCAAAACTGGATAGTGAAACTGAAAAAATGGCAGGATGCTCTCAGACTTTGACCCACATCTATATTTCTCCACAAAATCATTTGTTGTGATACGCGGTATCATTGTGAATGTATGTATGTATGTATGTATGTATGTGTATATATATATGATATGTAATGTAATGTAATGTAATGCAATGTAATGTAATGTAATGTCTGTCTGTCTGTCTGTCTGTCTGCATGCATGCATGTGCGTGTGTGTGTGTATGTGTGCAGTGTGTATTTGTGTTCATTCAGTCATTCATCTATTTATTCATTTATTTACGTATCTATACATATGAAATTAATTGAAATTATATGAGTACAAAAATAGATAAAGACGAACTTCACAGTTCATACCAACCGTGTTGGCCTCGAATTCCAAATTGAGATGCACTACGCTCACCAATCCTGTTTACGAATCCTGTCAGCACCAAGGGGTCAGGTGGGTCCCCACTGGGCCCGAGGCATCACCGGCATCACCCCAAAACATGGATGGTTGATTTGAATCCTAAAGGTGTTCTGCTGGTTGTAGCTCCACTAGTATATAATTACCCTCTGGTAAACATACAGAAAACTATGGAAAATCACCATGTTTAATGGGAAAACTCACTATTTTTATGGCCATTTTCAATAGCTATGTTAGTTTACCAGAGGGTATCCCATGGGTCATTCTGATCATGGTCAAGTGTCAAGGCACATGCTCATGCCTGCAGCCAATCCGTGGTTCCAAATGTGTGTTCTTCAGCCTTGAAACGCATGCTGCAAGCAGCCTTATATTTCATTGGCTGCTGCTATCTCCATATTCACTGGATATCTATGGATATCTCATCTCTCTCAATGGTTGCAGGGGTTTTTATGCAGATTCTCATTGGCTAGTCCACACACGTCCTTGTTATGTATATGTCTACATTTCCATCGCCTTTGGACAGACAGTTAGCCCCAAAAAGGGCCATTGGTGGCGTGGTGAACTGCATGGTCAACCAAAGCGGCGATCGGTGCCTCGTTCCCCGTTGGTGGTCACTGGCTATCTATAACCCGTTGTGGACCTCTACTACCGGGGTCCAAAAACAACACGTAGTACCCAGCCAGGTACCCCCAAATCCAATGGTTTGAATCATATCATCACATTCATTTGAAACTGGTTTAGCAGTAGCAAATTGGTGTATCCGCCCGGCTGTTGTTTCTCAATATCGGATAGCCCCCCTATAAAAACCACCAAACAAAACACATAGAGAAAACCGTATGCCACGAGATTGTTCAGTACTTTTCCACCTTTTTGGGTGGCTGCCCAGGACTTCGATTGGTTTCGTTGTTGTCCCAGGCTCCTTCCCCCAGTTGTGGATCACCCTGTGCCGTTGGCAGGCGAAGTCCACCGTAGGGCGATGCCTACATCGAGAACGAATGCGGGTTCAAGCCCCAACCAACGGGCTTTCACAAGCCGGTATGAGTCAAAAAGAGCTGGTAAACCCTTCTGCGCACTGTGAACCCTAAAATAGCAGTGATTTATAGATCGTCATCCCCCATTCAGATATTTCAGCCACAAACTAGTGCATAGAACAAGGAATAAACTATTAATACTGGCTACTGTATAAGTATATATATATGTGTGTATGTATACTAGATTACTAGTTTGTTGGTTATGCACCTCAATGTGAAACATATGTTGAATTGTAGGTCTCACCTTTCCAGTGTTGCAGGACCGAAAGCCTTTGAAAGAAGAGGTCAATATTCCTCAAAGTCTACATGAGCAAGCGGAAGTCCAAATGAAGTCTCTCTTGGGCACGGCCGGGGAAGCCACAACGGAAGAGCATATGGTTGAAATGGTCAAGGCGTCTATATAATGATTGATGGTTGATGGGATCGCTATCTCCAGCCCTATGTGTAGTATAGTCGACAATCGCCCTGATTTGGTTTTGCAGCCATGATAAACTTTTAAACGATTCAATTGCATTGTATCCAACTTGGTTTTCCGGCGGCTAGATAGATCTTTGATATGATATATTATCGATATATGGATCTTATTTTTATCATATGAGTTATACCGATATCAATCAACATGCTAAGGAACATTTGAAGGCTCATTCACTTCACAAGACCCAATGGATCACCAAATGTGGGCGCATGCGGTGACTTGAATGCATGCATGCATGATTCGATCCAACAATCATCATGTGAATTTGTTTTTGTGTTTTACTTTATCCAAGACCTGTCCTTGATGTTACGATATTAACCTTAGGATATGGGCCACCAAACTGAAAGTGAAGCGGCCACTTGGTCCAGATTATCTGATTGATTTGATTTTTAATTGGCAGTATCTAAATTGCCAAGTTGGAGATGTAGCAACCATCCTTGCTGCTCAATCTAAGGATGAACCAACAAATTGGATTTGTGTGGCCCCAATGGGTGGACTATTCTGAGAAACCGTTGCTTCCGAAACGACTATTGTTTATATATGCTTTTGAAGGCTGGGGTGGGAGACAGCACTTTTTTCCCGACAAACTTCCCATTTTCAACACGTCATGGACCTAATTTACCAGGAAGCTACAGAACCAGGTCATGGTGTGCTGGCGACACCACTGGATCACTGCAAGTGCTGTTTCATCAACATCTCAAAAATGCCAAAACAGAAAGCCGCATTCGTGATCAGTAGTGCGGAAAACATCCTCGTTTGAACTTTACCCTCTGGTAATTTAACATAGCTATTGAAAATCACCATTTATAGTGGATTTTCCCATTGAAAATGGTGATTTTCTATAGTTTTTTGTATGTTTACCAGAGGGTAAACGCTGATCAATCCTCGTTGTTTCCATCCTTAGTCCTATGATGTGCCCCAACATGATGTACCCACAATGGCTTTGAAAATATTTGCACCCGTAAATCCATTGGTTTATCCTATGGTTTCCCAAAACTAACAAAATGACCATAGCTTGGAATATCCCCCAGAGACAAACCCATTTTCTTCCCCGTATTTCACCTCTGTAGCAGTCCGCTCACATCAAGCATCCGCCTGCGCAGATGAGTCCACTGTGGTCATCCCACCATTCTTAGGGAGTCCACAAAATCTCTATTTCTTGGAGTATGGTTTTAAATACCCCTCCAATGGTAGAATGGGGCAATTTCGGGGATGGTTTATTGTTGGGTTTGCCCGATTCATGGGTATATTGTGTTCACTATGTAGAGACGCTGGTAACAGTATACACTAATTACATGAAAATGGATTGAAATCTCAATCCCCAAACGAATTAAGTGCTGCTCCTAAATCGGACTAGCGGCGAAACCACCATCATCAAATGTCATCAAATGTCATCAAATGTCATCAAACTCATCTATAGATTCGTGACCCCCCTTCCCGGAAAGAAGGTCCCTCCAACTGCCATTCCTTTCTTCCAATCCCCATCTTACCATCCACGACGCCTGCTTGGGACTGGGTGTGCCCACTACCATCATGGGCACCGACGGCGGCACCGGCATAAATTTCGGATCCTTCAAATCTCCCAGGTCCATTCGCTCGCCAAGCTCGAGGCGTTCCATGGGCACCGGCGACCCCGGCGCCACCGGACCCCCCACCGCGGGACCCACTGCGGGACCGACGTTGCCACTGCCCACGGGCAAAGCAATGTGGGGCGCCACACTAGCCACGCTGCGCGGCGTGACGCGGGGCCGCGGCTCAAGGTCTTTGGGCATTGGCCTGAGAGTGGAGGGTGAACGTTCCCTTCTGATCAGCCAACCTGGTTGTTAAATGTTGTTAAGCAATCAGTAACTGGGTATCACACATCGAGTGTGTAAGCCCAATGAAAATCAAAACCTGCAATATTTATATCATGTTACCATGTTATATCCATATGCCCGTATTCTGTACATGTATGTATATTCTAAATATATATATATATATATACAGTATATGCAAGTGCTTATAGCCCACTTTTCTCTTCTTTGACATCGAGTATAGCATGCTCAAGTCTTCAGTCAGGGCTAGATTGTTTTCCCCAAGGTGATTCTCATCAACCCATCACCTTGTCAGTTCTCCAACCCTCCGAGGTTCGTCAATCCCCTGGTAAACTCATGTTGTAAATCCATCGAAATTCAAAAAAAATAAACACGAGAGAAACTGATCCCATCCTAATATCAAACACTCTCATTCTGTGGCCCAAATAGATGGTTTTATTTGTTTTTAATTCCTATATCATGGTTTCTGGGGGGGTGTTTGATCTGGGGACAAGGATGACATCTGTGTCCAGCATCGTATGACGAAATCCTGCACCACTTCATTTACAGGCTTTCAGAGTTACCAAATGTTAAACCTTCTATCATCCCATGGGGGTTCATAGTTAAACCAATAGTTAAACTAATAATACTTATAGTGATACCATATAGTTATACCATATAGTTATACCATATATATATATGTATATATGTATATAGTGTCCAATACTTAAACAGTTTCCAACCTTCTCTCCTCACTTAACGCTTCCCTTAACGATTCTCCCAAGGAACCTACAGCATTGACAGCACACACTGCAGGACACCCATATAGTTTTACCATATAGTTGGACACCGACTGCTGCACGGCCGTGGCAGGAAGTGGCTTTTTTTGCGTTTTGAACGCATTTGAAGGGTTGGGGTGGGGTGGGGCATGTTAACGTTCCTTGTAAGTTGCACGCATGTTGGATGCTACGCAACTGAAGGGTTGGGGTGGGGTGAGGCATGTTAACGTTCCTTGGAAGTTGCACACATGTTGGATGTTACGCAACTGAAGGGTTGGGCTGGGGTGGGGCATGTTAACAATCCTTGTAAGTTGCACACATGTTGGATGCTACGCAACTGAAGGGTTGGGGTGGGGGGGAATAGTGTTTCCATATTTTCTGTTGCAATGTGGGAAAATAGGCAAGGGTGTCACAAGTACAGTGCGCCCAGCATTGTCTCTTCTTGTTTTACAGTTCCAATGGCGCAGGTCCATCGGATCAGTCTCTAGTGCTAAGTTCTTGCAAGAACTGTCGCGTGTGTTCGCGGAGCGTGGACGTAACTGAAGGAAGAAACTGACGCTGCAGCTGCTGACGATCGATATGATCCTAAGGATGCTAGTGATGATGCTGAAGATGATGATGCTGTGATGATGATGATGATGATGATGATAACGATGACGATGACGATGACGATGATGACGATGATGATGATGATGGTGATGATGATGATCATGATGATGATCATGATGATGATCATGATGATGATCATGATGATGATCATGATGATGATCATGATGGTGATCATGATGATGATGATGATCATCATTATGATGATGCTCATTATGATGATGACAGTGCAAATAAAACAAGTAGTTTTCTGAAGCGACGATGATGCATTTTCACATGCTGGATGTGCAAAAATCATTGTTTCGCTATAGCGGCGTGCTTGTTTTCTATTCACATCATGGACATTTTTACCACGGCCGCGAAACAGTCATAAATCATATAGTTATACCATATAGTTATACCATATAGTTATACCATATAGTGATACCATATAGTTATACCATATAGTGATAACATATAGTTATACCATATAGGTATACCATATAGTTATACCATATAGTTATACCATATGGTTATACCATGTAATTATACCATGTAGTTATACCATATAGTTCTACTATATAGTGATACCATATAGTTTTACCATATAGTTATACCATATAGTGTCCAATAGTTAAACAGTTCCCTTAATGCTTCCCTTAACGATTCTCCCAAGGAACCTACAGCATTGACAGCACACACAGCAGCCCAGGCTGGCCGCGATGACGCCCACAATGCAGGACACCCAGCCGAAGGCCGAGATATAGACCTCAGCGGAAGCAGGCTGGAAATCTCCCTAAGGAGATATCATGTTTATATATATGCATATGTATACACATGTAGAAAAACATATGTATGTATATAAATATACATAATCGCATCTGTACATGCATATATTTAATGTATATGTATATATATATACATATGTATATATATATATGTATATGTATATATATAATAATTCTATATATATATATATAACTGGTAGACAAAGCATGATATGGACATGGAAATCTGATCCCAAAACTCTCTCAAAGTTATCATTTCGCCACCCGTCTTGGGCCTTACCGAAAAGATCCATCCATTGCTGCCCAAGGTGCTACAAAAAAACCTAAGGCATGGCAAACTTGGGAGATGTCTTCCTGCAACGGTGAAGATGGCTAAAGCCGCTAAACATCAACAAGTTGATTGGTATCAAATTGGCCCTGGCTCAAATTGGACATAAGGATAGGATAGGAATGATGATTACACAATCTGGCATCAGGAGTTGGTGTTTACACCAACCAGCTTTACACCAGCCAACCTGGCCTCCTATACTGTTTCCTCCACGCGCCACCCGGCCAGATGGTCGGCAGAATGTCGAAAGGATTGATACGCCAGAAACTTGTAATTGCTTCAGCCCTGAAAAATCGGATCTGTTGACTCTACAGGGGCCCATGTCAAGGGGTGTGGCAAACCCAATGCTACCTGCAAGTTCAGAGGCTTTATACGTATATGTTTCAGTTCCGAAGAGGCTAATATTCATACGGTAACACACTTTAGAGGACATAGCCCAGAAAGATTTCTGAGACTTCTCTGAAAAAGCGTGTTTTTATGTGTAATTACCCTTAAGTACCACCTGAAATTTCCTGTTTGATCCAGGTAAAAATCACCTCCCGTATCGCTGAGATTCATCCAGGCCGGGCCCCGCATCCCGCCGTCCTTCTCCTGGGTGCTGCACTCGAAGCCAGGACACCGATCGCTGCACACGCTCTGCACGAACGGCCCGCAAGCGCTCAGAGATCCCAACCTGGCGGCCGTGCCGCGGTGACACCACAGTGGTTCACCGTTTTGACCCCTTTGTTTCACCGGAATCTGAGTCACCAAAAAATAACAACATTGAAAATAGCCTGAATGTAGCTGAGCCAAGAAAATCTGATTCAAAAATTCGATTTGATAAAAATGAAGTCTGAGTCAACATAGTTTGGGGACTTGACCCATGATCTATTCCGACATGAACAAAGAAGAATGTACCATGATGGATATTTGTGCACACAGATTCACAGATATTAAATCAAAGTTCGGATGTAAGCAGTACCTAGGAATAGTTCGCTGGTGGTCAGTTAGTGTGCTCCCAATCGCCCAACTGTTTGCTGAAATCTTTGGGAACCAATAAAACTACCAAAGGATATAATTCATGAGTTTACAAGAAAACACACTTGAGGGAAACGAACCCGAGAAAAACAAAAAAAACAAGTAAACATGAAAACGAGAAGACAGCACCCAAAAAAAAACATGTGGGTCTTTCTTCTGCTTGGTCCAGTTGGTTACTTGCAACTCTCAGCGATGTCCTGGAGCCGGGAAATCATGGCTCACCAGCTACCATCGGTATCTGCATGGCTGGTTTAATTCAAATCTAAGCCCACAAAATTTCTTGCTTCCGAAAAATCCTCGTTGCTTCCCATTTCTTCAACCATTCTCCTCTAGGAAATCTCCAAGAAATTCTTGTCCCCCAGGTCCATCCCCAAAGTCAAGGCACAGTGGCACCAGCAGGGTTAAGATGCCCAAGCTGATGGTGATGGTCGAGATCGCCTGTTTACTTAACGTGCCGGAAAAAACGAAAAAGCCAGCTGTGATGGAAAAATTTGCAGATTTCGACATTGCCATGTTTACGAAGATGGTAAACCAATTGTGGATGGTATAATTTATAATCACAAATCCACATTATAGTTTATACCATCCATAATAAATTTTATAATCACAAATCCACAAATCCACGAATCCACATGAGTTGAGCTAGTTTTTCATGTGTATCAACTTGGCTTAGCCAAGCTGCGGCACCACCAAATGGTGGAAACCTCATTGGTGTCATCTCACCATGAAATGGGAGAATCCCCATCTGGTATAAAATTTTCGAAAAAGATCATGGCCCATCTTAGTTCCGCACGTTTCGCGTTTGTGTTTTGGTCGCATCTATTCGATTCTTTTCTATTGCCATCAGAATCTACAGCATTCTTCCCCTTCCACCGGGAGTCTCGGATCAAGGGGCTTGTTCACTGGAACCTAAAGCAACAAGAAATAAGTGGTTCCCTAAACACCCATTTGCTATATAAAACTATATAACATTATTCACAGGATGGGGCCCCCCAGTTATGTTTGTTGGTTTACAACCCCATCTAAATATAGTTATTTGCGTATCATACACGTGTTACACAACATTTTTTCTTATTTGCACCAACTTAGCGTTCACGAACTGGGGCCCCATCCTGTAACAGTATATAACATTAATTATAACATTATATATATATAACATATTATAACATATTATAACATATATATATATAACAATATGCATAGTCTGCATAGCAATACCGTTTTGGGGCATTTCTTTCTGGCCGTTTTGGGGATCATGGTGGATCCCAAGCCATCCAGTGTCATGCACGTGTCATGCGTGTGTCAAACACACATGTGTCTGTGTATATAGTGTAATATTCTACATGTATATATATATATATATATACATAACATTTTTTTGTACGGCAAATGCCTGGGCTTTGCCCGGACCCGCAATGACGACAGGCGACGCATCATCATCATCATCATCATCAGCAGCATCATCAGCAGCAGCAGCAGAATTAAACCCTTATTGAAGATCTTCAATGAATGTAGAAGTTTAACGGGGTTGGGAGAATTCAACCCTTATTGAAGATCTTCAATGAATGTAGAAGTTTAACGGGGTTGGGAGAATTCAACCCTTATTGAAGATCTTCAATGAATGTAGAAGTTTAACGTGGGTGGGAGAATTAAACCCTTATTGAAGATCTTCAATGAATGTAGAAGTTTAACGTGGGTGGGAGAATTAAACCCTTATTGAAGATCTTCAATGAATGTAGAAATTGAACGATGGTGGGAGAATTAAACCCTTATTGAAGATCTTCAATGAATGTAGAAATTGAACGATGGTGGGAGAATTAAACCCTTATTGAAGATCTTCAGTGAATTCAGAAGTTTAACGGGGGTGGGAGAATTAAACCCTTATTGAAGATCTTCAATGAATGTAAAGTTTAAAGAGGGTGGGAGTTTAATATTACCTAGTACCTTTGTTGATCTTCCCAATTGAATGTAAAGATTAACGGTGGTGGGAGTTTAATATTCCCTAGTACCTTTGTTGATCTTCCCAATTGAATGTAAAGTTTAACGGGGTGGGAGTTTAATATTCCCTATTACCTTTGTTGTTTTTCCCATAGGAATTTAAGGTTTAACGGGGGTGGGAGTTTAATATTCCCTAGTACCTTTGTTGTTTTTCCCATCGGAATTTTGTGAAATTGCATCAACATTTGTTTGGGAATGGGAAACCTCTACGCTGCAAAGCCTGGGCAAAGCCCAGGCGTTGCGCGTTTATGTACATATATAACATATGTATAACATATATATATATGTATATATCTATTGTATGTATATTTATATATACATATATTGTATATATATACATATAGTGTGTATGTATATATATATATTGTATATATATATACATATATTGTATATTATATATATATATTGTATATATTGTATATATATATTATATATTGCATATATATTGTATATGTATATTGCATATATATTGTATATATATATTGTATATATATATTATATTGTATATGTATATTGTATATATATATATATTGTATAAATATGTATATTTTGCATATATATATATATGTATATATTGTGTATATATATATATGTATATATCGTGTATGTATATATATTGTATATATATATATATATATCGTGTATATGTATATATATATATATTGTATATATATATATCGTGTATATATATTTGTATATATATATATAGCGTATATATATATATTGTATATATATATATTGTATGTATGTATGTATGTATGTATGTATGTATGTATGTATGTATGTATGTATGTATGTATGTATGTATGTATGTATGTATGTAGTATGTATGTATGTATGTATGTATGTATGTATGTATGTATGTATGTATGTATGTATGTATGTATGTATGTATGTATGTTGTATGTATGTATGTATGTATGTATGTATGTATGTATGTATGTATGTATGTATGTATGTATGTATGTATGTATGTATGTATGTATGTATGTATGTATGTATGTATGTATGTATGTATGTATGTATATACACATTGTATATATATATATACATTGTGTATATATATATACATATTGGATATATATATATATTATTATATATACATATATGTTTATATATTCCATGTATGTATATATATATATGATTATAGAAATATATAAATCCATCACATCGTTATCCAACACGCCCCCGCCCCATCAAAGCCGCCACCAGCTGAGCCATGCTTTCAGCCGCACCTTGCTGTGGTCCTTCAACACGCCACAACAGAGCGGCAACGAAGCCAAAACCAGCAGCAGCAGGCCCAAGGAGACACCCCCCAGGGATCCAGCGTACAAGGACGCCGTAAAGGCCGCCTGACGGGGATGAACATGTTGAGCAAGGGGGGATCCCCAAACCCATGGCTTTCAACACTTTTCAATTGTCTAATGACTTGGATGCCTCCATTTTTGTCGGAGTGCTATGACTTGAGTCTGATGGTTTTGCTAAAAATGACCATGTTCATCTGCGTTTCCCTGGAATTTTAACCTATGCCAGCTCGAATTTCTATGTTAATATGAAAAGTGCCCAAAAGTGTCCAAACATGTCCAAATTCACCAGGCCTGATGTGCACTAACATGGCACCTACCCTGCACACATCCCACTCATGGATTAACATATTTGACCTCAACATGGAACCCGTTTTTTTTTAAACGTTAGTTTTCGAGAGAGTACATCAGCTGGAAATCGAAATAGAAACATCGTTCATCGTCTCGAAAAGAGGGAGTTTCAAGTATCTATCAATAAATAACCATGGCTGACGAGCCCTGGCAAAAATCCCACTGGACCCCCATGATGTCTCAAATTCCAAATTTTGTCAGCCTTACTTTTCTTATCTATTTCCTGATTTCCTGGAAGTTCTCCGGTTTCGCCCAGTTTTGCCCCAGTTTTCCCAGGGTTTTCGGGCCGCACCTCATCAAATTGGCCAGTTTGTGTGCATGCTGCTGCACTTTGGGCCAGCAGCAGGACCCAAATTCGCATGGCCCTCTGTCAGCGGTGGTGGTCGGGGCCTGGCACATGGAAGGATGGGAAAAAAGGCGAAAAAAGGGGTAGAACTATGGGCAAATGTCGGATAATAGTGGGATAAGTGTAGGAGAATATGGGATAAGATCGTGTATCATGGAGAGTGTTGGGCAACACAAATGTTGGGACGAGAAAAATGACCCCAAATGGTTGGGCTTCGGTTCCTGGGATGATGTGTGGGCTTTCTATAGGAATTGACTAGCAAAGCCTGGATGAAGTACAATAAAACCATACAGAATTGGGATTTCATGGTCGCCATGGGGATTCATGGGGATTCATGGGGATTAAAGTGCAAAGCGTACGATGATTTTTTTTCAACAATTTTTCTTCATTCGAGTAGGATTCCCCGGGTTCTCGAGTACCTTCTCCCGGGACGGGTTTGGGGCGAGCGATCGGCAGTTTCTTGATGACGACATCGTTACGAAGAGTTCATGATGGCCATCATTGTTGGGGTGAAAAATTAGGGCTACTATTACTATATAGAAGAAAAGATTGACGATTGATGATGATTGTGCAATGAGGAGACTTCTTCATCTTCTCCGGTGATTTCTATATATCCTCTGTTGATCCAAATCAGGCAACGGAGAATCCGCAATGTGTAGGTGCCCACACAAACTAGTTCCAGCTAGGTTTTTAACGCCAAAGGGCTAGCACTGCATTCGTCAAGAGCCCTCTATCACAGGAGCCGTACTTGACCAAGTGTTTGGAAACTTGAGCACAATGGCCCAGTCCCTAATTTTTCTACTCATTGCAGGATGTTTTAAGTGATAGTCATAGTTGCATCCGAAAAATAATATCTCCAAAAAGAAACTGATTGGATTTCCTGGAAATTTCAGATGTGGGTATGTCCAAAAATTGGGTGGCCCGTTCCATCCACTGGTTAATCATCCTTCTATTAAGTATGCAATTATTTTGTGGCCATTTGGTGTATGCTCCATTTTCAGACCATGCCCTCCGCTCTCCACCTGGCCAGGTCTGCCAGTCCCGCGACCCCAAGACCCACCGCGGTTCTTTGTCCTTGAACCACCAAACAGAAAGTTGTTGGCCAAGTCATGATCCATGCCGCCCTCAAGCCTGAAAAAAAAATGGTGGGACTTGGAACCAAACAGAAAACTCAGAAACCTCAACGACCATCGACTATAACGTCGATCATGGACCCACAAAATTGGTCATGTTGAGCAAACATGAAATGTTTTGTGTCGATCCATACTCAAATGAATGTCATATGGAGTCAGGATTGCCCGCAAGTTCCCAAAATTTCCATTTTGGCTGGGCTGGTCCCTGGGCCTGGGACCCCATTTTGTCCAACAGGCCCTGACAATATCCCAGCTGACCTGGCAGCAGACCTAGCTACAGGCTACCTGAGAAAAGGGCCGCAGCCCCGTTCTGAGAGACGCTGCGCAGGCCAGATCTGACTTCAACTGGTTGGTTAGACCTGCTTCCTGACGGACTTTGCGTCGAAATAATTCCGGCCCGACCCAGTGCCCTGGGCATTGGTTCTCCAGCCAGAATTTTGAACCAAAGCTTCAAGTGGGCGTCAACACTTCCTTACATCGCTCAATTTGGAACTGTTCGCTTGGTAATCTTCATAGGTTTCTTTCACCAGAAGCTTAGGGTCCTCCACAACATGTCAAGCTCTGATGATGTCACCAAGCTTGCCATGTGAACCAAATGGTTCGAACAACTAGTAAATAAGCTGCAAATCTGCCCCGGATCTATACACAACCCCAGGGGCCAATTGCAGCAGTCAAATGTTGTCAAAGTTTCAAACAAATGTTGCTCCAAGGCAGTTCCAAAAACCACCAAATGTCCAAATGTGATAGTTGAAGGGACCAAATGTGATAGTTGAAGGGACCGAATATCTTTCCAAACGATCTCCTGCAGCCAGTGGATGCAAAAAAAACCTCCCAACAAACTAAAACGCTGCTGAAATGGAAGCAAGGACAAGGATACTCAGACACGTGTGCCGCCCCCAAGGCTCTCAGGCTGACTTCTTCTTTGCAAGTCGACGTATTTGTCCTTGCGAAACTTCAAGGTGCAGCACGGACCTTTTTGCTTGATCCACAGGGCCTCCAATGAATCCATGCATTTGCATGTTACCTGAATGACAAATGTGAAAAATGTCCAAGTGAAATCTGCAGTGACTGTCATCCTTTCGCAGGGGCCATGCATGGACAGGAGTGGACCGCCAAAAGTTTCAGACTCCTCCTTGCAAATGTGGAGCAAGGCTTGCGTTTGCATCCATTTTCCACCACGGCAGCTGCGCAATGCTTCAACTGCAGAAATCCCTTAAGGCTTCTTGGGACCAAGGTGGCATTTGGATAACGGGGAGTTGCCACCATTCCCCGGCATGAAAAGTTTTGCCTTTGGCAAAGATGGCATTTGGATAACGGGGAGTTGCCATCATTCCCCGGCAAAAAAAAAAACGTTCCTTTGGGCCTAGGTTGCTTGATAGGCCATCTCCCTGAGTTGGTTCACATATTGCTGATACCTTTCAGAAAGGTTGGGGTCCAGATAGGCTGTAGGTGAGCAGCCAGTCCATAGAAAAGGTCACGTTTCAATTCCACTGGGACTGGCTGGTGTTGGTTCACCAGATCCAAAATACACATCACACCACTTTGAAAAACAGCTGCATCACTCCACTGCTCTCTGCGGAAGCAATCGTTCAGCTCATTGCGGGATGTCATGGTGACTTGTGTAAGCTCTGGAATATCCTCTGGGTTGACTGGTTGGTCATACTCAGGATTTTCTACTTCTCCAGTTTCAGCCACAACCTGATCCATGACAATGTCGTCACCTCCATGAACAATCCCGTGATTTGGGGTCCTAACAACATTCAAATAACGTTGCATACCCATGGTTTTTGCAGCTATGAGGTTTGCGCGTTCCAAACCATACATCTGTTGACGCTGCATGGGTGTGAGGCCGTTGAAATTGGTGTAGGCTCCTATATTGATCAACCCCCACTGAATGTTCTCTGTTGAATCTGAGACCATCTCAATCTCTCCAGAAAGTTCTGTGTGTCCTGAGCGTGGACGTCTCAGGTCTGTTTCAACTTGCGCCATCTTCTGCTGAAGAGTATACACCGCTGATTCCAGAATGGCATATTGCGTATAGAGATGTTCAAAGCTCGTGTAGGCGTCATTTGCCCGTTCGAACACCCATCCCCAGAAAGCAAGCACTGCTAAAACCAAAATGCTGCACATGAAAATGAACATCCAGGAATAACCCTCGTTTTTGCAAATGATTGGGCTCAATGCTGCATTGGGCGTTGAATCCAAAGATGTCATCTCCACCAAGAGGCATAGCCGTTGCTCCCTGCAAAGGCTCAAGGCCCATGAAAACAATCACTCTCGCAATGTTCTTGGCCAGTGCGCTGATTTGCTTTCCACTGGAATACTTTTGAAATTGCACTTCATACTCCTCCTGGCCAATGGTTTGATCACCTTCTGCACGTGCCATACCAACGCAATGCAGTAACATCTGAATGCGTTTGCATGCTAAAGGCTTGGTCCCAGCATCGGCCACATTCCATAGTGTGGGTACATGTGTCAGGTGTACCTTATCCTCATGGACAACTTGCTGAATCCAAAACAGTTTCCCTGACACATGCTTCAACCGACCTGGTCCTTGAAACATGGCAACTTGCCTTGCAGAAGAAGAGTCAACCAGCAAATGGTGTTCAACGTGAGAGCCATTGAGGAATTCAATGCAACGGCGTAAATAGATTCCATCACAAAGCGCAGAAATCATGGAGTGCAACTCACTCTCACATGAGCTCAGGCTCACAACACGTTGCGTTCTGCCGCTTGCAAGAAGAAATCCACCATTCAATGTATGAACTCCACAGCTTGTTGATCGTCGATGTTGCTTGTTTCCACTCCAATCTGAATCACTGAATGTTTCAATCACCCAAGAACGATCAGAGCTTTTCCATTTTCCTTGACCTCCAATTGGCTTTTCCAAAACCATGCAAAAGTCACTTGTTGTTTTCAAATAACCAATCACCTTTCGAAACCTGGAGATTGCTGTCAAAGTTGGGCGGCTCATAGAACTGCTAAGTTCTTTGACGACAAAAAGTAGATCTGGGCGGTGTCTTGCAAGGTAAAGGAGGGCACCTATCACAGCACGAAAAGCGTGGGCATCATGTTGACCAACTTCTTCACTGACATCCTCTGTTTGGATTGAGGCGTCACAGGCAATTGTTTGGGGTCTGGCTTTTCCAAAGTTTCCCTCAAACAAGTCAATCACCGTTGAAGCTTTTGTACCTGGGATGAGACACAGGCCTGATTCCAGTCTTTTGATTTTCCTCTTCAAAAACGTGATCTCACTTTCAATGCCCTCCAGCTGTGAGTGGCTTATGTTGTAGTGCTCTCTGAGCTTCTTCAACTAGACGACGGTTGGCCCGAGAGCGAAAAAGATGTTTTTCAAGCAGCTCTGAGGATGGTAGTCGTAAAAGATAGTCGGTGAATAGTTGGTGAATTTTATATGAGCTATGGAAGGATATGGTGTGAAAAAGTAAGATTGATTAAGAAGCGGATACTTGGTAAAGGGCATCAGATGACACGTGTCTTGCAACCACAGAGAGAAAGAGGGAAGAGAGAGAGAGAGAGAGATGTGAAGAAACGCGGCGCTTTTATACAGAGACGCTTTTATACAGAGACGCTTTTACACACAGACGCTTTTACACACAGAAGCTTTTACACACAGAAGCTTTGACACGCACAGAAACTTTTACACACAGAGGCTTTTACACACAGACGCTTTTACACACAGAAGCTTTTACACACAGGCGCTTGTACACACAGACGCTTTTACACACAGAGGCTTTTACACACAGACTCCTTTACACACAGACGCTTTTACACACAGACGCTTTTACATACAAACCCTTTTACACACACACCCTTTTACACACAGACCCTTTTACACACAGAAGCTTTTACACACAGAAACTTTTACACACAGACCCTTTTACACACAGAAGCTTTTGCACAAAGACCATTTTACACACAGAAACTTTTACACACAGACACTTTTTACACACAAACACTTTCACACACAGACCCTTTTACACACAGACGCTTTTACACACAGAAGCTTTTACACACAGAAGCTTTTACACACAGAAGCTTTTACACACAGAAGCTTTTATGCACAGACCCTTTTACACACAGACGCTTTTACACACAGAAGCTTTTACACACAGAAGCTTTTACACACAGAAGCTTTTACACACAGAAGCTTTTATGCACAGACCCTTTTACACACAGACGCTTTTATACACAGACGCTTTTACATACAGACCCTTTTACACACAGACCCTTTTACACACAGAAGCTTTTACACACAGAAACTTTTACACACAGACCCTTTTACACACAGAAGCTTTTACACAGAGAAGCTTTCACACACAGAAACTTTTACACACAGAAGCTTTTACACAAACACTTTCACACACAGACTCTTTTACCCACAGACCCTTTTACACACAGAAGCTTTTACACACAGAAGCTTCTACACACAGACCCTTTTACACACAGACGCTTTTACACACAGAAGCTTTTACACACAGAAGCTTTTACGCACAGAAGCTTTTACACGCAGACGCTTTTACACACAGACGCTTTTACACACAGACGCTTTTACATACAGACCCTTTTACACACAGACGCTTTTACACACAGAAGCTTTTACACACAGAAGCTTTTACACACAGAAGCTTTTACACATAGAAGCTTTTAGACACGAACACTTTCACACACAGAGACCGGACCCGTGAAATCGCAATTTTATCGCAGTTTTTGACGTGCAACGTTCATTTCGTGCGAAAGGGTCGCGATGGACCAAGTAAAATCGCCATTTTTCCTCAGTTTTCGACGTCGAACCTCCATTTCGCAAGTAAGGGTTGCCCGTGACACCTCAAAATCACAATTTTACTTCAGTTTTTGACGTCCAACTTCCATTTCGTGCGAAAGGGTTGCCCGCGACACCTCAAAATCGCAATTTTACCGCAGTTTTTGACGTCCAACGTCCATTTCGTGCGAAAGGGTTGCCCGTGACACCTCAAAATCGCAATTTTACTTCAGTTTTTGACGGCCAACGTCCATTTCGTGCAAAAGGGTTGCCCGCGACACCTCAAAATCGCAATTTTACTTCAGTTTTTGACGTCCAACGTCCATTTCGTGCGAAAGGGTTGCGATGGACACCTCAAAATCGCAATTTTACTTCAGTTTTTGACGTCCAACGTCCATTTCGTGCGAAAGGGTATAGCGTTTCGTGGCGCTCCGGCTGCACCGCCCCCCGATAGAAAGAAGAGCGAGAGGAGATCTGCAGATGTGAAGGTGTGAAGATGTAGATCAACAGATGTGAGGGTGTGAAGATGTAGATCTGCAGATGTGAGGGTGTTAAGATGTAGAACAGCAGATGTGAGGGTGTGAAGATGTAGATCTGCAGGCGTGAAGGTGTGAAGATGTAGATCAGCAGGTGTGAGGGTGTGAAGATCTAGATCAGCAGATGTGAGGGTGTGAAGATGTAGATCAGCAGATGTGAAGGTGTGAAGATGTAGATCAGCAGATGTGAGGGTGTGAAGATGTAGATCAGCAGATGTGAAAGTGTGAAGATGTAGATCAGCAGATGTGAGGGTGTGAAGATGTAGATCAGCAGATGTGAAGGTGTGAAGATGTAGATCAGCAGATGTGAAGGTGTGAAGATCTAGATCAGCAGATGTGAAGGTGTGAAGATCTAGATCAGCAGATGTGAGGGTGTGAAGATGTATTACAACGGCTGCTTTTTTACGAAGAACCCTTCGCAGACGCTCTCGGGAAAAACATAATCTCCCAATACCAACCATCGCCACAAAACATGACATCGTCCACATGAACCATCACGCAACAATGACTGTTCTTTGCGATACAAGGTTGCTCAATGCACCAATGCATGTCCAAGTGCTCGTTGAGGAATTGTCGAAAACTCCAGTACCACATCTTTGCACCTAAGCGTTGACCTGCTACATTCTTTTTCACTCGGTACAACCTATTGTGCAGGCCAACGGCCATTGGCTTTTCTTGATCAACCATCAGAAATGCATCTTTGATGTCAACCGTTCCCAAAACCACAGAATGCTTTCCAGTCGGCTTTTCAGTTGGAGTTTCATCTCCCAACTTCTGCAAATAGGGCATGGGGTTCAGGATGTGTGTGCTGGTGGCTGGTGAGTAGGTGTCACTGCGGCGTACCATGAATGAGAATTCTCTTGCAACAAGACGTGACCTCCTCAGCCATCGTTTGCATGAAGTCCCATCCTCGGCAGTGAAATCCTTAAGTCTCCAGTCGTAGACAAACTTTGTTGTGAGATGCTCCTCCTCAGTGAGCTGCTCAGCGTTCACCTCTTCCAGCACTTTCATTCCACATAATCTACCAAGCTCTACCACGTCAGCCAAACGATCAATCCATGGTCCAGGCGTATCTGGCTGCTTGTCGATGGGGCAGTCAGGCCATAGCTCATCAGGGATCTCACCTGAAGTTTCTCCTACATCATCTTCAATCCAACCATCTTCAACTTCATGATCATCAAGACGCAATTCACTTTCGTAGTCATCCATGGTATGGTAGGTCTCATTGGAGATCTTGACTGCTCGAATCATTGAGCTGTATTCAAAACTGATCCTGTCCAAACGTTGCTTCTTGGCTGCTAAGGCTTCAACCCTTGCACGCTTGGTTTCATGATCGTCATCACTTTCAACTTCATCGGTACGTGTTGTAGAGGTATCGCGTGGTGTCACAGGGGCTTCAGCACCAACATCTCGAGTTTGTGGCACATCCATAGGCAAAGCAGTGGCTGAAGAAGATGAAGTTTGGGATTGCAGAATTGAGCTCTGGAGCATGGGCCACGGTGACTTCACCTTCATCAGTAAAGATTCCTCCTTCCATGGCAGGTTCAACAAATTGAACTTCTGGCTCCTCCTGAATCTCAATCGCCTTTGGGGCAACACGATCATGCAAAGCCATTTCAAACATCTCCTCTTCTTCTCGTACTTCTTCAAGGTGTTTTTGTTTGACAGCCTCTGCATCCTCATCCACAAAGGAACTTGGTTCAATGGTACCTGTTGGACCACTGTAGCTTGCACCAATTGCCGTTTTCGTTGCTTTGGTTGGCAAAACACGCCCACCATAGCCAGGCTTGTATTCCCAACTCTAGTGTGTGAAGTTCACATAGTACTTCAAATGAGACTTCCAGTTGGTGTCAACTCTTCGAATGCTCCTTGTGAGAACCAAACCACGTCCATCATAGAGAAGATATAGGTGTCATGAGGTTCTGATTTGCCCAAGAAAATAATTCTGCTCCATCGTGCCGTTCCTTTTCCTTCAACTTTGGAGAATCCAAAAACAGGCTCACCAAAACGACAAACCTTTCCAGTGACCATTGATCACCTCATATGGACTCATATGGAGACATACCTTTCGAAGGGCCAAAACGGTTATACAACCAACTTGCATGTCTCAGAGCCCATGACCACCAAGGACTGCTTGATGAAAAGTCAATCCCAACTTTCTCACTCATGTAGTGCATCAGCGTTCCAGCAAGTGGCCGTATGCGGCCAACAACGTTTTCCCCAAGTCCATTTGAATGGGAATATTGATAAAGTCTAGTTTCCTAGATCAAGCCCAAGTTCGGAAATCCGAACCTCAAATACCTAAAACGAAGTTTCTCCTTCGACTCCTAAGCACAAGCGCCAACTTCAATCTTTTGCTCGGACGCACACAGGAGTCAGATCCTCTCACGCAGGACACACCTGCAAGAGAGAAAGAAGAAACCCCAAAAACAAGGGTCGCGAACAGCGACAGCAGCCAAATGTTTGTTTGCGATACACAACAATTCATCTTGACATCAAGACTCCCTCGAGCCAATGTCTGAAATGGAAATGCAATTCCAGGTTCAAAAATCACGATCTTTCCTAAAAGATCGACTGAACAATTCCACATTGCGTTAGTCACAAATTCAGCTAGCTACTAAAGCATGATCTACTTCCAAAAGTTCTCAAATACTCTTGGTTCTCATCCAAACGTGAATAACCAGAGTTCTTTACACTCAAGAACGAAGTAGATGATTACAACTGTTCTATACAGAGTTGTTCTGGTTCACAAAACTTCCATAAAACTCCTTCAAACATGGAGTTCGATCTCCAATAGCATCTCACTCAGCCAAAATAGTTCCAGCTTCACAAAACGCAATGGAGAGCAGAAGTTCTGCTCTACACTACAGGTCTCCAGTAGCACCAGTGCGGAATATATCGTTGGAATCACCAAACAACCACGTAATGCAGAAACGCCAGACAAGAGAAATACGCGATCCAAACCAATTGTTCCAATCACAGTAGAGTTGGTGTCCAAGGTCATCTCTCACAGATGATACTTGGCACCAGCCAATTACAGCAATAAGGTCAATCACCTCGATCACTGTCGACAAATAGTCAATGTTCTGCTAATGGAGCCCCAAGCTCCATAATATGGTACCACGTCATCACGTTCCGGTGTAAAATGTCAGAGATAAGCTATGGCATTCAGCCCAAGCGTCTGATTCTCACACCAAATTCCGATGCGAATGCATCATTCTGCAGCAAGTCGTTCAGTTAAGAAAGTTGCGGTGGCCAAACCGCTTCAATCCAGCTGAAAATCCACCATACGCAGAAATGAATACATCCCACAATAGGACTTCTCGTGGTGAGCTTCGTTAGCACAACCACATCCTCATGTAGAAAGAATACACTCCACCATGGAGAGCAAGGTGTAGAAACCCAGGGATCGTTTAGACATTGTATTGTGGATGGCGTCCACAGGATATGGATATTTCCACATCCCCTTTCGACGTCCACAATCAATATTGCAAACTGATCTTCTGGGCGTAGAACTTAGTCGCCGCCAGAGCATGGAGTTTGCAAAGTGTAAATGTCCAAAAGGTCCCAGTGCATTGTGCTTGAAGTCCTTCCAATTGCGCACTGCTCCAGAAGGAACAAAATAAACTTCCTGAAGACGTAGGTATCAATACAGAGAACAATCGAATTCTCCCACGAGCCACACGATCAGATAACTGCAATTTCCCACACGAGATACCGAAAAAAAAACATGAATCCCCAGAACTCTATGAGGACTCACACACACCAACATTAACATTGCGATGCCCCAGCGTCAGTCCACGGTCCAAAAGAAGTCCAACTGAGACACCAATAAATCACTGTCCAAGTTTTCAACTAGGCGCCCTGCTGAGTCTGCACAGCCCCTTTCAAACGAAGCATCCACTCAGAACCACTACATGTTAAAACCCAGTCACAATCAACATACGTTGAACACAAACTTCACAAAATTTGTTAGGAGGCCTCAGATTCTTCCCCTTTTATTGGGTTCTCACTGAGAAGAACCCCTTAATTAGGTTGAATCATCACTGGCCAACGACAACCTCACGGCAAAACCGATACCAACGTCTATATAAAGGTGAAGCACAAAATCAACAATGATAAAGTCAGCATCCTCACACCTCGTCAAGACACCGATCCACGGCAACTAGATGACTACGAAGTCATCCGAAATCGTCCATAAGACGGTCGAGGCCCGTCTCAAGTTCCAAGTCCAGTCCGAAATTGTCCTAACACATCACATCAGACTGAAACAATACTTGCAAACTAACACAACTATGTATGCAATCTCACATGAAATGACCATCATGCAAACCTACAGATACCCTCGGACATTTCCAGATGTCCCTATCGCTAGTGCAATCAATCAGGCATTTCCAGATGCCCCTTTCTTCATTACAGTAAGGTAGCTGCATGCTCCCTTTTGGTCGATCTCGGACAACGCACTGCAGATTCCTAGATGAAAAATAGCCGGATGTCGAGTGAACCTCAAGCTGCACATGCCATCGGCAGCAACTATTCTCTCTTCATCAAAAAGATGTGAAGATGAGAAGATGTGAAGATGAGGAGATGTGAAGATGTGAGGATGTGAAGATGAGCAGATGTGAAGATGTGAAGATGTGAGCATGTGAAGATGTGAAGATAAGCAGATGTGAAGATGAGAAGATGTGAAGATGAGAAGATGTGAAGACGTGAAGATGAGAAGATGTGAAGATGAGAAGATGTGAAGATGAGAAGATGTGAAGATGAGCAGATGTGAAGATGAGAAGATGTGAAGATGTGAAGGTGAGAAGATGTGAAGATGAGAAGATGTGAGGATGAGAAGATGTGAAGATGTGAAGGTATGAAGATGAGAAGATGAGATACAGACCCCTACTATTGGAAGAACCCTGCGCTCAGACGCTCTCGGGAAAAAACAAATAAAACCAAGCTGGTCACATCATGTCGTCCGAAATCGTCCAGGTGACGGCCTACGCCAGTCAAAGCTTCTCAGTGTCTTGTCCAAAATCGTCCAAAACGCAACATCATTCCAAATCCAATTGAACCACTTTCACAACTGAACATAACCAACTAATCAAAACCCATAGTTCAGCATATCCAGATGCTGCCACTTCAGACGTGCTTTCCAGGCATGTCCAGGTGTCAAAAACATTTATGCGACAACAGTTCCATAATCTCTTTCATGTTGGTTGTCATTTGACAACCAACATGAAGGACATGACATGACACTGACAAGACAAGATAGCTGCCACGGCTTGACCTTCTGTCATCTTGTTTTCAAGCTGCATGTTTGCCAGCTGCCCGCCGAAGTGGGGAAACCTCATGTTAGGGCTTGTGCCCTGAAATGGAATGTCTATAGCTGTCGAAAACAGATGAATCTCGAGCGAACGTTGCAAAAACAGAATCGCTATTCTCCTAAGCTGGAAGATATACAAACGCAACCGCATATGAGGGTGGGCCCACTTGAAGAGGGGGCTTAAAGGGGGGCTTAAGGACGGTTAAGGGAGGGCTCAAGGGGGGCTTAAGGCGGGGCTTAAGGAGGGGGAGGTTGAAGGATACCCTTCGACCTCCCCCGAAAGCCGTCCTTAAGCCTTCCCTTAAGTGCCCTCTTAAGGTACCCTTCATACAAAGGGGATGGACCTTACATGCCTAAGCTGGAAGATATACAAACGCAACCGCATATGCGAATTAGCTGTCCTATCATCCCTTTCATAGAACATCACCATTCAAAGCTGATTCCCTAGATATCTTCTGGCCCATAAATGCGGTGCAAACTTTGGGTACAAAAGCCCCGTTTAAGGAACGGTGAGTTCTTCCATGTGCAGAGTGGGGGAACAACCGTAAAGATGGGATTCGTCTTGATGTCCGGCACTTCCATAACCAGCCTTCAAAGATGCTTGTTCTAGTAGAAGAAACCCCAGAGGTCGTACAGGCGGAGCTGCTGCGAGGCATGTGCGCCACATTGAAGCCAGTGAACGGAGACAGCTGATACCACATGTGCGAATTGAAATCAGGCTTCGCATGTGCGGGCCTCCTCTGTAGTTCCTACAGTTGTTGGAGCCAGGATCTCAATTGGTTATGTCTGGAACTTAGTTGGAGAAGTTCTGAACTTAGTTGCCTTAGGTACTTCGGTGTACAGCACTACTGTCCAAGAAGGGGTGTGAAAGTTTGGTGAGAGGATGTACAGTGTACTGAACCACCTTGAACCTACTCCTGACACGATAGAGTCATGCCCACCGTGTCCCCAAAATATGCACAAATGGCTCCTAATTTATGAACGCCTTCGTCTGATCGCTCTGTTTCACAAAGGCAAAAAGGAGAAGAGAAGTTGTTTTAGTCAACTTCCAAGAAACGGAAATGTTTACACAAAAATTCAAAGACAAATTTTATAAAAGATTTGGAAATCCCGACACGAAAAGTGACATGCGAAATTCAGCAACAAAAACTGCAACCAGATTCAGCAAATTTTTCTTCTAGACATTTTTGCCACCTGGCAGTGTCATTGTTGGCTTTTAGTGTCCAAGAATCTGTGAGAATGTTGCCTGCGGCTTGTACTCTGATCTCGAGGCTCCTAACTGAGAGGAGCGTCGGTTTCCGTTGTTTCCTGTGTCTGGTTTGTTTGTGTTTTTGTGCTTATTTTTTGTTTGGTTGCCGCCAGACGATCCCAAAATGGGACCGTAAAAATGCTTCTTTTGTTCTTTTACGAAGCTGTGTGTAGGTTCATTTTTGTACACCGCTCGGAAAGTAGATGGCGCAAAAAAAAAATAAATAGCGACGGTAGATGGCGCAGCCTGGCCGTAAAATCGCTATTTTTGGCAGATGGCGCGACCCCGAATAGCATCGCTATTCTTGGAAAATAGCGATTGCTTTCTTTTTCTTTGGATTCTCACCACATTTTGCACCAGGCAGGGCTACTGCCGGTGGAGCTGCCATCTTCAAACAAAATGCAGCTATATTATTGAAGCAAATGTGGCTCACACAGACATACAGTGGTATGCACGCACACACATACACTAACCACGCACTGTACATGGCGCAATTCTCTTTGGGAGGCATCAATGCACACAGCGAGCTGTAAATAATACGATTCACCGGGAAAAACTTACCGAAATTAAGCAATTGACCCTAGATCATATGCACGCACACTCATACACTAACTGTGCACTGTAGATGGCGCAATTCACTTTGGGAGGCAAAACATGCACACAGCGAGCTGTAAATAACATGATTCGCCTGGAAAAACTTACCAGAATTGGGCATTTGACCCAAAATCATATGCAAGCACACACACACACACACTAACTTTGGACTGCAGATGGCGCAATTCACTTTGGGAGGCATAAATGCACACAGCGAGCTATCCCTTTCCTCTTTCTCTTTTCACCATTTCCCCTTTCTCCTTTCTCCTTTCCCTTTCTCATTCCCTTCCCACTTTCCCCTTCTCCTTTCCCTTCTCCCTTTCCTTTTCTCCTTTCCCCTTTTCCCTTTCTCCTTTCTCCTTTCCCTTTCTCATTCCCTTCCCCCTTTCCCATTCTCCTTTCCCTTTTCCCTTTCTCCTTTCTCCTTTCTCATTCCCTTCCCCCTTTCCCCTTCTCCTTTCCCTCTCCCTTTGCCTTTTCCTTTCTTATTTCCCTGTCCATTCTCCTTTCTTTTTTCTCCTGCCCCTTCTCCTTCCCCTTTCCACTTTCTCCTTTCCCCTTTCCCCTTTCCCTTTCCCTTTCTACTTTCTCCTTTCTCCTTTATCCTTTCCCTTTCCTTTTCTCCTTTCCTCTTTTCCTTTCTCCTTTCTCCTTCTCCTTTCCCTTTCCCCTTTCTCCTTTCCCCTTTCCTTGTGCTCCTTTCTCCTTTCCCTCCTCCTTTCCCTTTCCCTTTACACATGGAACCTAGCGGTAACCTTAGATGGCGCAAACCACAGTTATGGTTTCCCAAAGAAAAATCCTGTTCCGTGTCCTTTTCTCCTTTCTCCTTTCCCTTCTCCTTTCCCTTTCCCCTTTCACTTTCTCCTTTCCCATTTCCTTTTTGTCCTTTCTCCTTTCCCTCCTCCTTTCTCCTTTGCCGTTCTCCTTTCCCTTTGTTCTTTCCCTTTCTCCTTTCCCTCTCCCTTTGCCTTTTCCTTTCTTATTTCCCTGTCCCTTCTCCTTTCTTTTTTCTCCTAACCCTTCTCCTTTCCCTGTCCCTTTCTCCTTTCTCCTTTCTCCATTCCATTTCTCCTTTCCCTTTCCCTTTCTCCTTTCTCCTTTCTCCTTTTCTTTTCCTTTCCTTCTCCTCTCCTTTTCTCCTTTTTCCTTTCTCCTGTCCCTTCCCCCTTTTCCCTTTTCCCGTTTCCCTTTTCCCTTTCTCCTGTCCCCTTCTCCTTTCCCTTTCCCCTTTCTCCTTTCCCCTTTCCCTTTCCCTTTATCCTTTCTCCTTTCCGTTTCTTTTTCCAATTTTTTCCTTATCCTTTCTCCGTTCCCTCCTCCTTTCCCTTTCCCTTTAAACATGGAACGCAGCGGTAAGTAACCTATACAGTAGATGGCGCAAACCACAGTTATAGTTTCCCAAAGAAAAAATCCTGTTCCGTGTCCTTTTCTCCTTTCTCCTTTCCCTTCTCCTTTCCCTTTCCCCTTTCACTTTCTCCTTTCCCCTTTCCTTTTTCTCCTTTCTCCTTTCCCTCCTCCTTTCTCCTTTGCCTTTCTCCTTTCCCTTTGTTCTTTCCCTTTCTCCTTTCCCTCTCCCTTTGCCTTTTCCTTTCTTATTTCCCTGTCCATTCTCCTTTCTTTTTTCTCCTGCCCCTTCTCCTTTCCCTGTCCCTTTCTCCTTTCTCCTTTCTCCATTCCATTTCTCCTTTCCCTTTCCCTTTCTCCTTTCTCCTTTTCTCCTTTCCTTTTCTCCTTTCCTTTTCCTTTCCTTTTCCTTTCCTTTTCCTTTCCTTTTCTCCTTTTTCCTTTCTCCTTTCCCTTCCCCCTTTTCCCTTTTCCCTTTCCCCTTTCCCCTTTCCCTTTCCCTTTCTACTTTCTCCTTTCTCCTTTATCCTTTCCCTTTCCCTTTCCTTTTTTCCTTTCTCCTTTCTCCTTTCTCCTTTATCCTTTCCCTTTCCCTTTTCCTTTCCTTTTTTCCTTTCTCCTTTCTCCTTTCCCTTTCTCTCCTTTCCCTCCTCCTTTGGGAACCTATAGATGGCGCAATCCACAATTATGGTTTTCCAAAAACTAGACGACGGTTGGCCCGAGAGCGAAAAAGATGTGTTTCAAGCAGCTCTGAGTATGGTAGTCGTAAAAGATAGTCGGTGAATAGTTGGTGAATTTTATTGGTGAATTTTAAATGAGCTATGGAAAGACATGATGTAAAAAAGTAGAATTGATCAAGAAGAGAATATTGGGTAAAGGGCATCAGATGACATGTGTCGTGGAACCACAGAGAGAAAGAGGGGGAAGAGATAAAGAGAGAGAGAGAGAGAGGTCAGACGCATTTCCACACAAAGACCTTTGAGATACAAAAGAAGCTCGGCACCATGATGCCGTGGATGACCTTAGTTGCAAACAAAGGTGGGCAAACATAGTCGCAATGGAAATGCTACAAAATGCAAAAGTACACAAACAAAGGCTCCGTAAGAAACTAGAACTCCGTGCAAGAATGCTGTGAATGATAGCAAGTTCGATATCATGATGGCAAGGATAACACCTGTTTCACTGCATTTCTCCGATGTCCCTACAGGATGGAAAAAAAAACTTTACAGACAAACAACAGTTGGCTACTGGTTTTGCATGTTCGTCACGAACAGTCTCTCCAGACGAACATACTGGTTTTGCATGTTCGTCACGAACAGTCTCTCCAGACGAACAGTGCTACAGATTAATTTGCGCCAGTTGCACTCAGTGCCACTCGGTACGCAAGCCTTCCAGCTCCCACAAGCTGCGTCCAAGCAAAGGTCGGTACCATGATGCTGCAGATGTAGCATCTGGTCCATGCGTTTACATCTGAGGCAAAAAATGTATAACACACAATCCAATGCGAAGCATCTGCTCTTTCAATTCGAAACTGAAAACACGACTCCGGAGTTTGACATAGCAAATAAGCCCGGTACCATGATGCCGTGTATGACCTCACTTCCAAACAAAGGTGCGCAAACACAGCTTTGGGTTGGAAATGTTTAAAAATTGGTATCCAAAAAACAACAAGTGAACGCAGTGAATGATTCCGGGCCCAAAACAAGTTCGATATCATGATGGCCTGGACGACACCCTGTTTCACTGCATTTCTCCGATGTCCCTACAGGATCGAACAATATTTACAGAGAAGCAACACTTGGCTACTCATGTAACACGTTCGCCACGAACAGTTTCCTCAGGCGAACAGTGGTGCAAATTCGTTTGTGTACGCAGTGAATGATTCCACAAAAACAAGTTCGATAGCATGATGGCATAGATAACACCTGTTGCACTCCATTTCTTCGATGTCCCTACAGGATCGAACAATTTTTACAGACAAACAACAGTTGGCTACTGATCTACCACGTTCGCCACGAACAGTTTCTCCAGGCGAACAGTGGTGCAAATCAATTTGTGCACGCCGCGCTCAGTTCCATGTGCCACTCGGCCCGCAAACCTTCCAGCCGCCACAAAGCCTCCAAGACATAGGGGCGATTGTGCCAAGGGCGCAAGGAAGGTCTTTTCTTAAGCAGCAACTGGACGGCATCCTCTGCAGGGTAGTTGTAACCCACGACGAGCCAAGCACATAAAGCCCCAGCGCTTCGATTGATGCCTCCAAAGCAATGAAAGAGCACGTGCATGGATTCGCCCCTGGTCACTGCCAGCATGGACTGTTTCCAGAGTTGGCCACAAACAATTTTTCACTGTTCCAAACAAGAAGCTACCAAGTCAGGGATTCTTTCCTCCCAACGGTGCGGCGGCTTCAATGTCGTGTCTTCCAAATGACACTTGACGTGATAGACATTTTCTTGCTGGAAATACTGCGCCCAATCCTTTGGGGCGCCTCGAATCTCCATTTCATTTGCGCACATGGTCACCACCACGGTGACCTTCACCGACAGAGCCTGGCAAATGTCTTCCAAGCTGCAGGCCGCTTTGATGCTGCCAAGCAGCACCGACGCTCGATCCGTAGGTTTGCAGATCACGGCAGCGTCCAATGGCCACTACTCTATGGACCCGAAACTGTAAGGGTGCCAACAGGTAATGCGGTCAAGGTCAGTCCAACATTCTTTGTCGGCGTAAGCCTTCCTGATATCTTCTTCGCGCGCCGCTCTCCACTCACGAGCGCTAGTGGTCATGGCTGCCACTGTGATCGAACAAACGTTTCCTACCTTGAACACGACGCAAGCGATTTAACAGATCCGCAATGCACAACTACAGGTCATTCATCCGCAAGCCACGCGAACGACAACAATGCAAACACAACTACAGATCATTGTTTTAATCTACGGTTACAGCATGCAACGATGCCTTCAACCAGAGGTGCGCTAAGATCCAGCTGAGTACTTACTTCCAAGTCGGACACTGAGTTGCAAGCCGAAACTCGATGCCATGATGCTGTAGAACCACTGCTGTTTCCAGCCCTCCTCCATGGCATGCGTAACAGAAACTGCTGTACGAGCATATACGGAAAAAACATGCTCCTTACCATAATGCCGATGATCTCACATGTTCACGAGTTTTCATATCGAAAATCTCATAGAATTCACCAAATAAGCTCGGTACCGCGATGCAGTGGATGACCTTCCTTAGTTGCACGACTTTCTCTGTACGGTGAAACTGTAAACAAAGGATAACAAAAGCGCGGAAACGAATGCTTATCATGATGGCACGGAAGACATCCTTTTCATTGCATTTCGCTCGATGCACGGACAGTCCCTGTAGCATCGAGCCCGTCAAAAATTCCGCGTTTAACAGATCACTCCTCGTTGGCTCGCACCTCCCGTTGGATGGACAGCAACTCGGGATCCTTGGCCCAACGCGCATCCGACACCACAGATCGAAAGGTCGGGTTTGCACGAAGCCAGCGGCTCCACTGTCTATTCACTCTGCATAGGTTGTACCACCCGCAAAGTGAGATCCAAGCCAAAATCACCTGGAAACAATGCAAGTCCAGTCGGGCCAACGCTGGAGCTGCCAACTTTGCGTCAAGCTTGGGAAGCCAGAATTGAGCCAGCATTTGTTTACCAACTCTGGAAGGGCGAGCAACAAGAGAGACCACAGAATTCTCATCCGCAAGCTCACGAAGAATAGTCAAACTCTCACGAGCCGCGAATCGGCGATGACCTTCCGCTGCGATGCAAATGTATCTTTTGTCACAACGTCCTCCATGATGCGTTTCTATGCGACCAACCAAGTCGCCCAGTAAATCCACCACAGTCATCCACTGCAGTAAATGCTCTTGGTATAAGAGATCGACACTGGCATCCCGTGGATCCATGTCGACTAGAAAATGAAACTCCGGAAGGGCACTCAGCTGCTGGAGAGGCCAGATGCTCAAACGAAAACAAATCTCTACCGACATGGGCTGTGTCTCCGCCAAGTTCGGCGACGCGTGTTCATGGACAGCTGACAGTATCAAACCAGGCCGTTCTCTTCGATGGAGATAGATGTCATCCAGACGACGATGCAAGGCGCCGGGTTCCATGTCAGCAGCTATAATCCCGCCGACGTCAAAGCAATTAAAACTGCAGTCCACACCAAGTAATTTCCCCATGAAAATTACTACATGCCATGATGCCGTCAATCATATATGTAACAATAGTTTAGAGGTATAAACTGCAAGATCAGAACATGCATTTCAGAGAGATGCCTCACCGCATTTTTTCATGATCACCAACTGCATTACTTATTTCCAAGTGCGACACTGCATTGCAAGACGAACACTTCACAAATGGAACTGCAACACGCCCGTCCAAGAAACTTGCCCGTGTCAGACAGCGTCAACGCACTCTTACATTTTTCGAAGCACCGTGCAGGCAGGCATTGCAGTTCCTTGTGCCGAACGTGCAAACCGCCGCAAAGCAGGCGAATTTGTATGAGAATCACGTCGCTCGACGCACAGACAGTCCTGGCAGCATCGAGAACGACAGGACGACAGGACTTAATTATGCGAGAAGTGCAAAGCTTGTAAGTACACGGGCAGTTCCTCCAGATTCAAATCCATTGAAAATCAGGCATGCCATCAAAATCTGGCGCGCCATCAGATTCAGCAAGCTCCAGCTCACACCCTGCTGAAATACATGGCAGTGCATCAGTGCCAGCAAGGCTAATGTCGACATCTGTGTCAGGATCGACATCTGGGGCCATGAGTCGAAGAGTCTCACGTGCCTTCTGTATTGCTGTCTCCCATTTTCTCTTGGATGCACACGCAGTGGGATCCGGCAAAGTTTCCGCCAGCACAGTCTCACCCAGGCAGCGGTACTTGAGCGAAAGGTTCATAAGCACCTTGCGCCGCTTGATGGACCTGAGCACTAGAGCTGCTGGCCCGTAATCTTTACGACCAATTCTTTCATGCCCATGTCGAGGCTGGCAGGCACCTGCTTTGGGTGGCATTTCCTCGGCCTCAGCGGCCTTGCCCTCTGCCGGCTCCATCTTGCACGGAAAGACAGGGAACGAGGGACAGGGCAATAACGAAAAGCAAAAAAGACAAATCTAGGACATGTAAGCCGGAAATGCAACATCCATCAACAAATCACTGGCAAACCTATGCGTGAATAGCCAAAAAAAGCTCGGTACCATGATGCTGTCAAAAACAGACGTTATATATATCATTGATTTATGCATACTTCTACAAAAGTGGTGCCATGCTGCAGTGGAATGCCATGATGCTGTCGATGACATCCTTTGAAAGAAAGTCGCATCGCCCCATTTTTGAGGACGCAACACACTGCTCTGTGACCTCAGTTGCACGACTTTCTCTGTACGGTGAAACTGTAAACAAAGAATAACAAAAGCACGCAAACGAATGCTTATCATGATGGCACGGATAGCACCATTTTCCTTTCTTTTTCGCTCGATGCACGGACAGTCCCTGAAGCATCAAGCCCGTCAAAATTCTGTGTTTAACAGACATTTCAGGACGCAACACACTTTCTGCGACCCTCCACAGCATGGATCTTTCCTAGCCAGAAATACCACGCTGGTTGAAATAAAAAAAAAAAAAGCCGTGGTGCAAAGAATCACGCTGCGTGATGCACGGACAGTCCCTGTAGCATCACTGTCAGCAATGATATTGCATTGGCCAAAAAAAAACTACCACTTGGCACCCTTCACTTTCAAGGGCGTTTCCTCAACCAAGTCGACGGCGTGTCTTTTTTTTCGAAGAAATCATCTGCACAGCTGCGATGGCGGCACGCTCGGCCATGATCGCTTTCACCTGTTCCTCCGATTGCAATTTGAAGACTCTTTCCGTAACCAAAACCATGTCGGAGCCATCATCTTCCGCCGTCACCTTGCCGATGACAAGATGCACATTGCCATCACACATGTTGAAGCGAATCGCCTGCTGCAATTGGCAAAAGGCCTCCACCCGGAAATGCTTGGGAAACGACGCCTCCACTGCCACCACCTTCTCATACTGCAGCATGATGACCTTGTCGTCCCCCGTGCCCGTCTCAACGATCTTGGCTTCCTCATCTTCTGCCCGCACCAACACAGTGACATAGCTGGGAAAGATTGCCGCGGCTCGCAGCTTGGTACCGAAGCCAGAGAACAACAGGTCCTCATGAGGGCAAGCGATCGGAAACACCATTCCCGTCGCCCTCTGATTCTCCACTCGAACTACCTTCTTGATCATCGGACGCTGTGCATCCGAATACCTCTGGCAGAGAGCGTGCTGTGCGGCGAGCACCTGAAACTGACACTCGGGCAAATTCTCCTGATCCGTCTCCTGCGACTGGAGGACTCCCTGCGCAGCAGCAGGCAAGTTGGATCTGCCGCCGCCTGGCTTGCGGCCATTGGTAGCCAAGCGGACGTCCACTGGATGACAAAAGCACACGGCCTGCGGACCACGCTTCGTCAAGAGGGCGACCAGATCTTCCTTGCTCTTGGCATTTGCCAGCAACCGCAACCTGTCCCCATCCACCAAGACTCTGTCAACTTCACCGGTGTGATCTGCCAAAGTCACTGTGGCCAAGATGGATACCTCTTCCTCTCGAATCGTTTGGCAGTTGTGACTTTCATGACGTTTGCAATGCCCGGTCATCAAATCAACCTTCGTCGCGCAATTCTTGCATGCCGTGTAGATGGGATCCCCCAAGATGCCTGTGACCCAAACGCAGTTCAACTGCACTTCGATGATCTCTTGCTGTGCCTGACAACAGATAATGATAAAGAAAGGGAAAACACAACAAGCAATCAACAAAGAAAGACTCCCAATCACACGGACTAAGCGTGTTCATTACAAGCTAGTTCAGCGCGACACAGCGGCCTCTAACATCGCATCCGTAAGCGCCAGAGAGCACGAAGATACAGTGGCGCAGCACGAAATGAACTTCTCCATGCCATCCGACACCATTCGACGTGAAGCAGTCTGGAGCCAAGGCACGGACAGCGCCTCACCCCGCGTGTCGGACAAAGCCTTCAGTTTCTCGACACGACTGCCTGTGGGATTGACATGCAAAGCACTGAACCAATTCCTGCTGCTATCCATCCAGTGCTCACAGCTCGCCTCGATGCCGGCAGGGATCTTCGACAACAAAGCATTGTCCACCTGCACCACCGAGCCAACATCGATTTCGTTGCCCTTGGCAACAAAACGCCCTCCCCATAGATGCACAGCCAGTTCGTTGAAAGACTCATCCTTCAGCCACAATGTCATCTTTTGGACTCTCATCGTGGGCGTCTCCTTCCGGGTCACCTTTCCAATGACATCCGCCCTCTCCTTTCCTTCGGAATGTTCCGCCAAAACACCAAAGTTGGACCTGGCGGTGGGGAAAAGGCCGCGCAACTTCATCGCACTGGCATGAGCCTCTGCCACCGGCGACACCTTGCCCTTGTTCGTGACATCGGCAGAGAAACCGGACAAAAAAAGTGAATTCTGCACTACAACAGCTTGCGTCAATTGGATGTATTTGGGTTGGTAAAACTCCTGGGCCCACTTGCGAACACCGCTCTCAGAAGATCCCCGGATCTCTGCATAGAGTCCCTGTCCCTTTTGATCCACGAGCCGAACGATCGACTTCCACCAGGTGCCCTTATCTTTTCCAGGCAACTGCTTCATTTCATGGTACACCGGACGCAAAACCACCATGACCATGTGGGTGTTGCTCTTCGTAATGCGTTCCAAAGTCACTTCTTGCAAAGACATGTTTTCAGACCGCGGTGACAAGAGGCCCGCGAATAGGTGCATGCAGCACCAAAGAAGGCAAGTGAGAAACAAATTATAACAGTGCGTGTTTGGCAGTGATTTTACGCTATGTTGCAGAAATCAATGGCTCTTGCACAAGCCGCGGTCTCGCGGACAGTCCCAACAGAAAACCGTGGCTTGTTTGACATTCTGCATGCAACTGTTTTCGTTTTTGTTGACACATCTTGCTTGCACATGATGCCCAAATTGGTCAATGGATTTGAGCCTACACCGTGAAGCCATCAACGCAAACACCGTGACAGCAGGACAACATCTTGGCAAGGAAGTGCAAGTACACAACTGCAATTCATAATGAGCATCCACAAACAGTTAGTTCAAGTTCTTACAACTATCCGAAACATATCCCAAAACATGCACAAACCAACACAGACCCGAAATCAACGGATGTGTGCGCAAGACACGTTGTGTTCACGTGGTGCAGCGATGAATGCGCAAGTCGTCACTATACCACACATGTTTCCAGGCAAACAGTTCTATAACGATGTGCGAGAATTTGACTCACTCCAAGACCAAACACATCCATCAAAAACCCAGGCCGGTACCAAACTGCCGCAAGAGCCACCTCGGAAATTGCAGATTGCACGACATGCTGTACATGGTCATTGTCAGAATGGCATGTTGCCGTGGATGACATCATTTGCAATAAGCAATAGAGGTGCATCGTCACATTTTTCAGGACGCAACACGCCTTCTGCGACCGTCGACAGAACGGACAGACCCTATCACTCTTGGAAGGTCGAGAAGCATCACACTGCTTGCAATGAAAAAAATGCTGTGCACGAAGAATCACGCTGCGTGATGCACGGACAGTTCCTATAGCACCACTGTCAGCAATGATTTTGCAACCAAAAAAAAAACTACCACTTGGCACTCCTCACTTTCAAGGGCGTTTCCTCAACCAAGTCGACCAAAAGCTCGGCAGCCTCATAGCAGCATCCACGCACCGCTGCATGCAGTGGAGTGTCCCCGTTGCAATCCTTTGCCCTCATATTCGCTCTTGCATCCAGCAGCAGCCTGCAAATAATCACATCATTTTCTTCCGCTGCCAGAAACAGAGGTGTTTGACCCCATCGATCGCTTGGGCTCACCGCTGCACGGTGCTGGAGCAGAAGTGCAACCTGCCGGCTGAAGTTATTGCACGCTGCGACATGCAACGCCGTTCTCCCGTATACATCTGCGGTGTTTGTCGACGCGGATGCCTCCAGCAACAACTTCACCACAAAATCGCGGCCGCCTTGAGCTGCGAGATGCAACGGCGTCCTTTGCCGCTGCCCCGTCCGCTCGGTATCGGCCATGGCTTCCACTAACAAGCAAACAGTCCTTGCTGCTCCTGCTTCGGCAGCAGCACACAAAGGTGTCACACCATCAAAGTCGTCCTGGTTTGGATCCAAAGGCAATTGCAACATTTCCTCCACTGTCATTTCATTGTTTTCAGTGGCAGCCAAGTTCAATTCAGACATGACCACCGGATCATGGGTCACAAACGGCAGAATCACGAGCTGCACAACCAATGGTCCATAGGCACAAGTAAACGTGTAAGCGTCGCCAAGCAATGCCTCGTGCAGAAACAATCTCAGTCGATGTCGAGACATGCCAATTGCAACGGCGATGCTGCCCTTAATCCACTTTACGGGTTTCCCTTCCACCACATCGGCTGGCAGAGACACAACCAGCTCACCGGAAGCAGAGTAGCATACTTCCATGGCGAAAGACACAAGCAACGAGAAAGCGGTCACGAGCAACACACAATCTCACTGTTTTTTTTCACCAAAAAAAGTTCAAATCGATGTCATCTACTGATCACGCAAATCATCCCAGAAAGCTCGATACCATGATGTCACGTATGACACCTGTTGTTTCATTTTCGCATAGACAATCCCACAAGAATGATCCAAAAAGATCGGTACAATGATGCTTCACTAGTGAAATGTCTGCAGATGCTTGCAACAGAGGCCAAATGCAAAAGCCAAGTCAAAAAGAAAAAAGTTTGAGTTACAGACGAAATCAAAGGTATTGAGCAACACTCGTAGGTCGTGGCCTTGGTGTAGTGCCGTAGTGAACGACACAATCAATAGAATGCCAACAGAACACGGGTCCTGAGATTTTTTGACTGCAAAACACAACACCAGTTTTGATTCTGAATGAGAGCTGCGCCTCACTGACCCAGGTCATGCAAGATGCAGCGTCGCGTTGTGATATTCTCACTGTCGCATGATCCGTCTCAAACACATGCATTCATATAGAAGAATGTTTGAGAGAAAATATTTTGATACACTGGCACAAAGATGCACCACTAAACTCTGTCTTTTTCGAAGCAAGAGCCGCGAAGCGCGATCGTGCAGACGATGCCAGTCGAACTGCGTTATTTCCCCATTGCTCGGACAGTCCCTTCCGCAATGAGTACTGAACGCAAAAGCACACGGCAACAAACACATGGCACTACAGCGCATCCCGCGCATCATCTCGCATTCCTCAGTTCCTAGCAGGACGCTCATGAACCGGCTCATTAGCAACCATGGGGTCGATGATCTGATAGAGCAATCTTCCCTGCTCATCACGTTCTTCTGGAACAAGAAATCCATACCAACGAAACTCACCAGGTTGAACCTTCTCCAGGACATTTGCCTCCATCTTTCGAAAGTAACCCAGAGCAGTTATTTCTACCTGGAGGAAGCTGTAATCGAAGTAGTTGTAAGTGTGACACCATTGAACATCTGTGGCACGCCCAATGGGCGCATGGGTCGCACTCAAATCGATCCTGGAGGTATAGATGTCTGGCTGGATTCTATGATGCGTCCGCAGCTCCTCCATCTGTGGTGGGGCGAGAGCTATCCACAGACGAATACTATCCTCTATTGAGTTCAAACCGAGATTACTTCCCAGACTCAGCAAAGAAAATGGCTTCGCGACACCGATGCCTTGCATGTGGATTGACACTCACTGCAAATCTCTGTCCATGCTGATCTCTAGACTGTGAACTCTACCGCTTACAGTTCTTCCCAAACCAACGACAGACAAGTCTACAGTCAACTTCCAGTTCAACATGACAACTCCACACGCCTAAACTCACAGTTTCACTACAGCAAATCAAAAACAAACCGTTCATGATGACACAACTGACACGTGACAACTGTTTTTTTCATAACAATTCCCATATAAACCACTAAATAAGATCGATACCAAGCTAAGGGGCTGTCCGTGAGATCTCGGCAAACTGTGGCATGCAGCGTCACGCCCTGACATCCTCGGTGCCGCATGCCGCGTCTCAAACACATGCATTCACATCAAATTTTGATTGACGACAATGCACCTCGCACAGAGATGAACCACTAAACTCTGTCTTTTTCGAAGCAAGAGCCGCGAAGCGCGATCGTGCAGATGATGCCAGTGGAACTGCGTTATTTCCCCATTGCTCGGACAGTCCCTTCCGCAATGAGTACTGAACGCAAAAGCACACGGCAACAAACACATGGCACTACAGCGCATCCCGCGCATCATCTCGCACAGATTTTCTCACTTCAATCCAACAAGTGATCCACTGCCATCGAAACAACGTCAAGATCACAGCTGCTCGAACCAGTTGCTTAATCTCCTGTGCAGTCATTTCGAAGTTATAGAATAAGAGGTGTTTTTGCCAATGCTCCACATTCTGCACAGAAGGCCCAGCTCTTGGAAGCATCCAACAGCAAACGCCTTCGATCACGTCGTTGAGATAATCTGGGCAAATCCCATAGCGAATGCGTCCCTCTTCTTCTTTTTCTCCGGGATAGAACCACTCGACCTTCATGTGCTTCAGCAAAGCAATGAGGCGATCTGAACTCGCAAAGTTGTAGGCACATTGACTTGTGGCCTCCCAACAGAAGGCTTTCCCAGAAGGCGTCTCCCGGTTGGCCCAAATAATTCTTTCCAGAGGCAACATAGAATGAATAGTTCGCATCAAATCCTGCACATGCAGCACCAGTCATCAGGTGTCAAACACTTCAATTAAAATCATCAGCCATATATCCAAAAATTCAAATCTAAAATCGAAAAACAACGGAAATAACATGAAAGCGAAAACCAGCGGTTTCCAACGCAACTCCTGCATGACCGAGTGAACATTGTGGTCCGAAACGCCGTCTGGCAATTTGTCCTTTCTTCTTTGCCGTTTTCCGTCCTTATTCTTGTCACGATCGAATGGTAGGTGGCCTTGTTCCTGTCTTTCCACAAAAGTCAAAGTCTCACTCTTTCGAGTGGGCCTCGCAAAGAAACCTTTCTGACCTGGTCGAACCACAAATTTGTCTTCGAGGTCTTGCAGTCCTTGTTTCATGACTTCATTTTGCCACACGTCCAAATCCATGCGACCCAGCACTTCCTGCGCAAAATGCTGCAGTGAAGGATTGAAGCACTCCGATGTGATCTTGTTCCACAAAAAAGAAGCCATGCGCGAAGACGGGTGGAGACATTCAGTGATAACCAAATAACTGCCGGAGATCTGTTTTTTGCTCTCAGGCCTAGTTTCACCATGTCTTTTGCACACCGCCACGTTCGTTTCTCCTTTCTCCATCAAAAGCTCTTTTGGCGCCGCCAAGATGACGACCGCCCATTGCGTCGGCTCTTCAGATTCAAAACAATGCAGCATCACCGTGCTTTGGCGTCCTCTAGCAGTATTCATTTCAACCTTGCAAACCACCAGCGGCGATTCCCGGAGAAGTTCAACACAAATGGTGTCACCCCACGTGTCGATCTCCCTCGTAGGTGGAACCTCGTGCACAACAACCTCTGGAGATCTAGCAACGTTGCGATGAAAAGAAGAGCTGGAAGCAGCACCAGCAGCCTGCGTTCGTGGAAGTTTGTCCTCGTGCCAAGGGTATGGAAAATTGCTCTGACGAACTGCTCGAAACTCAACGGTCATAGCTGACACAGCCTCTTGAAACTTCGTCCATTCTTTGGGCTCTCCCGGTTGAAACCTGATGTTCATTTTGACAATGTTCGTTCTTGGGTAATAGAAGTACAGAAAAAACGTAACAACATCGAATTAAATAAAGAAAACCTTACATATAGATATATTTATGCAAGCTACTGTTTCAGATCTGAATAGAAACTGCCCAACTCACGATGTGCGAGGTGTGTGGAGACCAAGGCAAGCAATTTCTGAAATTGTTCGTGCCAAGAATCTCCAATCAAACTTTGTCTCCGCAGTTCGGCAAGGAACCCTCGATCCTGGGAAACAAGGTTCTGGAAAATCATTCTCATCCCCTTTCCCAAAGTCTTGTATTTGTCTTCCTCACCCACGGCACGCAAACCATCCAGATCGTGCATCACCCACTTGCCGACCACACCCCTCTGCGCGATTCCCAAGTTGTCCAGCTTTGCGTCCCACGGAAAAACACCTTTTCTCATGAACTCGAACAACACTTCCAACATGTTCATGTACTCCTTGCAGGCTTCCCACCATCCGTCGGCGTCACACTGCTGCTTGGAAACTAGTAATCGAACCTTTTCCAATCCGACCGCCATCAACTTTTCCTGGACCGTGATAGATGCGACAACATCTGCAGCCGACAAGCGCGGCACTTGCTGACCATAGAAACTGTTTCCTGGGAACAAAATACCATCCTTGCCAGCTGGAAGGCTACTTCGAAGATACACCTGACCATAACAAAAGGCCATCCAGTCCGAAAGACTGCCACGGTACATGTCAAACCGCTTCTGCTCTTCTTCTGCACATCCATGTGGCCACGTTAGACTATTGCGATGCCTCAACATCATCTTCACCACCAGGAGATGGTTGTCCAAAACGTAAACATCTTTGAAGGCGCCACAGCCGGCAGGTGTCATGACATCTCGGATAGTTGAAATCACATTTGGGTCCTCCTGAGACCCAAACACCAGCGTCACACTTGCTCTGAGAATCAAAGCTTGGGATGGCGCTTTCTTAGAAACCTTTCTCCATGTTATCTCGAAATCCGAGATCTTGGCCTCCACGAGCCTATAGGAGCGAAGTGCTGCCTCCAACGACATAGCGGCACACTTGAAAAGAGAAAGGCTATGTCTCAAATTTTCAATGACTACATGTTTGAGAACATCATCGGGCAGTTTCAAATCTCGAGATCTCACGGACAGTCCCTTCAGAAATCTCGAGAAATGCAACAACCGTTTGGGGGTGTCTTGTCAAGCATGCCTACACCATTTGCGCACGCTGCATGGTATTTTCTTTCCCCATGCGTGACTCTTGTCTTGTCCATTTCCTGCCATCCGAGCCCAGGAATGTTTCATTCACATCTATGGAGCAAAGAGGTCAACAAGGTCTGTACGTGAAACAATGAATTCCCATGGAGCAACACAAAGCATACTCGCTGAAGCCCGAGACTGGGATCCCGACTCCGGAGCTTGCGATAACGAAGCACCATCCTCTGGAGAATGACCTGCAAGCTCAAGACTCAACTGCTGCTTCTTCACCCTGGCAAAACTCGTGTGACACTACCCTTACCAGGACATGCCAACGCAAGTACATCAGAAAAGCTCGGCACCATGATCACCTGTATGACATGCGCTGTGTATGATTCCGCTCTACAAAGCTGCCATCCTTTTCTCACAAAACGGGAATCACATCCCGGGCAGCTTCAGGTGACGCACGGACGGTTCCTACAATGTCACCTTCAATGGGCTTCAGGTGACACACGGACAGTTCCTACAGTGTCACTGTGAAACGCTTCTAAAGATTCTTGTCACGGAGCCACGCATCGATGTCCGTGGGAATGTTGTAAGTCGTGTTCGAATCTGCCCACCCCCGAGCATTTTTCCCGCACGACTCACAATTGACATCAAAGTCTGGCTGCGCCGCATAATATTTCAGGCACCTCAAACAATGAGCCTCAGCCGCAAAGAGAAATTTGTATTCCATCCGTCTCTCCTCGGTGATCGTCTTCTTTCTTTTCTTCGAGATACCATGTCCCAGAGGATAGTTCTCATCGAAGTCATTGCAATGTGGAGCGTCGCGACACAGTGTCGGACCTTCACTATCCGAGTCTTCATCGCTCGGAGACGGTGGTGCAAATCTCATTTTGCGCCAAAAGGTAACATCATCCATTTCCTCGCTGACCGGCCTTCACATAGCATTCTCCAAGCTTTCAAGTCCCGAAGAATGCACTTCAAGTTCGAAACAAATCGGAGTGAATGACCACGCGATTCGAGATTCCCAAGCTCATTCTGCAAATAGGGCAACGAAACTTCCTTGCATGTCTTGTCGTTGCATCCCAAATTGAAAAGCAAACTTCTGAATCTTGAGATCAACATGTGCTGTCTGTCCCGGATATCACACAACTTCCAATCTTCAAACTCCAGCAATAATCCTTTCAGTTCACGCAAATGTTCTTCTTCACTCTCGTCCCTCGGAGGCTGCGGATAAGAGGCCATGACATCTCGGGCAGCTTTCTCGACAACTTCCAAGGACGCGTCCTCTACATCGAGCACCACCCCAAGCTCCAACAGCAAATTCTGATACTTCAAAAGCAGGAACGCGATAATTTTTTGTTGATCTTGGACGTTAACACTGGGGCTCGACATGTCGCGAACCGAGTTCTTCTACAATGTTACAGTACACCACCACACATCCCGAACAACGTCTACCAATTTGAATATATATTTTTATATTGTTCACTGTTCATGCGTTTCAACAAAACTGAACGGTATAAAATTGAACGGTACAATGCTTCCCGTAATATTTTTTTTGTCCACTGCTCATGCATTTCAATGAAAAACAAAAACATCACATATTGTGTTTTTTTTTCGTGCTATACATCACATAGATCCACTGCATCGTAAACAAACACTGATATTACCACTTGCAATTCTCGGGATCTCACGGACAGCCCCTACAGAAACCTCGAGAAGAGCAAGAAATGTTCAAGATATCTGTTTGCCAACCGTGTTTCCTGCCTACAAAATGCATCTTGTTTCTCCGTTCACGTCTGAGCCCAGGAAAGTGGTAAAGAGGCAAAGAGCAGCTTGTTTCGTCTTGCATCATCGTAGACAAACTATGCTTGTTTCGTCTTGTTCAAGAGAAACTGAGAACACAATCGAATGCAAAGAATTCGTTCTCCGACTTCAAAACTCAGAGCACAATTGCTAAGTTTGACGCTGGGCATGGGCACCATTGTCGCAGAGACCTGCAAACTGCTGAACAGTGAAGCTGGCGATGAACACATCAAATCAACACACTTCAAAAAAAACGGTTACCGTGAATCGCCGAATAAAACCACATGTTGTGCAATGAAAATGACCTGGTGCTGGTGAAATCTCAGAACAGATCATAACAGTGCATCTCAATGCATGACATCACTGCATGGATGACGGTCAACCGCGGAACTACTTTTCAAAACGGCACTTCCGTTAACCACCACGCATCACGAACAGTCTCTTTAAATGCGGGTGGAATGTCTGCCCTCAAAACAAACTATACACACATTCTCACAAGTTGTACTTTTTCAAAATGGCACTTATGTTGCCCACCACGCATCACGAACAGTCTCTTTAAATGCGGGTGGAATGTTGGCCATCGAAGCAAACTATATACACATTATCACAAGTTGTGGCGTTGCAGCCATCGTTCCACATCATCTGGGATAGGTACCGTGGTACGCTTTCTGCTACCCGTGGAACTGGCAGCCCATTGGCGAGCATTCATGTTGCAAGATTTACAGGTCACATCAAGACCGGGCTGCCTCGCGTAGTAATCCATGCACTGAACGCATTTTCCATGTGCGGAATACAAAAACTTGTATCCGAGCAATTTTTGAGCAGGAACGGCACCATGCCTAGTATCAAAATCAACACAGTGAGGCGTACCAGTGCAAGGCTCCGAAGCCTTGGTCGAATCCGACTGCGAAGTGCCAGCATCACCTTCTGGATCCTTGCCCGCTGAAGCATTGGGCATACCACCATCCGAACTAGTAGCACCGGTACCTGTTCCTGCCTGTGCAGACTGCGCGCCAGGCTGTTGCGAACCACTTGGAACGCCATCTCCTGATTCAGACTCCTGATGCCCTGCACCTCTGCGTTTCCACTGCCGAACCAACAAAGGAGGAACACGCCAGGGCTCTTCCCACATCCCAGGATGAGCATTCAGCGCAGCTTGAGTTCGCGCCGGGACGACGTCTGCACCAGCTGCTTTGAACTGTCGCGGAACACTACGCGTCAGTCTCTCCCAGGCCACATTCCAGCGTTTCATTTGAGCCTCCGCCATCATCCTTCTCTCATCGTCTTGCTTGTCCGGATGCAGTGCCAATGCAACTTGCTTCCGCCGCGGCTTCAAAATGTATCGGAACTCATCCTCCGACATGTCCACAATATGGGATCGCTTGCAGCCCAGAACTTCCAACACCCAGGCCACTTCCTCATCCTCCGGCGGTCTCCACGCCGCCATGATTGCCCGTAATATTTTTCCACTGTTGATGCATTGAAATGAATGAAAACATCACATATATTTTTTTGTGCTATATATCACATAGATCCACGGCATCGTAACCAAAACCTGACATCATCACAATGCAATTCCCGAGATCTCACGGACAGCCCCTACAGAAACCTCGAGAAGTGCAACAAATGTCCAAGATATAAAATGGCCGATCGTCAAAATTGAACGGTACGATGATTCCCATATAATTTGTTTTGTTCACAGTTCATGCGTTTTGACAAAATTGAACGGTACAACATTGAACGCTACAATGCTTCCCGTAATATGTTTTTTTTGTCCACTACTCATGCATTTCAATGAAAACATCACATATATTTTTCGTGTTATACATCACATAGATCCACTGCATCGTAATAAACAAACACTGACATTACCACAATGCAATTCTCGAGATCTCACGGACAGCCCCTACAGAAACTTCGAGAAGTGCAAGAAATGTTAAAGATAACTGTTTGCCAACCGTCACTTGTTTCCTCCGTGCACAATGCATCTTGTCTTTCCGTTCACGTCTGAGCCCAGAAAAGAGGTAAAGAAGTAAAGAGGTGCACTATGCTTGTTCCGTGTTGCATCATCATGGACTTCGAAACTGAGAACACAATTCATGAGTTTGACACTTGGCTATGCACTCGCACTTCGAAACTCGAAGCACAACTGCTAAGTTTGACACTGGATATGGGCACCATTGTCGCCGAGACCTGCAAACTGAACAGTGAAGCTTGCAATGAACACGTCAAAGCAACACATTTCAAAGAAATCTGGTACCGTGAATTCCCGACTAAAACCACATGTTGTTCATTTGAATAGACAATTTCCCACACAGTTTGCCAACAAAAACAAGCAAAAGCCGGTACCATGATTCTATAAACTACATCCGTCATCTTCATGAGTTCAAGGTAAGCGAGCATCACGCACATTCAAATCACCTCAGCAGCATAGAAGACTCTGCAGAATGCCAAGTCCTTCAAAAGACAAACTGTGACAAGAAACATTAACAACAGACATGGCAACGAAAGACGCACATGCAATTTGTAAGTAAAAACTTCAAGTGTGACACCTGTTGATCCAGCGCAATGGAAGCATCCACTTTCCCAATCGCATCAGATGATAAACAACCTATATACTGTCCCGCGCATCAATTCGCAGAACTCTGTGTTTCTCTCGCATGACGTCCAGGATTGTCCACATCGCCAACAACAGTTCCACATGTTGTTAACAGATTGTGAAAAACAAATGGCCTCACAGAGACCCGTGAAGCAGAGGGATACATACACGGACAAACCCTACAGCACGTTGTCTCTCCACATCACTGGATGGCAAAAAACAAAAACAAATGGCCTCACAGAGGCCCGAGAAGCAGAAGGATACATGCACGGACAGACCCTACAGCACGTTGTCCCTCCACATCACTGGATGGCATACGCAATCGGCATCACTGTATAATACAGTGTGCCGTCCGGCCCCACCTTCTCTGCAGACAACTTGTCGAACAAGCGAAAGTATCCCGGAAAGTTCTCGAATTGCCACAGTTTGCCCTCAGCCTTAGACGACAACATCCGAAAATGCACAAAACTGAAAAACAATCATGAAACATCAAAGAACACAAAAAGCTACAATCACAAACATGACACGGCAAATAACAAACACGAACAAACACCCAACCCAAAAGCAGCAAATGCTAAGAGACCACCAAATTCAACACACCCACGAGTGTGAAGACAATTTCGTGTGCTTCCAACTCCTTGGCAGAAGCACCCGATGGATCACTTTGCTGTGCTCGCAGAATGGCCTGCATTCACATGCCCAAGGAACACTATCAAACATGACGTACAATTGAAAATGGACCACGTTGTGAACTACATGTCCGCACCTCCGTCGCCGACGGCTTCAAGCCCCAACGACCGCCCCAATGTGGCTCGATCTCCACACGTTCCTCGAAAAGGCTCACCGCATCGGCAGCGCTCAGACCTACCCACGTCCGCAGTTCTGATAAGACCATCGCGAGTTCAGAACGGGATCAAATTGCAAGTGACGAGGTCGCACGGACAGGCCCTACAAAAACCTCGAGAACAATTTCTTGAGCCCCGGGGGGCAGCGATGTTTTCAAGGTCGAAACTCAAAAAATGCCAAGAATTCGATCGGCCCGACTGTTCTTTCAATCGAAATGATGACATTTTGACACTAACAGCACACAGTTGCTTCAAATTCTGACGGTCCTTCACATGAAAAAAACCATGATCCCAGTGCCACCTCAGCATTTCGCGTCGATCTGAGAAAACAAACACATGTTCCAGACGGCACGGAAAAGCGTACTTCAAGGAGGCGAAATTTCAGCGTCACGAAACCTTCAAGGTCCCGACTTAAAAATGGCGGCAGATCAGGATCGGCCCGCACAGGATCGAACCACGTTCAGAAATCTCGAAAAATCTCGAGAAATGCCAGAACCGTTGGGGTGTCTTGTCAAGCATGCCTACACTATTTGCTCATGCTGCATGGTATTTTGTTTCCCCATGCGTGACTCTTGTCTTGTCCATTTGCTCACATCAAAGACCAGGAAGGATCAATTCACATCTATGGAGCAAAGAGGTCAACAAGGTCTGCACGTGAAACAGTGAATACCCATGGAGCAACACAAAGCATACTCGCTGAAGCTCGAAACTGGGATCGCGACTCCGGAGCTTGCGATAAGAAAGCACCATCCTCTGGCGAATGACCTACAAGCTCAAGACTCAACTGCTGCTTCACGAACAACGTCTATCAAAGAATGGCGAACATCCAAACAATACACATGCTATATATAAATACATCAAGTCTTGTCCATTTCCTGCCATCTGAGCCCAGGAATGTTTGATTCACATCTATGGAGCGAAGAGGTCAACAAAGTCTGCACGTGAAACAATAAATTCCCATGGAGCAACACAAAGCAAACTCGCTGAAGCTCGAAACTGGGATCGCGACTCCGGAGCTTGCGATAAGAAAGCACCATCCTCTGGCGAATGACCTACAAGCTCAAGACTCAACTGCTGCTTCACGAACAACGTCTATCAAAGAATGGCTAACATCCAAACAATACACATACTATATATAAATACATCAACTGCACTGCGAAACCAGCATCAGGTCAGTTTCATTGTCAACACGACACAGCAAGTCGATCATCAGTCAACTTCACAGCGAAGTGCATCCAGCTTCTAAAGACCAAACACCAGCTGCATGTATGCTTTGAGGATCACAGTTGGGATGCCGCTCTTTTGGAAGGCTTTCTCCATGTTATCTCCAGATCGCAGATCTTGGCCTCCACGAGCCTATAGGAGCGAAGTGCGTCCAACGACATGGCGGCACACTTGTAAAGCGAGAGGCTATGTCTCAAATTTCCAATGACTACATGTTGGAGAACATCATCGGGCAGTTTCGAATCTTGAGATCTCATGGACAGTCCCTTCAGAAATCTCGAGAAATGCAACAACCGTTGGGGGTGTCTTGTCAAGCATGCCTACACTATTTGCTCATGCTGCATGGTATTTTGTTTCCCCATGCGTGACTCTTGTCTTCTCCATTTCCTGCCATCTGAGCCCAGGAATGTTTGATTCACATCTATGGAGCAAAGAGGTCAACAAGGTCTGCACGTGAAACAATGAATTCCCATGGAGCAACACAAAGCATATCTTTGAAGCTCGAAGCTGGGATCGCGACTCCGGAGCTTGCGATAAGAAAGCACCATCCTCTGGCGAATGACCTACAAGCTCAAGACTCAACTGCTGCTTCACGAACAACGTCTATCAAAGAATGGCGAACATCCAAACAATACACATGCTATATATAAATACATCAACTGCACTGCGAAACCAGCATCAGGTCAGTTTCATTGTCAACACGACACAGCAAGTCGATCATCAGTCAACTTCACAGCGAAGTGCATTTCTCTTTTTCATCAAGGTAAATGCTGCGTGCAGAGATCCAGAGATGACAGTCAACGAACGTGCCGGCTCCAGTGTTGGTCTAATGTCAGTTTTACGGGATGCCTTTGAAGTCAGGTAGATGTTTTACATGTTCTAACTCTAACTTCATGACGCAACGCCTGCTCCCCGCTCGGACAGTCCCTACTGCGAGAAACATACGTCAGGCGTCAGGTCATGTTTTACATCTTCTAACTCTAATTTCATGATACAATGCCTGCTCCCCGCTCGGACAGTCCCTACCGCGAGAAACATACGTTGGGTCATGTTTTACATCTTCTAACTCTAATTTCATGACGCAACGCCTGCTCCCCGCTCGGACAGTCCCTACCGCGAGAAACATACGTCAGGTCGCAGTGCAGTATACCGTCGAAATAAGATGACCATGTCGAACAAAGACATCCGGTAAATCTAAACAACGCTACATGGCAGCTGACGAAGCTCCCCGCCAGCAATGCTAAGCAAAAAGATCAGCAGACATTTCATCTGCAGACAAATGCTGTGACACCCAAGGGATGCACTGCCATGAAAGTCTATGCACATACTTCAAGGCCTTCCGCTCGTCCACGCAGGCCTGACCTTCAAACTCCCGCATCCGCTGCACCAAAAGAGGATTGTGTTCGTGCAGAAACTTTTCGAACACATTGCGAGGCGGCAAATCCACTATCCACAGATCTTCCAGCTTGGTTGGCCTTGACAACATCACGTACATAGCCAAGCCATAGTCCGCTTGACTCATCCAGGACGGCTTGGACATGAAAGCAAGCAGCCCTTGTCTGGCAGTGATGCCCTGCAAACCGTAGTGCGTGAGAACGTGACGAGGTGCCAGTGGCAACTGTTTGCGATGAACCTGCATAAATTGATTGCCCCCAAGAGGAAGATCCCAGGCCTGATCACATGTAACGGGACGCAGCCAAACGTGTCCCTTCGGAGCACTGCCATCTGGCAATTCAATGGCACGATATTCCGGGTCATCGATCTCGACCAAGACGGCCAACGGCTGATATTGCAAAACGACACGTCCACTGCTGTTTGAAATTACAGGTTCCTTCGGGTGCAACTTAATGGAGCGAACAATGACCGGCAACTCTCGACTCAGCATCGGCATGTCCAAAATGCAACTAACACGTGCTGCCATCCCTTCATACAAAGGGCAAATGCCCATGAGATACTGCGTTCTTGTCATGTTCACAACCTGCAATGCCTTCAGGCTCTGCTCCCTTGTCAAATCTGTGGGCCCCGATGCACGATCAATAGCTTGCACCAAGAAAAGAGTCGTGGACCTCTATTGAGCTTCCCAAGCCACCCGCAAATGCTGTAAACGAGCAACCTGTTCCCACGCCAGGCCGCCCCAGTGAGCACTCAACAACCTTGAGCGCAAGGAATTGTCAGAAAAAAGTTGCTCTCGGCTGATCACTCGAGATTCCAAAGCTTCCCACAATGCATCCTCCAGATGTTCGCCTCGCCGCATGGACAAAAGAATCCTCACAAGCTGCTGTCCGGATGCACACTTCGAAAAACGACCGGATCCAGTGAAGTGCACAACTCGCTGGAGCGATTGCTTGAACGCGATCCGTCCAAGTTCTGAGGCATTGCTGGTGCGTTCAGCCGCCTCCTTCTCCACGGCCTCTTCGGCATCGCTTTGGTCTTCTTGCTCTTGAGGCGGTGCAGGATCAGTAGCTCGTGGCGCATCCACCCATTCGCACAAGGATGCTTGCGCAGTGGGTCGCAATTGTAGAAAGTCAGCAACTTGCACACCAATGGGCACCTTCCCAAACCACTGCTTCAAGTAGTCGCCCATGTCAAGCATAAGTCGAGCTTGTCGAACAGTGGCAAATCGAAGCGAAGCAGCATGGTACACATCCGAAGGAACCATCGACAACTCGTCCAACAGCATAGCCATGATGCCTTCGATCTTCTTTTCGATCGGGCTGCCCTTGCTCTTCGCCGAACGCAAGGAGCGGCGATCCAAGCTGCTGCTCTTGTGCACATTGGCCCACTTGTGCAAAGTTTTGGCCTCAGGCCCCAGGAGGCGAACAGCAGCGTGAGTCGGAGCACCAGCAACATAACCATCCTGTCCAAAGAAGCGTCGAAAGAGTGGCCTCAATACTTTGCTGTATGCATACGTCTTTCCAGATCCACCAGCTCCGAGCCAAAGACAATTGCACCTTTCATTGCACGCACCATCCGCAATGCAATTGTCCGGATTGCTTCGGTTAAGCCACATCTGTTCCATGACCCAAGCAATGGGTGCAATGGCCAAAATCTGTTGGCGATTCAGACTGTGCTCCACAAGCAAGGCAGAAGCATAATCACTCGGACCCACATTCCTCTGGTTCAGCTCCACCAAAAAGGCATCTTCCGTCTCTGGCAAAGGCCGAAAAACATGATCTCCCATCATCTCAGTATCCTCTTCACCACCTGCTGCATGAAGACCCACCAACGAGAACACAACAAGCAAACGAAATTCCCCCCCCGAAAAAAAAAAACGACAGAACTGACATATTCAGCAAATCAGCTATATGTTACAACGACAAAAAAGAAAAACAAAACAAAACTCATCCACAACCACAAATTAATTCAAAAAAAAAAACAAAGAAAAGAATCAGTAAAGCTCCGCCTCCAACGCAAAATTCCAAATATTGCTTCTGCAGCATCAAAGACCTCTGGGCTTCGGCGAACGTCCAATTACGCTCCAATCCACTGGCTGCGTTGCCTTTGATTCCCAAATCAATCCTCGCATCCGGAACACCTCCCAAACCATTCACAAAGTCACGCAAACGCTGCAACGCATCCTGCAACACCGCAGCTACAGCTACATGATTGTTTGTCGGTAACATATGTTCTCGTCAACAAGGCCATATCACAAAAGCTCGGTACCACATACTGGTGATCATGGAACGTATCATATCCTTTTAGTAGACATTTTCCACACGGATGACTACTTACAGCTTGCTAGCATGATGCAGCAAACAACGCATGTTGCAACACAAGGCATATCATGCTTTATTCGGCACATCTCACACCCGCTGAAAGATGAATCATCAACAACGTTACACAACAACAGCTTAGTACCATGATGCTGCGAAAAACATATATCATCTCCTTTTATCAGGGAAATTCCCACGAACATCGCCCAAAAAGCTCGATACCATGTCCTGCAATACAGATGGCTTTCGATTGCCCAACACCTTCATCCAATCCTCTTCCCGAAACATAGCTTCGCGCAATGCTTCTCCATCCACCGGCCACTGCGCACGTTCCAAGTTGTCCAACTCTTCTTGCAATAGCAGATCATCCTCGACCTCGTGTCCTTCTATAACCGGCGGTGCCGAATCATCTTCCAGGTCCTCCTCCTTGTCCAAAGCAGTCATCAAAGCATAACGCTCAGCTGTCCGACGACTGCTGCTGAGACGACGTGCAGCACAGTGCTGCTGGAAACGCTCCAACCACGATGTCTGAATATAGGCCAAGAACTCTTGCGATGTCAACTGAGTGTAATGAAACGGAACGGACAAGTCTGCGAACCAGGCAACGCGCTCACAGATGCGCAGCATGTCATGATAGCGACAATCCGCTCCTTCTGCTCCACCGAACAGCTTCTCCAAACATCTAAAAGCACTGCTGGTGTCACCGATGCCAGCAACATAGGAACGCACTGATGCAACATCCCGGATGACCGGAGCAGACAAACCGGCCAAAACTCTTTCCTCCGCCAAACACCTCCTCATTGACACGTAACTTTTCCAGTGCTTCCAATGCAGCGTAAAACGAGCAAAAAGAACGCCTTGCTTTGCATCTTCTTCCATGGTGTGGCAAGCAAAGCATCGATGTGACAAACTGCAATCTCCAGAACACGTTGGGAATGGAAAAGATAATCCCAACATGTGAGCTGCGTACTTCTGCACCTCAGCATCCTTCGGAAGGTGCAAATCTGAAGGCACCACAACACTGTCATCTGCTGCTCTCACTTCCTGCGAATTTGATTTCAGCTCAACACAGAAATAAACAACTTCACCCGAACTTGTTAACACTTTCCAAATATCAAACTTAAAGACACCAAACAAAGTAAGAAAAAAAAACAAAACCACCCACCGCAAGCAATCCTGAACGGAGGAACTGAAGTGGGCATAGTGCTCATCAAAGTCGAAAAACTTCACTCCATCCACCTTGCCGGCTTTGTTCCTCGAAACTCTGCGAACGAAGCGAGAATACATCAAAAGAGACATGCATTGCAACAAAACCGAAGAGCCCCTGTGCAAGTAATCGTCTTTCTGGTTGAAGTTCACATGCACCTGCTGGACTCTGGGCACATCACCTCCCTCATCAACAACCTCCGCAAACTCATCCACCACCACTGGTGCCTCTCCTTCGGGGTCAGGAAGCACATCCAAGGGCGAGCCATTGAGATGCGGCCTAGCTTGCAAAACCTCCTCCATGTCCTCATGTCTGCAACGCATGATTGCATACGGCACATAGCGGAAGAACATGTTGTAGCCACGATACGTGACCAGTTGCTCCTGCTCGAATAACATCTGATACGCCATTTCACCGTTGGATTTGGCCACACAACGATTCATTCCAAAGGCAAGTCTTCTCAAAATCGTCAATGCACGCCTCTGTTGCCCTGTCATAGTAGGGTCCCTGTCCCCCTCAGGGGGCTCCTGCTCGGAGCCCGCTGCAGCTTCCTTTGCCCTTTCCCTTTCCTCCTCTTCCAATCGCTGCACTCCTTCAATGTTGCCGTTTACTGAGAACAAAATTAAGGCACACACCAATAAATAATCTATACCATCTCATTTCATTGAGGAATTCCCATACAAATCCTCAAAAAAGGAGTCGGTATCGTGATGTTCCAAATCAGATATGTTACATTACTTTACTAAGGACATTTGCACAAAATACCGCAAAACAAAGTCGGTAAGAAAAAATATCGTCAACATTTTCCGTTTCGACCGCCCCAAAGCAAGCAGTCCTGCATACAATTCAGGTAACATACTCCGCGAAATTTCAAATTTCTTTGCAGCATACTCACCAGTGTAAAAACCAACATTCATCATATCTCTTGCAAGGTCCACCGGAATGCGATCAAGCGCCTTTCTCATCGTCTGCATCTTCTTATGCTCCGTGTCCAAAACACGACCCATGCATTGCTTCTTCGGCGGCGGATCCGAAGCATCCAACTCAGTCGACACAGGTTGCTCTGCATGTGAGGCATCAACACCCGATATAGCATCCGAAGACGAACCAAGCGCCGGGCGTTGAAGTTCCATCTCCTGCAATCCACTCCCGGACAGTTCCAACAGAGAAGATGCAGAAGCAGGAACTTCGACTCCAGGCTCCTGGTCTATGCTCCCATCACAAAACTTCAAAAGGTCTGCTTCTGAAAAATTGCGTCCAATGTACTTGACATCCACATTGCATCGCATCACTGCTTGCGCCACCGGGTTCGACATCCCTTCAAAAGGGTGATCACGCCGAGCTTGAAACACATGCGGGTTTTCGTTTTTGAACTCTTCAACCTCCTTCAAATCTACTGTCTCATATTGCAACCGAGAAAAACCTGCTTTCGCAACTCGAGGCCAACCTTTCCGACATAACACTTTCGGCTTGTCCTCCTTGCCCAGAATCATTTCAACGTGAAAGCAACCAAAGCGACACCCACGTTTGCCTTTCACGGCTTTCCTCAGCCAAAGCAACATGTCATGTTTACATATACATACTTCTTCACGTTGACAGCCAACTATGCACGTTGTACACTCCAGACGTCTCTTTTCCATTCTACAAAAATGTTTTACGCAAACTGATACCGTAACAGCAACCGTGCAACATGTAAACGAACAACAAAAGCCATGACCAAGCCGAAACCGCACGTAACTCAAAAATAACGACAACAAACAACCACACCCACAACCACAACCACAACCAAAACAACAACCACGACAACAACAACAACAACATCAACAACAACAACAACAACCACCACAACTTTGCCAAGCTCATTGCGAGGAACTTTTTGAAACATGATTTCGTGCATTTGTGAAAATGATTCTGGATCACCAAACGTCTGTAATCCTCACAGAATTTTTTCTTCCACTCAAGACCATCTCCCGCAGAACGTTCACTGCGTCGCAGATACTTGGGTCGCAAAGAAGCATAGCATCCGGTCAATGTCAAAACCTTGCCAGCCACGGATCCGCCCAACTTCAAGGCTTCCAATTCGTGTCCATCCGGCTCCGTAGGCACCAAAGGCGCGGATTCATACTGGTGACCACATTCTGATCGCTGACGTTCATTCAGAGGCAGTGGCTCTGTCGGACTGCTCAACTGCTCCGACAAGGCCAATTGAGAATCATACTGAAAACGCTGCACAGCCTCCAAAACACGACGACTCCACCGCTGCAACTCAACGACCAACTCACCATGCTGCACTCGATGAATCAGTTTCCGCAAGCGATCTCCCAGGTCGTGTCCCAGCAAGATAATAAGCATGTGGGGGTGCAAAGAACCACGACCCTGAGTCTCCAACGGGCCGTTCAACGCCACAATATCACCGAAAACACCTCCTTGCAGGGAACTCGCAATGCCATCTTCGAAGGTTGCTGCCACGCCAACACGAAAACTTCCCTTGGTCAAAGGTGGAAGAATGCCCAACACCTCCTCACAGAACAAATCCATCATCAAGGCAAAGCAACGCGCTTGAGCGACGGGATCGCTCGCGACAATCCGTCGCATAGCAGCTGCGCTGGGCAATTCGGGCATCTCCGCCTCCCAGTCCAAATCAATTTTGCACTCTTCCACTTTGACATTCTGCAGGTGCAATTGAAGTAGCAAGGACGAGCGCATATCTGCGATGTTGGGCGTGACGAACAAATGCGCAGAACCATAATGCCACCCAGCCGCATGTCCACGCAACCGGATCTGGCTGCGGTGCCCTTCCATGCCAATGATGCTCGAAGTTGCCTGAAGCACTCCTCCCAATGCTCGCTTCAAGGCCACATCCACCTGCGGATCTCGCAGCAACTCCCTGAGGTCCGCATTGTCTCCATGCAATGCCATTGCCTTGAGCAATTGGTCCGTGTTGACTTCAGAAATAACACGACAATGTTTGCCAAAGCCACGACGCATCACATGCGCTTTCGTCGCACGCATCAACTGCAATCGACGCTGCACGTCGTACATCACTGGAAGCAACGTCTCCTGCCCGCATACTTGGAACAAAGGCGACAAAACTCAAAAACTGAAACCACCAAAACACAACCACCAAACCATCCTGGGAACAAAAACTTGGAACAAAGGCGACAAAACAGAAACCAGCAACAATTGTATAAACCAAATCCAAAGCACTGAAAGCGACCATCTTGGCAACAAGGCATCACCCTCACTGTAATGCAGTTCTTCCCGAAGCAACAAATATCGAAACACTTCTGTTGCATCCATGTTGGCTTCACGCTTCAAAAAAGGCAAGCCATCACCCCATGGAAACAAATCCGGAAACGACATGCCCCAGGTGGCCGGATCAAACATCGACAGCGGTTCGTCTCTGGTCGGAACAACCAACTTGGAAGGTTTGACTTGGAACATAGCTGATTCCACATTCCGCTCATTTTCAGCCGTGCCACGGGCAATCTTCTGAATTCTCCGAATTTTTTGAAATGTTCGCCTCTCTTGGGCTCCTTCACGACCCAAAAGTTCACCAGGAACAGATGCATCCGGGGCCGGCATTTCATTGTTGATGCGGTTGCGAAGCACATCGGCAGCATCGCTCCTTCGCCGCCCACCCTGTCTCACACAGACCTCCTCCACATCCTTCAACACACGCACCCACTTGTTCTGTTCATCCGCACCATCGTTCAAGCCAACAATGGAAGACATCAAATGACCTGCAATGTTTGCGTGAATTTTCCATATTTACTTTCACACACACAAAACAAAATGGTTCCGAAACGCAGACGTTACAAAGCAAAACTCGATATTAACATCGTTTTCAATCGCTTCATTCGGACAGTCCCTACCATGAAGCAATCAATACAACCAAATTCACTTCGGAACCCTGCCTGGTGCATCTAGGCCTTCACGCTGCTTCATTCGGACAGTCCCTACCATGAAGCAATCACCTGCAATGTGTGCGTGAGTTTTCCATATTTACTTTCACCCACACAAAACAAAATGGTTCCGAAACGCAGACGTTACAAAGCAAAACTCGATATTAACATCGTTTTCGATCGCTTCATTCGGACAGTCCCTACCATGAAGCAATCAATAAAACCAAATTCAATTCAGAACCCTGCCTGGTGCATCTAGGCCTTCACGCTTTTCTTCACTCGCACCGTCCATCTTCTCATCATCCGACGCATCTTGTCCCTGTGCGTCTGCAGGACCTCGCTGCAGCAACTCCTGCGCCAATGCAGAATCCTCCGCAGTTTCCAGGACACAGCCCTCCAAAAGATCATCACTGCCATCTCCCAGTTCCACCTCCGCATAGAAAGGATTCGTTTTCCTCAAACATTCAACAGCGGCAGTGTACTCATCTCTCGGGGCACGCAACAAAGAAGAGCCCTTGACTGCATCCTTCTGGCTTCCAACCAAAACAAACAAAACTGCATCTTGCATATCAACATCTTTTGGAGGGAGCGTGGTCAGCACTGAAGACGGCTTTGCTTGCGGGAGAAAAATCGAATTCCTTAGCTTTTTTTAAAGTCTCGTAAAAGGTGTTTTTAAAGCCTCTAGGCAAAAGGTGAACATAGGGGGTACGAGTGCAAATGAACGTGGTGACGGACGTGCGTACGACCCAGCGTACGTGTAAGCGTACGAGTGGAAGGACGCGTGACGTACGAGTGGACGGACGTGTGCGTACGAGTGGACGGACGTGTGAGCGTACGTACGTGCGTTGACACGTTCACTCGTCACGTGCGCGCGCACGTACGAAAATAAGGTCGACTCGAGTCGGCCTTATTTCTGTACGTCTGAATCTTCCCAATACTAAATATGTAAGGAAAAACCGAGACGTACAGAAATAAGGCCGACTCGAGTCGACCTTATTTTCGTACGTGCGCGCGCACGTGACGAGTGAACGTGTCAACGCACGTACGTACGCTCACACGTCCGTCCACTCGCACGCACACGTCCGTCCACTCGTACGTCACGCGTCCGTCCACTCGTACGCTTACACGTACGCTGGGTCGTACGCACGTCCGTCACCACGTTCATCTGCACTCGTCAACAGACGTACGCTCTCCAAGATCATTACCTTTTACGAGACTTTAAAAAAGCTAACGAATTCCCTACAAAGCCATGCTGACGTTCCTCACGCGACAAATGCCCGGGCTGCAAAACCACAACCTGCATGCACGCCCGTGTCATCGGCAAAAGTCGCTTCGTGGCCGAGGCCAGGCCACGCAGTGCGGACAGTTGCTCGCCCATCCAAAGGTCATTGGCCAAGCTGTGCCGAGGCAACGTCAGACTAGATGACATCAACGAGCCCTTGCAGTCACTGCACACCAGGCAAGGATCCTGCAATTGCAGTGACATCCGAACATATTACTAGAACTTCGCCCAAACAAAGTCGAGTAATCCGATGCCGTGAACAGAAAATTAGCTACAAACAAGTTGGTATACCGTGATCCCTCAATGAAAGCAACAAACCCGTGCAGTCAGTGGTAAGGGTCCTTCAAGTCCACCGGCATCCGACGCTTGTGTAAGAGCAAATGCTCCCCCTTGCAGTATGGATGTTCAACAGCCGAAGCATGCAGAGCCTCCAAAGGGATCTTCGGCCATCTTCGACTGTATCTTTCAACTCCAAGAATTCGACACAAGCGTTCCTGTTGACCACACGGAATCACATCCACCGCACCGTTCTCCAACTCGGTGCTGCCAGCCGGATCTTGGAATAAGATTAACATCTTCAGCTGCTCCCGCCAAAACCTGCGAGCACACACCACGCATGCAGTTTCAAAGCGACCTCCTTGCTCGGGCTGTCGAAGCCTTTCATCAGCATTCTCCATGAGGCGACGTTGCGAAGCAAAGCTGGTGACCTGAAGCATCACTTCATGAAAACATCATCAGCAAATCTCAGTACCATGATATCTCACATCAAACATGTTACACTACCCTACTCCGATCGTGTTAACAGAAATACAAAACGCAAAAAGCTCAGTACCACGACGCCGTGAATTAAAACTATTATCTCCCTTTATGATACAAATTCCACACAAATAGCTACAAAAAGCTCAGTACCCCGATCCCACAAAAGGTCAGCGCAGACAAGAAACTGTGGGGCCCAAGTGTGTCAATAGTCCAATGACCTTCTTACGATACTCGATGAGCACACGGCTGGCATCGGCACCTCCACTGTGTTTCTCCACTAAATGTTCCAAAAACTCTTTCTGTCCGCCAGTTCCAAACTTGCACAGTCTGCACTGGTAACGCTCCAGCGGATTCTGAACATCATCATCATCATAAGACCATAACACAAGGCGAGACAGCGCTTCACCAATAGCAGTGATAGCTGGACTGCAGTCCAACATCTGCGCAACTTCACGCAGCTTGATCTCAAACTTCATATTCACATTTTCCAACACAGCAAATGCTTTCTTGGCAACTTGCAAATTCTCAGGCAGGGCCTCCATAGCAATGCCCGCAGCAACCTCCATCTCCACATCTGCCTCCTCAGCAACTTCCACACATGAAGAGCCAGTGCTGTCAGGAACAACTGCATTACCATCCCCTTCCACATCCACCTCCGGAACACATTCCACAACAGAAGTGCCAGCGCCGAAAAGGATGGCACTCAATGGCACAAAAGCGGCCTTGCAAAGAGTTCCTTCAGTCCACCCAGGAATCGACTGCATCAAGTTGCGTTCCGTGTCGGATCTCCATTTGATACCATTCTCTGCATCATCCGAAGCTTCCAAACAATCCAACTTCAACTCCTTGATGTTGTCCACATCGCCAGGGAATGCAGCATTCATGGAACGACAGCGCACCTTCTTCTCCTTCTCCAAATACTCCGACATCCGCTTAAACAGCACACCGTCTTCATCTGAAGTCGGCAACCGCAAGCACTGCTGCACTGCCTGCCATTGTCGTATATCCAGTTCCAATTGAACGACAACCGGAGACACGCCGCTCCTGTACACACGATGTCATAATCAGTATGCAATTCCTCGAGATCTCGCGGACAGCCCCTACAGAAACCTCGAGAAGATATCTCTGATGATCTCGAGATATATTGGCTACCATGATCACGCGCATGATGTATGAATAACATACGTTATCTCATTCATCGCTTGAAAAAAAAAAGCTCGGTACCATTATGCTTTACATGAGCATTTCTGGAGATCTCACGGACAGCCCCTACAGAGACCTCAAGAGATGCAACAAATGTTGAAGATATTTGTTTGTCGATCCTTGGTATTTCACAAACATGATGCCATCTATGACATATGTCATGTCATTTTATTATGGACATTTCCCCATAAATGGGACAAAACAGCTCGGTACCATGATGCCGTGTATAACACATGATAATTCATTTTAGCATGCAAATACCCACATAAATTGCCCAAAAAAAACTCGGTACCATGATGTTGTTATTCACAAAGGTGACAAAGGTAAGAAAAGTACACAAAACACACAACAACGACACGCACTCGTCCTGGAATCACGGAGTTCTCCGACCGTCACTGGATCGTGACGTGAGCGCATAGCTTGCAATGCAGGCGTCTGGCGAGGATGAAGTAACTGCGTCAGCAAAAGCCAAGCAAACTGTAAACACTTCTTGTTCCCATAGCGAGCAGATGGAAAACATTCGGACCAATAGCACACCTCCACGTCCTGGTCAAATCTTTCCCAACCATATCTCCGCATCAGGCATCGCAGGTACGTCGCGTCTGCAGCATCCAGCTTACCTCGACGCCGGCGCACCTCGCCCTCATCATCCACCACCAACGCTTTCGTGCCCCACAGGATGCCAAGGACCACCTGCAAGCAACACAAAGACCAAACCACCGCGAACCGGCAAGACACGAAAAAAAAACTAACGCAGGCCATACAATAGTTTCGACAACCACTCACCTCCACCACATTGTCACGATCCTCATAACCACCAGAACTGTCCCATTCACAAGCAGCTGTAAGTGTGTGGACATCCCACAAACGGCTCGCCACTTCCAACATGTCCGCGTCGATGGTGAACCCCACCAAACGACACCATTGAAGTCGTCTTTCTTCCGATACACTCAGCAAAACACAGGACAACAATGCCACGACCTGATGCCGCAACAAATGCTCCATGCCAATGGAGGCGAAGTAACCTGGTAAATCCAATAAATCAACAGAATCCGTGACAGCTTTGCTGGGCCACGATTGCTGCACTGCATCGAAAGTAGCAAGAAGCGGCAACGTCGCATCCACCACACGAGCATCCAAAGAAGCAAGCGAAAGATGCAATCCCTCCACCTGACCCATGGTCTTGTCGGCCAAAACCGCCAAAATACGCATGCGATCTTTTTGTTCTGGAACAGCATCTCGAAGCAATGTAGTATCAGGCGCCGAAGGACTTTCCAAACATCGTTTCAACCAGCCCCACAAGACACTTGCACCAGATGCAAGGGTATCATCGTGACCCGGCTCCTGCTAAAAAAAAATCAAAAAAAAACAGCCGCACTCGACGTTTTTGCAATGCCGACAGTCTACAATTGCCGGCATAATCACTATTCAATTCTCAAGATCTCACAAACAGCTCCTATAGAAACTTCAAGATGCTGTTTTTTTATTGCACCCAACCTCCGTGGAAGTCGCCAAGACTTTCATCAACGATCTGCGCAGCTCTGCTGCAGGCAACCAATTCCGGTTGGAATGTGTCTGCACACCACCCGCAGTGGCCAGGGCTCGAAGCTCCTCTGCAGGTATTTTGTACACTCCTCACCCTCTGAAACAGCCGCAAGGTGAAGTTCTTCCAATTTGGCAGCCGATGCTTCGTCCACCTACAGCATGGAACACACCGCCACCACAAAACAACCATCATCCTACAATTTTTTCCCGCTGCTCATGCATATCAATGAAATAATAACACATAGATCCACTACATCACAAACGAACATTGGCATGATCACTATGCAATTCTCGAGATCTCACGGACGGCCCCTACAGAGACCTCAAGGGATGCAACAAATGTTGAAGATATTTGTTTGTCGATCCTTGGCATGTCACAACCATGATGCCATGTCTGACAAACATGCAAAATTCGGTCACAACAACAACTCATGTCACAACACATTTTTTGGTTGAACCCAACCTCCGTGGAGGGTTCCAAGACTTTCATCAACGAGTTGCGCAGCTCTGCTACAGGCAGCCAAGCGTTGCCCGATCTTGTCTCCACACCAGCCGCAGTAGCCAGGACTCGAAGCTCCTCTTTTCGCATTTCGTCCAAAGAACGACTGAGCCACTCCCTGCCCTGTGAAACAGCGCCAAGGCGAAGTTCTTCCAATTTGGCAGCCGATGCCTCTTCCACCTGCGGCATCCGACACACTGCCACCACAAAACCACCATCATCCTACAATTTTTTCCCGCTGCTCATAACCCCCCCCCCCCCCCCCCCCCCCCCCCCCCCACCCCCCCCCCCCCCCCCCACCCCCCCCCCCCCCCTGCATCTCCATGAAATATACCACATAGAACCACTACATCACAAACGAACCGTTGGGCATGTGCAATTCTCAAATCTCACGGACACCCCTACAGAGACCGCAAGAGATCAACAAATGTTGAAGGGATATTTTTTGTCGATCCTTGGCATGTCCACACAACATGATGCCAATGTCTGACAAACATTCAAATTCGGTCACAAAAACAACTCATGTCACAACACATTTTTGGTTGAACCCAACCTCCGTGGAGGGTTCCAAGACTTTCATCAACGAGTTGCGCAGCTCTGCTACAGGCAGCCAATTCCCGTCAGACTTCGTCTTCGCACCACCCGCAGCAGCCAGAACTCGAAGCTGACGAGCTGACATTTCCGACAAAGAACGACTGAGCCACTCCTTGCCCTGTGAAACAGCCCCAAGGCGAAGTTCTTCCAATTTGGCAGCCGATGCCTCTTCCACCTGCGGCATCCGACACACTGCCACCACAAAACCACCATCATCCTACAATTTTTTCCCGCTGCTCATGCATATCAATGAAATAATACCACATAGATCCACTACATCACAAACGAACGTTGGCATGTGCAATTCTCAAGATCTCACGGACAGCCCCTACAGAGACCTCAAGAGATGCAACAAATGTTGAAGATATTTGTTTGTCGATCCTTGGCATGTCACAAACATGATGCCATGTCTGACAAACATGCAAATTCGGTCACAAAAACAACTCATGTCACAACACATTTTTTGGTTGAACCCAACCTCCGTGGAGGGTTCCAAGACTTTCATCAACGAGTTGCGCAGCTCTGCTACAGGCAGCCAAGCGTTGCCCGATCGTGTCTCCACACCAGCCGCAGTAGCCAGGACTCGAAGCTCGTCTCTTCCTATTCCGTACAAAGCACGACTGAGCCACTCCTTGCCCTGTGAAACAGCGCCAAGGCGAAGTTCTTCCAATTTGGCAGCCGATGCCTCTTCCACCTGCGGCATCCGACACACTGCCACCACAAAACCACCATCATCCTACAATTTTTTCCCGCTGCTCATGCATATCAATGAAATAATAACACATAGATCCACTACATCACAAACGAACATGGGCATGATCACTATGCAATTCTCGAGATCTCACGGACAGCCCCTACAGAGACCTCAAGAGATGCAATAAATGTTGAAGATATTTGTTTGTCGATCCCTGGTATTTCACAAACATGATGCCATGTCTGACAAACATGCAAATCCAGTCACAAAAACAACTCATGTCAAAACACATTTTTGGTTGAACCCAACCTCCGTGGCGGGTTCCAAGACTTTCGTCAGCGTGTTGCGCAGCTCTGCTACAGGCAGCCAAGCGTTGCCCGATCGTGTCTCCACACCACCCGCAGTAGCCAGGACTCGAAGCTCGTCTCTTCCTATTCCGTACAAAGCACGACTGAGCCACTCCTTGCCCTGTGAAACAACGCCAAGGCGAAGTTCTTCCAATTTGGCAGCCGATGCCTCGTCCACCTACAGCATCCGAAACACTGCCACCACAAAACGACCATCATCCTACAACATCGCACCATGTGACAAACATTCAAATTCGGTCACAAAAACAACTCATGTCACAACACATTTTTTGGTTGAACCCAACCTCCGTGGAAGGTTCCAAGACTTTCATCAACGAGTTGCGCAGTTCTGCTACAGGCAGCCAAGCCTTGCCGGATCGTGTCTCCACACCACCCGCAGCAGCCAGGACTCGAAGCTCCTCTTTTCGCATTTCGTACAAAGCACGACTGAGCCACTCCTTGCCCTGTGAAACAGCTCCAAGGCGAAGTTCTTCCAATTTGGCAGCCGATGCCTCGTCCACCTACAGCATCCGACACACTGCCACCACAAAACAAAAATCATCCCACAACATTCCACCATGTGACAAACATGCAGCTTTCGTCACAATCCTAGTCTGCCCCACCGGACCTGCGTTGGAGGTGCCAAGACATCCAGCAATCGAGCGCGCAGCTCTTCAACCGCAAACCACTTCTTGTCCGGTCCACGGCCAACATTCCGAGCCCGTGCCATTCTGCGAAGCTCCATTACGGAAATTTGGGCCAGGGCATCCTGGAGCCATTCGCGACCCCTGGTCACAGCACTGCTATGCAGCTCCTGCAACCGAAGTTCCACGGCATCGGACGACGCGGATGACGCGGTCGCATGCTCCATTCGCACAGACATTCCCTTCAGCAAATGAAACAGCGACCACAGAACGTCCACAAACGTCACCGGCGCGTGACTTCAAACAAACATTTTGCATTGAAAAATTCCGAGACATGCATATTTGTTCTCTTGCTTTCAAAACAATGCCATGACATGTTTGATTTCAACACAAAATTGAACGGTACAAAATTGAACGGTATAATGATTCCCGTATCATTTTTTGTCCACTGCTCATGCATTTCAAGGTTTTTTTTGCTGTACATCACATAGATCCACTGCATCGTAAACAAACACTGACATTGTCACAATGCAATTCTCGAGATCTCACAGACAGCCCCTACAGAAACCTCGAGAAGTGCAAGAAATGTTACAGATACCTGTTAGCCAATCGTCACTTGTTTCTCGAACATTCAGCGTACATATAAGAATATGGATGTTCACTCCGTGCTCAATGCATCTTGTCTCTACGTACACCTCTGAGCCCAGGAAAGAGATAAAGAGGTAAACTATGCTTGTCGCTGCAAAGTTGCACAATCCACTGCAAAGCAGTTGTTCTCTGACTTCCAAACTGAGAACACCACTCATGAGTTTGACATGGCAAAGAACCACTGTCGCAGAGACCTGCAAACTGAAGGCTGGTCAACGGTGAAGCTTACAATGAACACATCAAATCAACACACTTCAAAAAAATTGTGTACCGTGAATCGCCGACTACAACCACATGTTATTCATTTGAATATGCAGTGAGAAAGATGCAGTGAGCTACGCACTCGCACAATCCAATGCCAAGAAATCGTTCTCCGACTTCGACGCTCAGGGCACAATTGCTAAGTTTGACACTGGGCATGGGCACCATTGTCGCAGAGACCTGCAAACTGAACAGTGAAGCTTGCAATGAACACATCAAATCAACACACTTCCAAAAAAAAGCAAATGGGTCCCGTGAATCGCCGACTAAAACCACATGATATTCATTTGAATAGATGTATCGGAACTCATCCTCCGACATGTCTCCAAGATGAGATCGCTTGCACCCCACAACTTCCAACACCCATGCCACTTCCTCATCCTCCGGCGGTCTCCACGCGGCCATTGCCGAGCGGCCCAGACAAAATTGAACGGTGCAGTGATTCCCGAATTATCTTTTTTGTCCACTGCTCATAATTTGAATGAAAACAACACATATATGTTTTTCGTGCTATACATCACATAGATCCACTGCATCGTAAACAAACACTGCAATTCTCGAGATCTCATGGACTGACCCTACAGAAACCTCGAGAAGTGCAAGAAATGTTACAGATACCCGTTTGCCAATCCTCACTTGTTTCACGAACATTCAGCGTACATATAAGAATATGGATGTTCACTCTGTGCACAATGCATCTTGTCTCTACGTCCACGTCTGAGCCCAGGAAAGAGGTACTTGGTAACCTCTACAACTCCTTTACACAGAAACACTTTTACGCACAGACGCTTTTACACACAGACGCAACGCTTTTACACACAGACGCTTTTACACACAGACGCTTTTACACACAAAAGCTTTTACACAGAGACGGTTTTACACACAGACGCTTCTACACGCAGATACGTTTTACACACGCACACACGCTTTCACCCACAAACGCTTTCACACACAAACGCTTTTACACACAGACGCGTTGACACACAAACGCTTTTACACAGGACGCTTTTACACGCAGATGCTTTTTACACACGCACACACGCTTTCAAACACAAACGCTTTTACACACAGACGCTTTTACACACAGACACTTGTACAGAAACGAAAGCGTCCATCGCAATTTTTCCTCAGTTTTTGACGTCCAACGTCCATTTCGTCCGAAAGGGTTACGATTGACCAAGTAAAATCGCAATTTTTCCTCAGTTTTTGCATCCAACGTCCATTTCGTGCGAAAGGGTTGCGATTGACCAAGTAAAATCGCAATTTTTCTTCAGTTTTTGACGTCCAACCTCCATTTTGTGTAAGGGTTGCGATTGACACCTCAAAGTCGCAATTTTTCCTCAGTTTTTGACGTCCAACGTCCATTTCGTGCGTAAGGGTTGCGCGGGACACCTCAAAGTCGCAATTTTTCCTCAGGTTTTGACGTCCAACGTCCATTTCGTGCGAAAGGGTTGCGATGGGCAAAGTAAAATCGCAATTTTACCTCAGTTTTTGACGTCCAACCTCCATTTCGTGTGTAAGGGTTGCGATTGACACCTCAAAGTCGCAATTTTTCCTCAGTTTTTGACGTCCAACGTCCATTTCGTGCGTAAGGGTTGCGCGGGACACCTCAAAGTCGCAATTTTTCCTCAGTTTTTAGCGTCCAACGTCCATTTCGTGCGAAAGGGTTGCGCGGGACACTTCAAAGTTGCAATTTTTCCTCAGTTTTTAACGTCCAACGTCCATTTCGTGCGAAAGGGTTGCCGGCGACGCTTCAAAATCGCAATTTTACCTAGGTTTTGGACGTCCAACGTCCATTTCGTGCGAAAGGGTTGCGTTTCGTGGCGCTCCGGCGGCACCGCCCCCGCCTTAAGAGAGAATAGAAGAAGAGCGAGAGGAGATCTGCAGATGTGAAGGTCTGAAGATCTAGATCTGCAGGTGTGAGGGTGTGAAGATCTAGATCTGCAGGTGTGAGGGTGTGAAGATCTAGATCTGCAGGTGTGAGGGTGTGAAGATATAGATCTGCAGATGTGAAGGAGTGAAGATCTAGATCAGCAGATGTGAAGGAGTGAAGATCTAGATCAGCAGATGTGAAGGAGTGAAGATCTAGATCAGCAGATGTGAAGGAGTGAAGATCTAGATCTGCCAGATGTGAGGGTGTGTGAAGATCTAGATCTGCAGATGTTCGAGGGTGTGATGAAGATCTAGATCTGCAGGTGTTTTGAAGGTGTGAAGATCTGAGATCTGCAGATGTGAGGGTGTGAAGATCTAGATCTGCAGGTGTGAGGGTGTGAAAGATCTAGATCTGCAGATGTGAGGGTGTGAAGATCTAGATACTTGACAGGTGTGAGGATGTGAAGATGTAGATCTGCAGGTGTGAGGGTGTGAAGATCTAGATCTGCAGATGTGAGGGTGTGAAGATCTAAATCTGCAGATGTGAGGGTGTGAAGATCTAGATCTGCAGGTGTGAAGGTGTGAAGATCTAGATCTGCAGGTGTGAAGGTGTGAAGATCTAGATCTGCAGGTGTGAAGTTGTGAAGATCTAGATCTGCAGGTGTGAAGGTGTGAAGATCTAGATCTGCAGGTGTGAAGGTGTGAAGATCTAGATCTGCAGGTGTGAAGGTGTGAAGATGTAGATCTGCAGATGTCAGGGGGTGTGAAGATGTAGATCAGCAGATGTGAGGGTGTGAAGATGTAGATCTGCAGATGTCAGGGTGTGAAGATGTAGATCTGCAGATTTGAAGGTGTGAAGATCTAGATCTGCAGGTGTGAAGGTGTGAAGATGTAGATCTGCAGATGTGAAGGTGTGAAGATCTAGATCTGCAGGTGTGAAGGTGTGAAGATCTAGATCTGCAGGTGTGAGGGTGTGAAGATCTAGATCTGCAGGTGTGAAGGTGTGAAGATCTAGATCTGCCGGTGTGGGTGTGAAGATCTAGATCTGCAGGTGTGAAGGTGTGAAGATGTAGATCAGCAGATGTGAGGGTGTGAAGATCTAGATCTGCAGATGTGAGGGTGTGAAGATCTAGATCTGCAGATGTGAGGGTGTGAAGATCTAGATCTGCAGGTGTGAAGGTGTGAAGATCTAGATCTGCAGATGTGAAGGTGTGAAGATGTAGATCGGCAGATCTAGATCTGCAGAGGTGTGAAGATCTAGATCTGCAGGTGTGAAGGTGTGAAGATCTAGATCTGCAGATGTGAGGGTGTGAAGATCTAGATCAGCAGATGTGAAGGTGTGAAGATGTAGATCTGCAGAAGGTGTGAAGATCTAGATCTGCAGGTGTGAAGGTGTGAAGATCTAGATCTGCAGGTGTGAAGGTGTGAAGATCTAGTATAACGGCTGCTTTTTTACGAAGAACCCTTCGCAGGCGCTCTCGGGAAAAAATGGACCCCAGATCTTAAATACTAAGTTTAAACTAACCTAGTGGAAAAATGAGGAAAACATGTTGTTTTCAAGGACGTGTGTCGGGAACGCAAAACACCCCATCCCTCAAGTGGTCTATAGATGGCGCATTGCAAAAATCTGCGCCATCTACTTTCAGAATGGAGTAAAGTTTTTTGCATTAGGGTTGAAGAAGAATCGTAATGTTTTGGTGTCAAAGAAAATTTGTGGCTTATGGCGACCGGAAAGGCAACTAGGGAGGCCTTTTGAGCGAAGCCGGTTTTGAGAAGGTTTTCCGGACCCAGAATTGGGTCCGTCGGAGCAAGCTGTTTTGAGATGATTTTGTTCCTTGTTGGGGCAAGCGGGGGGTGCATATCCGTTGCTGCTTGAACCCGGTGGAAGTTAGCTTCTTATTATTTGGTTTCGTCTGGTGGCTTGATTGTTTGCTGCTAAAAGAAGGCCTATCAGCCTTTCGCAGCGTTAGGTGATTGCTTGAGGTGTTTCTTGTTGTTGCGGAGTGTGCGGGTTTTCGCGCAGGTGGCCGGCTTCCATTTAGATGCCTCTCCCCCCTTGCCCCCTCTAGACTCCTACCGAAGTTTTCAGCCCGGACAGAAGATGAATCATGATCTTTCAGTCAATCCCGTTATTAATTAATAGTATAAATTTAAAACGGGATGGAGTAAGAATCTGCTTAGGGAAAGATGTGGGAAGGTGAAGTATTGAAGGCTTTCTTACTCCGTCATCGTTTCGATATCGTGTCAATTACATTGGGTAATTGAATTGCAACATAGCACGGAGTAGCGGAGTAGCGCGGAGTAGTGAAGGATTGGTGTAACATCAGGAGGAGGAAAGTTTTTTCCCGTTTAGCGTCTTATAAGCATGATGATCCTCAGCCGCGGATTAATTATCCTCATTTCGCGTGGCCTGCGTGGCGGATCGTATTTCAAGTCGGAATAAAGTAAAATTCTTTTAAATCAAGTTACTAACCGCCAAGAAGACAACACCTCCGAGAAACGGTTCATTAAAAAAAACAAGAAATAATCGAACATGAAAAACCGCAAGAAATTCACCGAGACATGCAATCTGACGGACAGCCGCGCAACTTTTTCACGCGGACGATGGGGAGTCAATCTGACGTAGCCATCACACGGCTATCTCCGCTGGGAAAGAGTTGCAAGCATTCCCCTTCATGGCAAGGGATCAGCATTTTTCAAAAATCGGCCTGCATCGGCCACCACATATGGTCATCATCGACCACTCACAACTTTTCACCATCTTTCATTCAACTCCAGCATTCAACTCAGTAAAATTCCAATGGCGTGCCCGTTGCGCTCGAGGTTTCTGGCGATGCATTGGTATGATCTTCAGAGGCTGCAGGCGGCTGTGACGAGGAAGCTGCGGTCGGCTGGGACGAGGCAGCTGGCATGTGAGCTGCAGCAGCAGGGTTGGTCAAGGCCAATGTGTCACAGCGCCGTTTCATGCGGATCATCATCTCGGCAGTGCGCAGCACCAACATGGCATCGATGAGAGTGGCATAGAAGTCGGAGTGGAGCCCAGTGTCATACTGGCGCACAAACCACTCGGTAAAGGTCTCGAGCGCGGGCACTGCTTGGAAGATGGCGTCGTGCGACGGCGTGTGGGCTTCCAAGAGAATTTCGGTCAATGGTCGTCCCTGAGGTGGTAGGACGAGATGCAAAGAAGTTTCTGCCGGCTGTCCCGGCCATAACATTCGCTCAAGCAAATACAAGGACTGACTGGCATGGTGCCAGAGTTCATAGATGGAACATAGATATTTGGTTTGGCCACAGACCTCGAGGATGAAACGGCAGGCAACAATCATCCGGTCGAAGTCACAAATGCGGCGTTCTTGAACGTTTTGCGCCGCAACAATGTCGGGGTCTGCTGGTTCCAGGAAGGCCAAGGCCATCGAGATGGCTGCTGTAACTCGCACGATCTGTTCGGGCGACATCACCTTGGTCTTAAGGTGGAATCAAGATATCGAACTGGAAAATGGCTGTGGTATGCAGCGCAATCAGGGTGGGAGAAGGTTGAGGCAACCTTGGGTGGGACAAAAACAATTTTCCAGCTTGAAACAAAACTTTGAGGCAAAATGGACATGATTTTCATGCACTCACTGCAAGCTTCGCAACATGGAATTTTATTCACTGCAGGTGAACTACGGCAAGTATTTTCAGGAGAATGGATCTGCGCGAAGTTTGGGATAAACTATAAAAGGATTTTGCCACACAAGAGAATCAACATGCTGAGGCCAAGTTTTGTTTCAACCAAGGTCAATTCAAATAATCTGAAATGCCAAACCGTTGTAGCACACAGGAGAAAAGGTGAAGTCTTCTTGGCTGAAAATTTTTATGAGAAAAATTTTCTCGTCCCTAGATTTAATGCGCTATCAACGTTGTTGACCGCATGCTTAAATCAAGTTACTAACCGCCAAGAAGACAACACCTCCGAGAAACGGTTCATTAAAAAAAAACAAGAAATAATCGAACATGAAAAACCGCAAGAAATTCACCGAGACATGCAATCTGACGGACAGCCGCGCAACTTTTTCACGCGGACGATGGGGAGTCAATCTGACGTAGCCATCACACGGCTATCTCTGCTGGGAAAGAGTTGCAAGCATTCCCCTTCATGGCAAGGGATCAGCATTTTTCAAAAATCGGCCTGCATCGGCCACCACATATGGTCATCATCGACCACTCACAACTTTTCACCATCTTTCATTCAACTCCAGCATTCAACTCCCCATCTTAACCGCATGAGACATATTTGGAAAGGATCTTTTTGACCAAAAGGTGGACTAATTCCCTAGGGGTGGGTTTTACTAACAGGGAACTAAGGTCGTCACGTGACGGGCCGTCTGCAATGTTGCTGGCTGAAGGAACTCGGGCGTACCAGGCGTTCAAAACCAACTTCGTCTTCCAACTGCAGCAAGTCCATCACCAAGCTCAGGCCCGGCTGAGTGCGAGCTCTCCCAGCAATGGCAACATCTCTGGTTGCATTGTTGTCCACGTAGCAGACACACGGTCGGCCACGCAGTTTCTTTTTCCAGAGGGTCATACCAACAAGGAGAGCAAGCAGCTCGGCTTCAAATATCACCGTCGACTTCGAAGGGTAACCCAGGACTTTCAGTAAATCGAAATCAAGCTTGCACGAGAAAGCAGCCACTTGCGTCCCATTATGGTCAACTAGCACCCCTCCCAGGCCACAGGGCCAAGTTTCGCTGTCCGGGCTGAAGCTGGCATCTGTAAAAAGGAACAGCGGGTCGCCCCACGAGGAGGTCACCTCACGAGGCTTTGACTGGAGAAGGCATTGCCTGAAAACATTCAAGTAATGGGCCAGGTCAAATTGGACATCAGGGCCAACACCCGAATAAGCATGAGCGGTAACCGCGTTCAAGCACAACTTCGACGCTCTACCCCACAACTGAGAATTGGCAAACTGCATGCGTCCTCTCAGGGCCAAGGCTTCTGGCACAGCAAGCTTCCCACAGCGGAGGACCTCGTCAATCTTTGCGGAAAGTTCGGCTGTACGCTGCTCTGTGTTAGCAAAGCGAACAACCCCAGCAGTCCAAGCAGATAAGTCAACCTCAACACCTAAGGCCCTGAGCTTATCAGAGAAGGGGAGATCTTTTTCTCCAGCCGAAACCATCCAACCCAACAACTTGAAGAACTGGTCAACGGCTATGGCCACGGACTCGCATTCACCCTCCCGTGCCAAGGTCACAAAATCGTCGAAGAAATTCGACCAAGCCAACTTGAGCATACGGCAACCCAGCCACCAGAGGGAGTGTGCTACCCTTAGGAATCCATACACAGAGCGGGAAGCGCCGAAGGGCAAAGCCCGCATGGAGTAGATCTTCGGAGCCCTGCTCACTGGATCAAACACAGCAATGTACGACACCCACAGCGAGGTTGGCGAGACTGCCAGTTGGCGATACGCCGCCGAGAGGTCCACTGTTTTGCCGACCCAAACTTTTTGAGGAGTCAGCCTCAACAGCTCCATGCACAGCGCGGCAACTACGTCCAGGGTGTGGAGCTTTGCATTGCTGTCGACCTGGACGGTGGAGTTGACCCCTGGGGCGGAAAAATCATCTATCAGCCTGACCTTCAGCTTTTCCCCAGACCCCTGCTTTATCCCAAAGCGTCTGCTGATCACCGCATTCGATGGCAGTTCAGCGGGGTCAATGGGACCCACCAACCAACCGCAAGCAACTTCATCCTGGGTCTTTGCAAAAACTTCCTCATCGATGAAGCTATCACCAGAGGATCGCACGGAAGCCAAAAGACACTTGCGACTGGCCGGGGCCGTAGCAGCCAACTCCTCCTCAGTGATCTTTGCAGGTTTGAAGCAAGATTCGAAACAGTTGACATGCGTGGCGGTGCCCGATAGGGAAATTCCTTCAATGACCTCATCAAACACTCTGCAGTCAGGGTATTGATAGTGGGCCATCATCTCTTTCCACAGGAGGAGGCGTTTCGGGGCAAGAATACCTTTAACCGAATCAGGCAAGGACTGGTGCAGCTCGGCTTCAGCAGCTGATAATTCTTTGGCCCTGGACAGCCAGCGTTTGAGCTCTGCTAAGCGAACCTCTGCCACACGCCTCTCCGAGTTCTCTGCAAGAAAGCGAATTGCCTCACTCAGCACACTTGGCAACCGAGCCTCCTTTCCACCCGGATGGCCCACTTCAACTGCACGTTCCACAAACTTTTCACAAGACCTGAAAATCCCAAAGGTGAGCCGCTTCATGTCAGCCCTATCGCTCTGTTGTTGGGGGTTTTCAGTTTCAGGTTTTTCACCCCCCATTAACCGCAATGGTTTTTTGAGCAAGCAAGCACCTACGGGGACATGGAGCCATGGTGAAGTTAGTTTGTCACCGTGTGCTACAGGTGGTACACAACTGCTGGGGACTAACACGTCAAGGAAGGTTTCAAATTCCGAGACTAATGGTGGCAGTTTACTGGATTTTGGTTGGACCCCTGCAATGGACCGCAAGTATGGGTACGAGGTTTCATCTGGCATGCACAGTTCTCCTGCAGGCGGCTTCCAACCCAGCTTCATGACTTGCTGTGCAAGGAAAAAGGCTATGTGGAAAGCAAGTTTCATGGGGTAGGCTGTCTCTTCGGCAGTCGAAAAGGCGGTGCCATTATTTGTTAAACCCCAAGGTTTATGCTTATGATGGGGGCCTAATCCCGGGCAGAGGTTATTAAGGTTATGCAAAGTCATGGTGTTATGGGCCAGCAATGTCCATTTAGGTCTGTCGGAACCGTAGGCGCATGCCTGGTGGACCGTAAAGGTCAGCCGATGTTTCAAGGGTGCAAAGAAAGAAGTCCGCCAATATAAGGAGGAGCGAGGGTTTTCGATGCAAATGATTTTCCGGGCATCAAGGCACAGCAAACAGATCTTCGTGATGAAAGCATAGGGGGTGTTCGCTGAACAAACACGCAAATTTGCAGTACCAGTCAACGTCTTGATGCCATCAGGTTCATCATCAGTGCGCATTGGCTTTGGTCCCGGGACCCATTTACCATTTGGCAGGCGGAGGGGGATCCCTCTCGCTCGGCTACAAGTGCCGCAAGGCGGCGCAGCAAATATGCCAACACAGTTTGGTGAGGACAGCCATTGGATGCAAATGGCTTGGCCTTCTTCGGAGGTGAGGTCCGCTGTAAGCAGTCGTCCAGAGTTTTTCTGCCGCTTATGATCCACTCCGAATGAGGATTTCAATCCAAAAAATTGCAGGCACGTGGTGACCCTAGCCGACCCGGCACACAATTCAATGAAAAAGGGGTCCTTTGGCATGGTTTGGCTTGAAAAGGCTTGCTCTGTACAAGTGAATTTGGGAGCTTCTTTAGGCTCCTGCGGCAAAACATGTGGCATAGGCACTGGTGTGCTTGGGCTTTGCATAGGAAAAACATCACCTGTACGATCACCAATGTCCGTTTCAGGGATCAGCGGAGTGTCAGGATGTCTTGGTTTGGGAAATTTTTGCACTGCTTTGTTTTCATAACTGTCACTACGGCAGCGCTTTGGCGGGTCTTGGATGGGTAGCTCATGCAAGTCCACAGCGGTGTCTGATGACTTGCGTTTACAAGCTGAGTTCATCTCAATGGGTTCAGGGGCTTGAGGTAGTCAAGCCCTTTTGTGATCCAGCATGCAGTGCTGCCCGTAGCAAATTGCGCAAACATGGAAACCCTTTTTGCAACGTGATCCCTCCACAGGCTCCTTGCATTTCTTCAATGAAAAATCAAAGCATATGGGCTCTCCGGTTGGCATGGAGGCAGTACCACCGGCCTCCCTGATTTCACGTGGCACTCGTTGATCTGCCTTGAACTTTCCTTTGCCCTTTCCTTTGCCCTTTCCTTTGGAGGAGTAAGGTCGGAACCGATTGGAGCCCTTCCGGTTTCCCTTTGCAGCTGCAGGTGCAGTTGGCTTACCTCCTGCTGAGGGTTGTGCCGGTGCTGTTTTAGGGACAGCCTGTTTTGAGGGCGCTGGCAGCAATGTGAAACTCACCTCATAGGACTTGAGGGCCTCTTCCAACTTCGTGTCGAGTGCTGAGACCCCTGCGGCATCTGGCCTAGGCTTCGTGTTCACTTCGATAAGGTGGCACCAGGCTGCACGATCTGCAGCAAGCAATTGAGAAACGCTACAACGGCTATAGCCGACAGGCGGTTCCCTATTCAAATGATTGAACAACAGCTGAACGTAGCGATCATGTTTGGAAAACGACATGATTCCAGCGAAGTCCAGGGCCAATCCACGCCTTTTGAAAGATTCCAAGGCTTGGTAAGACGATTGGACCGATGCCTCATGATCCACCTCGCGGTCTTTGACCACTATCTTCGATGATTCCACTTCAAGGTGCTTTGCGGGTGCCTTCGTAGAAACTGAAAGCTCTGTCAACCGGCTAAAACATTTCTCCAATGGGATATATCTCAAGATGTTCTGATCATACATCTGGGAGGCTTGGTCGAGGAGCGAGTGGGCAGGTTCGGCATGTCCTTCGATGAGCACTCCTGACAACCGTGCTCGCAAGTTAGCCAACCGTGCTTCTTTTTCAGCTTGTGGTACCTTCTTTGCTGTTGCGGGGTCAGGATTCGTCACTTGCTCTTTGAGCAATGCAAGCAGCTGTGTCTGGCTTTCAAAAAGCAATCTCTTGAGAGAAGCCACGCCTCCCACCGTCGCAGCAGGGTCCAGTTGCCTAACCCATTGGGTGAACTCATCATTGGCTATTGGCTGACCTGGCTGGCCAAATGAATATGCAAGGGCTGAGATTGTGCTCACACCTGAGTTTTTCAGCGCTAACCTTAAGGCAGTCGGGACATTGACTTGGTCAAGGCGTAGGTCAAAGTGGGCCTCCGAATCGACAATTGAAGTCATGGCTGTCACAAGGGTTTGGCGGCGATGGGAGCAGACCAACAAACTATGCAGGTGTGCCTATTTAAAGACCCTTTAAACAACTTGATTTTTCAAACATGAGGGCGGTGTCAAATAGTTTTGTTTTAATGAAAAGTTCATTGTCATGCACAAGAATTCTTGAACCAAGGCGACAGCGGTTTGCTGACAATGCAAGAGGTACATCCCTCGCAATCCATGGGCTGCATAGCCATCTGCACAAACTGGGTTCATACCCAATGGCATGACACATCACATGAGAATTTCATGCGGGGCGCAGCACCCCGTTTTCCTGTGGCATCATCGCCAGTCATCAAGGCGCATCGGCTTGATGCATGTCATTTGCGGTTGCATGATTTGCACAAAATGTTCCAAGCGGTAGCCTCTGTGCATGGGCTATAAGTGCCTGTAATGCGCCTTCCACACACTGTGAACATGATGCCGTCATGGACATCCCCATCATGTCTGTGCACAAGATGAGATTTCGAATGCACAAACCAAAGCTGGTTTTCAGGGATTTTGGCACGGAATCTTTTCACCCTGGGTGTGAACTCATGCTCCACCGATTCTGCTGAGGACAAGGCGTCATCTGAATCCGATGAGGAGCTGCAAGAGGGAACATCTGCACCTGGCCCAGCCTCAGGGTCGGCGGCCTCTTCACCATCAATCTGCTCTTGGGTGCCTGGGTCCAACTCGGTCGGGACAACCTCCCCACCTGAGCACTCCAGAAGCAAGCTGACATTACTCTCGCCCTCAGTTTGGCTCTGCGCAACTTCGTTGGTAGCGCCATGATCAGCGTCTTCCTGAGCTCCATCCTGTGCAACGGCAGGGCTGCGGCTTCTGAAAAACTCTGATCGCTGCGAATCTGGTTGGAAACTGCCTTCGGCAATTGCATCAATGACTTTTTGGAGCTCAGCTACGGGTGAACACACCAGGTCCCTGGAATAGATTGCAAAGGTCTCATTCAAGCTAGAGGCATGTCTTCCAAGAATAGACCGAACAGCTGGGCTCAAACCGTACCTAGCACACCAAGATAAGGTAGTGGCTTTAAGGCTATGGCTCGACACGGCAGCACCTGAAGGCACATCACAAGGCTCGGGTGACCCAATGAATCTTCGAACCAGGGCGGAAACTTCGGAGGCTCTCAAACCTCGTTGCATGAACTCGCCCGGGGTTCCCAATGGGGCACGGAGCAAAGGGCCATCTATTGGTGTGCAAAATGCGACTCCAGCTTCCTCAAAAACATTCAATGCGTCACCAACCCAAACCAGTCCGTCAACACCTCTGGCCGGTATGACGATGGGCATAAGGCGCGACTTCAGCATTGCAATCCTGCCAGTCTTGTGGTTGCAGGTCTGCACCGTGACATAGCCACCATCTCCTGAGAAATCGGGCTCAACTGAATGAATCATTAGCAAGTCACTGTTCCGACATCTTCCATACAAGGCAAAGAGAATGTAAGCGATTACAGCTCGATCCATGATGTGCATGTTCCCATCTCGCAGTGACTTGTGCAAACCTTTCACTTGGGCAACCGTCAAAACCAGTGCTTGTTTCAGCAGTCGCTTCTGTGCCAGCATCAGCTCGCAGATGCCAATCAGCCTACGACTGTTCAATGCTGGCCCCAAACCTTCAAAACCCAGCAAATGAAAAGCAAACCTGAATGCCGATAGAGCGGAACTGCCCTTAGTGCATGGTGCCGCATCCTCTCTCAGGTGCTGAAAGTACATCCAAATGCAAGCCTCTGTAAATGGGTCAAGTTCGGCCCTTCCCAACTTGTCAAACCATCTCAAATACGAAAGCAATGCATTGGAACGCTTGACCAGGGTAGAAGGTGCCCTGGTACCAATGACAGCTTCGATGATCTTGTGGGCTCCCTGCTGTTGTGCCGTCTCATCGCCAAGTGCGAGGATATGTCTCCCAGTTTCACTGCTGCTCAAGTCGTGGCGCAAGACAACAAGCAACTTCTGTACTGCTGTATTGTGGAGCCTAGACTGCACTGCAACAAATGGTCCATCATCTGTAGAACCAACACATGCAGAAAAAACAGGCGTCCCACTGGGAAAACTCGCAACTGCAGCTACGGTTTGTGCGACCACTTGAGGTTCCGGCTCACCACTGAAATCGCAAAAGGGTCCGATCGGCATCTCTGGCACTAAGGGTTGACTGAATGGCTCATCACCGAACAATTCCTTATAAAAACTGGTTTCCCAAGGCAAAACAATGTCAGTCGTTCGACAGTTCGAAAGCAATGCTCTGGCAAATGAGGCATCATGGACATGTGCTGGCAAGGTCGGTTGCGACTCGATGTCAAAACCTCTCACAGTCCCGGAAACAGGTTCCAGACCCAAGCTGTTTGCAGCTCCAAGTTCAGGTCGATGAGATGGGGGCGCATCAAAAGGTTCACCTGACAAGAGCGGACATGAGGTGATGGCATGGTTATCTGGCTCATGTAAAGAAGGATCACCAAACGGATTGTCATCCAAACCAGGTTGATCATCTGCATGGCCAAACATAGAATGATCCGTTGCAAAACTTCCAGCACATTGAAAAACATCAAGCGATGCACTGTCATGAGCAAATGTGTCATCAACTTCATTCAGGTCCATGACAAAGTCCAAGAACCCCCACTTAACCGAAGAGAATCCAGAAAAAACAAGTGATCCAGCCGACTGCAAAAACCAAACTGTGAGAGAATACTGCAAGGTAAAGGCTGAGCAAATGTCGCTGAGGTCCGGATGATCTCAGAGTGATCTGGGTGGTGCAGGCAACAACGCCGCGTCGACGCGCGCCCGTCATAACAAAAACAATTTTCCAGCTTGAAACAAAACTTTGAGGCAAAATGGACATGATTTTCATGCACCCACTGCAAGCTTCGCAACATGGAATTTTATTCACTGCAGGTGAACTACGGCAAGTATTTTCCGGAGAATGGATCTGCACGAAGTTTGGGATAAACTATAAAAGGATTTTGCCACACAAGAGAATCAACATGCTGAGGCCAAGTTTTGTTTCAACCAAGGTCAATTCAAATAATCTGAAATGCCAAACCGTTGTAGCACACAGGAGAAAAGGTGAAGTCTTCTTGGCTGAAATTTTTTATGAGAAAAATTTTCTCGTCCCTAGATTTAATGCGCTATCAACGTTGTTGACCGCATGCTTAAAGCAAACCAGCTGATCCGCGATCCGCCATGTGATTCATATGAGACCTGTCAGGAGTCTAAGGGGAGAGGGTTGCTGCAGCAGTCAAGAGGAAAAACTTTTGTCCTGGTGTCGTATGTTGCCTGGGTCGTGCTGTATCGCAATCGCCACATTGCTTGGAGCCAGTGAACGGAGACAGCTGATACCACATGTGCGCTTTCAGGTTCCATTTTTGGGGCCGGAAAGTCAATTGAAATCAGGCTTCGCATGTGCGGGCCTCCTCTGCAATACTGTAGCAGTGATGGGAGCAGCAAATGCCCACCACTGCAGTCAGCATCTATCCGCCAAAAAGAATGAATTAACTTGAGATGGTGCAAGATAGAATTGGCGGCAACACTGCGAAAGCTATACGCCTCTCAGCATCCTCTCAGGTGTTCTTTAGCGAGTCATCAGAGCCGTAAAACTTTGCACCGCTAAGTTGTGCCTTGAAAACCAAAACAAAACCTATCGCGATCAAAGTTACCCAAAGGCTTTTCCACAAACAAACAAACGTGAGTCAAACTTTCCGTGCTCTCTCGCTCAAATCACTCCAGACAACAAGCAACGCTTCAACACACACTCTGTTTCTCTCGCTCGGGCTTGAGCCAACGAGTATCGTTGACCATTCAGTTCAAATACTGTTTAAAGGTGACAAAAACCAAGGAGGGGTTTTTGTCTAAACGGCAAACTGGATTCCAGTCTTGACGAAATTCCGAAAAGCGATCCACTGAGGATCAAAAGCTTTCATTCGGTTCTCAAACCCATGCAAGATGTTGAAATATTTCCAAACTGTTCAAATAATGTTCGGTTTCCTACAAAAACATCACAACTCTCAACTACAAAACGAGACGAGTGCAACCGCAGTGTCGGTTGTGCTCGTTGAGTGTCACAAGATGCTCTATGAAGCATCGATCATCCAAAACGTCCAAAAGTATATCTTCCACAGATGATATTCGGCCAAATCAAAACTACAAACTACGATCTGTCCATTCACAATCGTTCCAAGTCAAAATAGGCTCGTCCACAGACGATACTTGGTGAAATCAAAACTGTGCAACGTCACTGATCTCTCAGCGCTATACCAGGTAGGATTTTCACACCCCCTTTCGATGAGAGGTCAGTATGGAGTCTTCGTCCAATACGTAGTGCAGTCAATGCAATGCAATGCAATCCAGAAAGTCATGGCGTCGCATTCCAATCTAGAAAAATCTAGTCCTCTGACATACCTGCAATAGAAGAAGTTGACGAAGCAGTTCTTCGCTGGCGAGGTACTGAATCTCCGAATAAAACCTGTGTAGAATGTTCCAGTGTACAACATGCAGTGCACCTTGCATATTCAGTCACTGGCAGACTCTTGAAAGTACGACAAAATCGGGTCAAATGAAACTTCTGTCCTTGTTCAGAAACAAAAATACATTGCCCAATCTCAAAAGTCGAAGATGAAATACGGCAGATTTCACAAATTGTAAGCCCTCTCTTCACATTGTCCCAATCTGGATAACGACGACAACGGCGATCAAGATGATAACACGTCTCCGCAGTTCCAATGTACAAATGATAAGAAGACGAAGTCTGAGCTGTGCATTTGTCTGAAGTCTGACGTTTCATCCGATGTAGCCTGAGTATATTCAGCCTGAATTGTCGCATCCCTCAACTCTGGACTAACTTTCTCAATAACTGTCTTACGTTCCAGTGCTCCACAAAGCCAGAATATAACAACTGTCCCCAAAGATCCAATCATCACTCCAGTCAATGCAGAAAATAGCACCACTATGAGAAGCTCATCCATGGCTGGCGAACGCGACGCGGCCGGCCCGGGCTACACGAAAAAGAAAACACACACACACAACAGAACAAAACAACTGGAGTGTGAGCGTCCTGATGCGAGCACTCTCTCAACGGAGTTGATAGGCTCCTGAAACTAAACTGATGTCATCACCTGATTCCTGATGACAAGCTTTGAGAATTCACTTAGTGAAGTCTTCACTGAAAACTGTGCCTGACAATCAAATGTCCCTGAATCCGCTGTGAACCATGCAAACATGCAAATTCTACTGAACGGTTCAGCTAAAAAAGAAAACTGTGCTTTCCTGAAGTCAAACTGCTGACACGAAATGCAAACTGATGCAAACTGCAGTCAATGACAAACAAAATCATGATGTTTCTTCCTGTTGATCAATCCAACGAAGTGCAATGGCACGACAATAGAATCTGGCAAACTTATATGAGTATCTTTCCGTCATCGAATAGTTGACCTGATTCAATGGAGCGTGGTCCTGAGTACATTTACACTGAAATCTCTTTCCAAGACCTGTGGCAAGTACTTGATCCGAACATGCAATGCGAAAGACTTTACCAATAGGCTGTCCCTGACTGGTTTCCAAACCCATGGCACATGCAGCACAATCCGCAAACTTTTGCATGTCGTGGTCAGTTAGAAACTTCTTCAATCTCTCGTCTGACCAAAAACGGTTCGATTTCGGAAGCTCCAGAGTCACAGCACTACACACATTGCTCATGCCCTTGATATATGAAACATATCTCTTGCAATGATCAAGAAGCCTGAAATATGCGTCCTGAGCAGGTTTCCTGTCTTTCTTGGATAAGTCCAACAAAGGGCTACCCCCAGTACAGGGAAGAGAAATGTGTACCTGAATCAGTTTCTGTGAATCCGCACTACCGGAAGATCCCTCAGCAAAGCTCTTCAAGAACTTATAGGCCTGACGTTGAGTTGAAAGAAGCTCCAAACCGGCATGAATTCCAATGTAACTGCATCCAAACTCCCTAGAAGCATTTTGAATCACTGAGTCAACACCACAAGCAAGCTCCAAAATCAAAAGATTTCCACCTGAATCAAACATGGTCATACTTCCATCTTCAGTCACATTGCAAACACCTGAACGAGTTGGAGTACGAGATCTACCTGAGTTCTCACTGAGGCTTGGACTGACTTCGGTCCCGTTACCAGGTCCAGTGGGATTTGCAGCTGCCGGAGCTGGTGTTGTAGGTGCGGCCGGAGCCGGGGTCGCAGGTGCGGCCGGAGCCGGGGTCACTGGTGCAACTTGGGCAATCGGCCCCGCCAAACGGAGCCTCCCCCGTTCCGATAAGTCGGAACAATCGCAGATTCACCTGCGAGTTCAGCAATCCACTCCCTTGGCATGCCACACAAACCTCTGTCTCGCCTCCCACCGGTGCTGGCGGTGGTGTAGATGGTACCGGTGAGATCACCGGAGCATTCGACCAGTGAGTTGAACTTTGTCCTGGTGCTTCTCCAGCCACAAGGGAATCTCCTGCTGGAGATGTAGGCGTCGCCGCCTGTGAGTTCGCTGGCGTCGGTTGGTGCACTGTAAGTGCTGACAATCTTCCATAGCCTTGTGCCACGGTAAGATGGACATCCCCATTCCCCCGCACTGTCTGAAGCTGGGGTTCCAACATCCACAGCTGTGCTCGGCGTCACAAGATCCACAGTCGCAGGTGCCGCCTTAGCTGCCTCTTCCACGACTCTCCCAACCGAGCCTCTGATCTCTGTTGCTGGCTCTGTCGCCTTGGACTTCTCAGTCGCTTTGGACTTCTCTGTCCCTTTTGCCTTCTCTGTCCCTTGGGTCTTCTGTGGCGCACCTTTCACTGGCGGTGCCTTGCTTGGTGGTCTCTTTGGCGGTGTTTTGGGTGGAGTTTTAGGTCTCCTCACTTCTCTGCTCGAGGAGGCAGCTTCTCCCAGAGGTGGGTCCTGAGAAAACTTAGCCGGAAGTCTCGCACTTGGCGCTGGTGGTGGCCGCATAGCTGCTGAAGTCTGCGGCGGAACGCCTGGTCTGCTCCTGGCAATCTTTGGGCTTCCACCCATCGGAGGTGGAGGTGGTGGTGGTGGCAAGCTCTTCTTGACACCTCCTCCAACCGTAGACATAGTTCCCAGATATTGTCCGCCCACCTGAGATGCTGAGTCTTCTGGACGGACATCGTCAAACTCCGAGGCCTCCTGAGGAATGCTCCCCATATTTCCCTGAAGCCTGACTCGAGGCCGGGTCTCCCCTGCCCCCTCGTACTTGATGACGCCCTCAGTGAGTGATACTCTCCTCATCTTCTGCGGGCAATTGGCACTCAGATGCCCCTTCTCACCACACTGGTAGCAAGTACGAGTCTCCGTAGGATACCTGGAAAAACCTGTCTGCACAGTCCGAAACTTCTGCTCCCTCTCGAGTGGCTTGACTTCCATTGTCTCTCTTCTGCCTGAAACAGGGTCGAAAAAACTTCGAACTGGCACATCTCCTCCACGGGCTGGAATCTCAAAGGCTGGTGCAGGCTGAGCACGCTCTTCTCTGGCAGTCTTCTTAATCTCTTCCCACTTCGCCTTCTGGCGTCTCTTCGTCTCCTTGTTCTTGAAGCGATTCTTTCCAGGCAGCTTAGCACCTGATCCAGTCTCGCTCTTGACCTTGATGATTCTCTTCCGAGGCATCAGCTTCGCAGCTGGGCGCTTCGGCATCTTCTTCACCTGAGGTCGCTTCGATCCAGAAGACGGTCCACCTGAAGGTTTCGGTCTAAAACCGGCCAAGCCCCATCTGACATTCTATCTGACTATTGTTATCGTATATATAGCCGCTGCGTATATATGACGGGTTACGACGGCTCGCCAGGGTATAAGTAAAAACTGAACCAAATATCCTATATATCCTAACGCGTAAACCAAAAATGAAAAACAGCACTGGACATGTCTGAAATGAAAATGAATGGTTGCACAATGCGGCCGCTGACTTTTTGCTCGACAAGCTGGGGATCTCAGTCGGTTCTCTGTGGAAGCGTCACACTTGTTTAGATTTTTCGTTGAGGCTTTTCGGTGACGCCTCTTGATGGTATCTATTGGAAACTTCCCAGGTTTATTGATTCCTCGGAAGTTGTTTTATTCCTTTCCCAAACCGCCACGTGTCGCTTAATTTTGCGCTACGCATTTCGCGCGAAAAATAAACTTAAAATAATGCATCACTGAAAATGGAAACGCACAACACTCGGACAATTTATTTTTCCACGAGCAAATGGGGATCCATCCAAGGTGTGCCCGAGCTCTTAGGCTTTGGGCTAGGCAAGTAAAAATTAGGGGGGGAGAAAAACATCAAAATGTTTTTGGGTGGGTCTTGCTAAGTCAAACAAACAAAGCATCTCCCACCACGCCCTCCCTTAAACCAAAATATATCGGGAAACGTTGAATCAGCATGTGTCAGTTGACAGATTGATTCAGATTTGTTTTGGTCTGTTTGTTTCACAACTCAAAACATTAACAAAAGAAACAAACCCGCGTTGTCAATACAACCGAGTTGTTGGAAACACACGTAGCTAATTTTGGTTTCACCAAAATTTTTGCTTTTTGGAATAAGGTTTGTATCCTCCCCTTGGGAGGAGTCCCAACTTATTCCTTTCCCAAACCGCCACGTGTCGCTTAATTTTGCGCTACGCATTTCGCGCGAAAAATAAACTTAAAATAATGCATCACTGAAAATGGAAACGCACAACACTCGGACAATTTATTTTTCCACGAGCAAATGGGGATCCATCCAAGGTGTGCCCGAGCTCTCCCCATTAGAAGACGCACACCAAACTATAAGTCCTCTAGAACAACGTTCCAGTCCACTTTAAGTTCTTTGGATCCCATTAGCTCGATCTCGTGACACTGCAAACGGCTGGGTCCGTCTGCTATGTTCGAGTGTGTAGGGACTCGAGCGAACCAGGTTTTCAATTCGCAAGAGCACTCTGTTTCCATGACCTTTTGGACGATACGTTGTGCTGCAACGGTCGCCCCATATCCCTTGCACATTGCAGCTCTTGCTGCATCATTATCAAGATACATCACCACATGCGACGACTGGAGACGGTGGCTCCACAAAGATAAGGCTATGTGTACCGGTAGAAGTTCAAGTTCATATATTGGATTGTCTGAAGCTTCCAGTAGTGAATCCATATAGCTGCTCGGAACTCTGGAGGAAAAATGTTCCAACACTTGGCCGTTCGGCCCCACAAGAACGCCACCCACACTGCCTGTCTTTTCAGTGTCACCTTCGCATGCACCGTCCGTGAATATCAAGTAGTTGTCAAGCAAGGTTGTTGTAATGCGAATGGCCTCCGCACTCTTAACTCTAGAAAGCAAAAAATTGATTGCTGACATTTCATTTTCATTCAAGTTGACAAATCTTTGTTGTCGGAGGGAAAGTTCACCCAAGACTTTAAGACTGTGCTGAGCAATGCGACCAAAAGCATACCCTTCAAACCATTGCATCCTGCCACGCAACCTCTCTGCCTGCTTTGGCTCAATACGCTTTGCTTCTAAAATGGCTTCCAGAGCTTCGCAAAGTTCTTGTCTGCGTTCAGTCGTGTGACCTATGGTGAAAGGACCAGTTGCATTGCCCAACCGTATCACCAGTCCCAAGGTTTTGACTTGGCTGCTGAAGTCAACTGCTTTTGTACCTTCTTTGGCAAACCACATACCAAAGAGATCAAACAGTGCTTCGGCGGCTATGCCTGTTCCATGGCTCATGCGCTTCTTGCAAATAACTGTATAGTCATCATAGAAAACCGTCCAACAAAGTTTGAGCCCTACGGTTCCAATGAACCACAATGCCATGCTTATACGCAGGAAAGCACTGACTGACCCCGCTGCTCCAAAGGGTAAGGCATTCACGCCTAGCAGTGTTGGCTTGCTTTGCTCAACGTCCCAAACCAACAAACGCAGTTGACTCCGGGTCTCTGCACTGACACCAAATTGCTTGTATGCACTACGCAAGTCGTATGTGCGTCCCACCAATTCATCATCCAGTTGCTCACCAAGTTCAGTGCATATCCATGAGAGATACGCTGCAATTTGATCAACAGCGTGAACTCGGAGTTTTTCTTTGGTGCCATAGGTCTTGTTGTAGCCACCCAGCGAACAATCATCTATGACCCTTATCTTGTTTTTCTGCTGAAGACCAAACCTTTTGGCAAGTATGACCTCTGAAATGTCGCTCGTGACATCTCTCCACACCCATTGTTTTTCGATCTCATCCACCGTGCTGTCCCAAGTAGCCTTTGCAAGTTCATCATTACTAGTAGCATTCACCTGCGAAAAAATCATTTGGTTCAGACCCTTCGCCATGTTCTTCACCATGTCAAGTGAATACTCAGGACGTTTGAGATCCTTTGGAAAAACATTTGACTCCTGCATCCAACCATGTAAAGTAAAACCCGCTGATATCTCGTCAACCAAAGTACTGTCAGGATAGTTCAGCGACGTCAATACTTCCTTCAGAAGGAGGAGGCGCTTTCCTTGTAAGAGATGTTGTAAATGGGGCTGCAGTGATTTATGAAGACGCTTCTCATCCTCCGCCAGTTCTTTTGCTCTATTGCTCCACTTCCACAAAAAGGCAGCTCGTTCTTTGGCTAGGCCATAATCGTCCCCTCCAAAGTTCATGCGCAAAACATGTTTGACCATGTCTGACAAATGCACTGCAACTGTCCTTGGATGTCCTGCTTTGACTGCTCTATCAAGAAAGTCTGTTGCATCTCTTGGCACGCCCACCGTTATTAGCTCAATGGCAGGTGACTCACCTATGCACGACTCATGCATTTTTACTTCAGCATTCTCATCGACTCGAAAATTCCCCCCTTGAAACTGTCGATGTACAATCTTGGCACCCTTTGGGAAGTTTTGTAAAATTGTTGCATCATCAGGTCCATGGCTTGCAGAAATGGCCCATTTCTCATAGCGCCCAAATTCTGAAACTAAGGGTCGAAACTTTCGACCCCGAGGCAGCATGTCTAAAAGAATGCGGTGCTGAGTTGATGGCGTTTGCGCAGTTTGTTCCTCCAAATTGAATGTTTCGATCGCTCCAAAAGCAAGTGCTTTGTCTCGTGCTATTGATGCAAGCCGCCTGCACAGGAGAACTGGGTAGGCTGCTTCTAGATGAGTTGGAAAGCAGACCTTGCCATCAACTATGTCAGCAGTCCATTTTTCATGAAAATGGGAGTTGTCGCAGCGTATCGCAAGCTGTCTGAACCAATCAACGTTTGCCCACCATGATGTACCTTTACGTCTCGTCCCGCCATGGCAACAATTGTCAAAAACTGTCATGAAACCACCAATCTCAGAAAGCAATTTGAGTACTGCAGGTACCTTCCAAAAGATTGAGTTTTCAGGATTTTCAATTGAAATCGCAATGTAAAAACTGTGACATATGCGGGCCAGCAAGCACATGTTCTCATATGTGATGTTTGCTGTTTCTGTTTTGACTTTGTCAAGTCCTCCAAGTCCATCTAGTCCCATGGGCTGCTCATCGCTTCTAAGAGGCTGTGGCACTTTGACTCCAAGCTTCTGCAATTTCGGCAAGGGCCTTCCCCTCGCTCGGGAGGCTGTTCCGCATGCAGGTGCAAAATGCACCCATAGGATTTGATCATGGTGTTTTTGAACCAACTCACATAGTGCCTGAAACTGTGCTGGATCGTTCAGGTCGTAGTTTGCAATGTGCACACTTTGCGCACGGTTGCTGTCTCTGTCAACTGCCAGACCACTCAAACCAATGTCACGTACAGCACGTGTTAGCCGCGCTGTTCCAGCAAAAATTTCAATCACCATGATGCTATCCAATGACTTCCCAGAAAAATCTCTGCCCTTAAAGGGCAAGTTGTTGGCACTGCCGTCTTCGACGGATGAAACTTGTTTGCCGCTTGGTTCGGCATCTTTCGGCTCGTCTTGAGCTTGATCTCCGTTGTCAATGACTTCATCACTTGACTGAGAACTTTCGGCAAAAACTGTTGTACCTGCACCCAACGAAACTTGTTTGCGTTTGCCATTGACTGCACGGTGTGAAACTCGTTGCACTTGTTTGTGAACCTTTAGTCAGGCGTTTTTAACGCGGCACGTCACCAAACTGTGATTGCTGCGCTTGCACTTGATGCACACATGCATGCCCTTTTTACAGCGGCCATTCTTTGTCTCTTCTTGGCATCCCTTGCTCATGTTAAATGCCCAACAGATGGGTGTATTGTTATCATCGAATTGTTTGTACCCTTTCAGTTCATCAGGGCAATTTGCCTTGGCCTTGGACGACGCTTTGGCCTTTTTCTTTGGCTGTAAATTTCGTGTAGGTGCAGGCCTGGTTGCACCCTCATCAACTGACGATGCCGCTGCCGTTCTCCCAGCTGCATGGGGCAAAGGCAGAAGGTGCATGCTGATCCTGGGGTCAGTGGTAAGCCTTGTCATCAAAAGGTCCAGTGGCAGCTCACCCTTTGGTCCATTCAGAAAGGGTCCGCTGTGCTCCTGGGCCATTACTGTAAACATTTCTCTGTCTGCACGCAAGATCTGCTCCATGTTGACTTTGGCATATCCACTTGGGGCTTCCCTGGTCAGTTGCATGAGCAGCATGTTCACCCAACGTTCATGGATGTCATTTGAAATTAATTTGCACTGATCAAAAGCCAAACCCCTCCTCTGCAATGCCCATTGCATCAAAAGTTCATTTGATGTGTCCGCCTTCAACTTCGGGTCGGCGGTGCTAAGCTTCAATGTTTGTTGTTCCAACGTCAATGTCGTTGGCTTTTCCTTCAAGGTCTGTTGAACCTCGGCATCCCTCTTCGTGCACTTACTCGGCGGCACCCATATGATCGACCCACTGTCGAAAATTCCAGCTATGATGTCAACTAACGCATACGATGGCTGCAGTTCACCCTTGATGTTGACGCCCCGTAGCCGTGCTTGTTGGTCATTCAACCTGGCTACCTTTTCAACTGGCGGTAGTTTCCTGCCTCCTTCTGTACTCGCATCTGTCACTACGTTTGTCTTCAGATGCGCCACCACCATAGTGACTGCCTCAAAATGCAGCCTTCTCAGTAGTGACATCAGTGTCAGCGATGGCTCAACCCCACCGTTGAGCTCAGTGGCAAAGGCTCTAAAAGCCTCATCAGTTGCTGGCACCTGTGGTGTGCCAATAGCAAAAGCCATTCTCATGAAAGTCGTGAGTTCTGCTGCGATGCAAAGATTGCGCAACTCATGACTCCTGTCTATGGCATCACAATGACTTGCAAATGCAGCTTCGGAATCTACCAGTGCCATTGCGCCGGTTCTGACCGAACTGCCTATGACCCTATTGGTCACTCAAACGTCCATGCAACAGTCTCTGAAATTTCTGCATGGTCGTGTCAAGTCATGAAATGTTCGTTTGGTTGTGGATGTCTGCACAACTGAAACAAAAATGAAACTGGAAAATAACATTGCAAAGTTGCAAACCATGTGACAAGCAGTCCTAACACATGTTGTCTGTGAGTCTCTCACTGCCGATCACCGCTAAGTGACATCTGACAATCCTGAGTCCCTCGTTTTGCAACCTCAAGCAATGACTTGAAATACAAGTATGTGATCCACTGCATGCACATGCGTCACGTGACTCACATGTTCACACGATTCGAAATGTCATCTTGTTACAGGAAAATTTCAACATGACACACATGACAAAAACCGCTGCTAAAGTTTTCAGCCCTCAGCTCGGTCAGTCAAGCTTCGCACGAAAACATTGTCTGCACTTGGGAGTGTCAAACGGCTGACGTCCCTCTGCAACTCCATACAAATGGCTGGTTTTTCTGCCACAAAGAAAAACCACTCGGTTTTCGGTCTTCATCAAATGTAGAGTCTTCAGCTTTAAATGCTGATGCAATCTTGTACCTTCCGGCGCCTTGATGTCCTTGTAGGACACTCGCGGCAGGACTGTCGTTTCCACATCCGACTCACTTTCGGAGCCTGTGGTGGCATGGTCGCTATCATCGACATTTTCACCTGCATCACCTGCCTCCGACACCGGAAGAAAATTCTCTGAACTCACTTGTGAAACAATTTCAAAACTCTTGCCAACATCGTCAAACGTTTCTGACTTTTCATCAGCTTCAAGTTTTTGAAGTTGACTGAGCCGGCCACTGCGAGTATCGTTGGGGTCAAATCGTTTTAAACGAATCTCCCTCAAAAGAGTCTCAAGAACTCTCAATGGTCTCGAAGCACCATCTCTTGAGTATACTAAGGCCATTTTCAAACTATGTGTATGGTAACCCAAGCTGAGGCGGTCCTCCAAAGGCAGCCCTCGTTTGGCTGCATAGCTGAGGCACGTTGCTTTCAGTGAGTGTGAAGAAAACCTTTGGCTTTTGTCTGCATTGTCAATTTTCAATAAATCACGCATCCAACTGCCCGCCTCTGAAGTTGATAAGGGCCGCACAGTAGCTTCCCTCTGAGAGTTTGGAGCAGGCATCAAAGGGTAAACTGACAAATCATGTATGCCAAGTTCTTTGCGCACTCGGCACCATTCTGTGCCCCAGTTTCCACTTGTAACTCCCTCACATGGTGCTACCAACGGAAGGTACATGTGACGCAGCTGCAACGCTTTTGCTGTCTTGTGAACTCCAGTTGATACTTCTATGTATGCACATGCCCCACTGCTGTCCAGGTCCTCCAGTAGTTTCTCACCATGCTGAGCGTCGGACCATCTGGAGCGTGCGTACACGCAGAAGAGCAACATACCAGCAAAAACTCTGTTCCAAATCTCGTCATCTTCAAAAAGGACACCGTGCAACATGACCAACTGTTTAACTGACAAGGGTTCAGACTGCTTCAGTTTATGATGCACATCTAAGGACGCCACACCTTGACAACGTCGGCTTGTTGTAGCACTGTCAAACTCTGTAACTCCAAGAACATGCCTACAGAAAGTCAGTGCCTCTATGAACCCTTTCAATCTGCTGCACGGTGCTCCAGCACTGCGTTCAACACACATGAACTCGTAGACCTGAGACTCATCACAAGGAAAACTGCGGCCCCGTGCAATGAAGTAGTTTGTCATGCGAGACATGCTGCGGCATCGCTTCATGACTGTTGCAGGAGCCCTGTTGCAGAAAATATCAACGAGCAGCTGTGCTTGTGCTCCAAATCCATCCAGTGCCATCATCTGTCCAACCACTGTAACTTTGGGGTCCCAAACAGACAACATTGCATGCCACCTGAATATAGCTACTTGCCACTCTGCATCACGTTGATCTTTCCAACTAGCGACTGGAACATCACGAACATGATCCATGAAGGTTGCCCCTTGTTTCAACGTTTTGGTTTTTCGTTCAGCGACCTCAGCTACCTCTTCTGATGCTCCATCAAAGGTGTTGTCAAACGGCCGTTTGAAGTTGCCATCAAAGGAACTGAGAAAACTGACATCCGGGTTCATGAAGTCATTCCAAAAACCAGTCTCCCAAAAATGTTTAACACCTTCAGGTTGAAGTGCAACACGAGCAAAACCAAACGTGTTCTCAGCTGAATACCCTGGAATAACCGTAACAGCCGCATCTGCACCGCGGGAACTGCTCGATCGCGCATCAATGTCATCAAAAGACATGCCGAAGAAATCATGAACATCATGTGAAAAACCAGGTACCGCAGTGAACTGTTCAGCTAAAGGTCCATGCATGTCACTTGCAATCTCGGTTTCACGTTGCATGCTTTCAGAATGTTCCAACTCAAGAGCCAGGTTTTCAGCTGCTGCCTGTGCCTCTAAAACAGCAGCTTGAGCTTCCAACACCTGAAATCCTTCATCTCGAAGTTCTTCAGGTACATCATAGGCCATCTATTCGACCCCCCTGCTCTTGCTAAGTCAAACAAACAAAGCATCTCCCACCACGCCCTCCCTTAAACCAAAATATATCGGGAAACGTTGAATCAGCATGTGTCAGTTGACAGATTGATTCAGATTTGTTTTGGTCTGTTTGTTTCACAACTCAAAACATTAACAAAAGAAACAAACCCGCGTTGTCAATACAACCGAGTTGTTGGAAACACACGTAGCTAATTTTGGTTTCACCAAAATTTTTGTTTTTTGGAATAAGGTTTGTATCCTCCCCTTGGGAGGAGTCCCAACGTATCTGATGCACTTGTTGGAACGTGCTCAGCTTTCTTGGTGTGTTGCCCCCCTAGGGTGGGATGCTGAGCATCAAGGGTGGGCTGAGAAAAATCTTCCCTTGAAAATGGATGGCTACAACATTGGCTGACTGAATACACATGCAAACTGTTCTGTGAAGGGTGGTTTCCTATAAACGTTCTGCTGGCTTGACATGTGTTTAAAAACTCAGCATGAAGATTTTCGTTGTTGATTTGTTTCAGACATGTTGTTGACATCAGTGCGCACTTGTGGTATTTATTATACGCGTAAGTTTTACCGTTTACGCTTGGGTTATTACTTATACCCTTGAAGGCTTTTATATTGTTTGACCTGACAGGTTCAGGGATGTGCAGTTGATGGGGCTTTCGCTGCGTATCTCCGCTGGCCTATTTTTAGACACCGCAATCACTACGTGAGAGCATTAGTCTAAAACCGGCCAAGCCCCATCTGACATTCTATCTGACTATTGTTATCGTATATATAGCCGCTGCGTATATATGACGGGTTACGACGGCTCGCCAGGGTATAAGTAAAAACTGAACCAAATATTCTATATATCCTAACGCGTAAACCAAAAACGAAAAACAGCACTGGACATGTCTGAAATGAAAATGAATGGTTGCACAATGCGGCCGCTGACTTTTTGCTCGACAAGCTGGGGATCTCAGTCGGTTCTCTGTGGAAGCGTCACACTTGTTTAGATTTTTCGTTGAGGCTTTTCGGTGACGCCTCTTGATGGTATCTATTGGAAACTTCCCAGGTTTATTGATTCCTCGGAAGTTGTTGTATCTGATGCACTTGTTGGAACGTGCTCAGCTTTCTTGGTGTGTTGCCCCCGCTCTGTGAGAAAGCTTCCAGGTCTTCTGTTTTTCCGTAAGAGCTCTGGCAGCGTAATCACAGATCCTTGATTACCAGAAGCAAGTCTCTGGACAGAGCTTCAACCGACTTTATTGTCTCTTCCCCCAACTTGACTTTCTCTGTGTTGTAAGTTGCTGCAAAAAGTTTGGCTGCGGCATCGCACTGGCCTCTGGACGGCTTGTCGGAGGGGTTTGAGTAGGACCGTACCCTTTCTACCCACAGGACGGTTGGATATTGCACCTCAAGCTGCTGCACCATTCTCGCCATGGCTGTTAGCGTAGGCGCTTGAGCAGACCCTTTGCTAGCTGCGTAACGAGCCGACTCGTTATCCAACCATGCTATTACCCCTCTGTTGAGGAACAAACTCTTGTACTCAAAGCGGGCCGCCATGTAAGCGTACAGTTCTATCTGACATATCAACTGCTCGCCAACCTCTTGGAGCCAAAGCTTGGTGAGGCTATCGGGCACCTCTATTTCCCTGACTGTGATTTCCCGGGTGTCCGGGTTGTAAAGGAGGAGTCCGGCCGTGGCTTGACCGTTTTCCCAAGCTCCATCTGTGAACAAAAGAAAAGGCTGTTTCATTGCGCAGGCTGAAAATCTCCGGGGAGGCAGCTCCGACAGTATGTGCTCCGTGACATCGCACAGCATGCCAAGCTTTCGTGCTGCGCCGGGCCCTTGCACTTTGCTGAGCGCATCAAACTGTCCCAGGACGAACCTAAGTGACTTGGAGGTGAAGAAACCCTGTGCAAAGTTCAGGTGCCCTTGAATTTCAGCCGCTTCGTTCTTGGAGATGTGCCCTTGCTGCTTTACCTTGTGGAGCATCTGGAGGATTTTGGGAATCCTTCCTTCTTTGTTTGCCAGAGCGAAATGCCCCATGTGCAACTCCTGCAACTTCACAGTTATGCCCAGGGCCGCGAACTCACTTGCAAAGTCTGTTGCTTTAACCCCTATCTGGGCGTGTTCCCATCCAAGCAAGTCTAACACCAGGCTCATGGACTTCGAGACCAGGTTGGCTCCAAAGCTAGAGCTAAGTGCTGGGAAGTCATCGTAGAAACATGTGCACACTACATGGAGGAAGTAACAGAGTATATGGTGTATGGACCGGCTTATCCTGTTAAAGGTATACACTGCTGAGGTCGCCCCAAAAGGCAATCTTGAGGTTATGTAGTACTGCCATTCTCCCTTGTAGTGATAACCCAAAACGCACATGGCCTGAGATCCTTCGCATAGGGGCACCTGTTTGTAGGCTCTGCTAAGGTCCAGCGTTCTTCCAAGCCATTCTGACTTCCGGGCTACGGCATTGATAGGGCCAGATAGCTTCCCTGTTTCACATTCCCCCAGGTCTACCCATCCAGTCGAGTGCGCATCTGCGATTGCCATGAGAGCACATGCTAACACGTCCACATCCAGCAGTTCCAGCTTGTTGGTGGTGGTGTAGGCACTATTCAGGCCACTGCGTTTGCAATCGTCTATAACTCTCACCTTTGGGTTCTCAGGCGTTCCTTGGTGCAAAGCAAAACGCTTGTTGAAGAGCCATCCCGCTGGTCCAAACTTTTGATCCATCTGAGCCTCGGTGAACGGTCCTGCAAGATGCCCTAGTCTGACCTCTTCCATGGTTGCTTCATGCAAACTCGTGTTATCATGGCTTTCTCCGTCTCCTGCTCGGGTTTGAAGTGCTTTGCGCCTCCAAACGGATGAGGCTAACAACTCCTCTTGCGAGGCAACCGCTGGCTTCCAGTCAAAAGGAAACAAGGGGGACGTGGCTGGCTCTCCTGTCAACTCCGCCCCTCTTTTTACTTCTTCGACTATCTCAAGGTCTGGGAATTTCGATGCCACCAGGAGAGATTCCCAGAGTGCAATCCGTTTTGAACTGAGAACTTCACGCACCGAAGGGGTGCACCTCTCCTTTACCGCTTTTTCATGTTCTTCCAAGTCTTTGGCCATGCTCCTAATTGTCACCACCGCCTTCAACCTACTTTTGGCAAGCTCAACTGGGTCCATAGTCAGGTTGTCAAAGAGGGCAGTTTTGAGTGAACTAGGCAGGACCTTCTGCGGTGACATAGGGTGAGGAACCTCCATCGCTGCTTTCAAAAATTCCTGTGGTTCTTGCTGTACCCCCACCCTGAACATCTTTTTCGATCTCTTGTCTGCTTGTTTCAAGTCTGGCTGTTCTGGCTGGCTACACATCTCGGTATTTTGCCCCCGTAGTTGAGATGTAAGGCATCTATGGTTAGCTTGAGTTGGCTCTTTGTCGAGTTCCAAAATGGTGGCAAACTCAGGCACCAAAGGGGGCGCCATTTTGGTATGGTGGCCCGAAATGCGCCTTGAGGTTCTTGAGGTTGTGGTTTGGGAAGGTGGTTGTAGCAAGTCAACTGCTTGCGCGAGGAGATCGGCCATGCGCTTGCAGAGTAAAGCTGGGTATTCTGCTTCGGTTGCAGTGTCATAGTGCAAAGTGGTCCCAACCTTTGTGATGCGCCATGGCTCATGGTCGTGACTTCCCTCGCATTCCCCGGCTAGGGAGGTGTACAAGCCCTTGGACGCCAGGAGGCGCGTGTTTTTGGCTCTGCGGCCACCATGCATGCACATATGGAAGGTGATTCTCTCAAGCTGCTCAAACCAGGCCAAGAACTCTGCGTCGTCATACTGTCGGACTAGTAGTGCCAGCACTCCCCATAACCAGCTGCGCTCTGGGTTTTCTATGGAGACTCTTATGTTGTATTTAAAACATAAGTGTAACAGCTTTACCCCCCCACTTATAGAGGTCATTGGCAGTCTGCACTTTGATTGCTTGGGTACCTGCCAAGTGCGGGAACCCCAACAACTTTTGTGCATCTCTCAACGGCGGTGGGTCGGTGAACTGCGACTTGAGGTGTTGAGGAAGCGGTCGGTCTCTGGCTCTGCTGCACGTACCACATGGTAGACCTAAGTGTATGGCTGCTGGTCTTGTATGGAGTAACATACGCTCTACAAGGCTCTGGCTCTTCGGGTCTTGGAGGTTAAGGCTGATCGTTGCTACTGCCGTCTTATGCGTGTTGAACTCGTGGTCAACTGGGAAAACTGAAAAACCTCTCTTTTTCATAGCTGCTGATAGCTGCCCTGATCCAGAGAAAAGCTCGACAAAATAATTTGAATTTGAAATGCACGGTGAAACTGGATCATCTCTTCCCTGGCTTCAGATTGTAGTGCACTCCACTGCGGAGTGGTTCTTGTGGCACTGCTTCTTCCAGCAAACGTGGAATCCGTACTGGCATCTTTTGCCGGGCTTCACATTGCCCCTGCAAGTTCCGATGTTGTATTTCATGCATATCGGCCTCTGGTTCTCACCAAACTTGATCTCACAGTTCTCCGGTATGTTGATTTTCCCCTTCTGTTTTCCTTTGCCTTTGCCCTTGGCGCCCTTGCTGTCATTGTCCTTGACCACCGGCTTATTGGGGCCGGTAGTGGCGTTGTGCTGAGGCTTTGGCGTCGGGGAACTCTGGGTAGCGCCAGGCATCGGCATGATGTGGTACTGTACCTCCGGATGCAGCGACCACTTCTCTATGGCCTCATCTACCGGCTTTTTCAAACCGTTCCCTTGTACTTGCGCTCTCGTTTCTTCTGCAATGCGCAGCCATAGCGCTTTGTCAGCTCGCATCAGCTGGTCGTGGGTAACATACCTGTATCCATGAGGAGGCTCCTGCTGCAGTCGTTCGAACAACATGTTGGCCCATTTCTCCATCACCAAGAAAGACGCCACGCCCGCCATGTCGTAAGCCAGTGCACGCCGTTGCATCGCCGTGCGTAGTTTCAGGTCTCCTGTGAGGGAACATTGGGCCAGCTCCTGCTTCTTGGTGACTTTGATGTTTCCTGTGGCATCAAAGGAAATGCTTTGGGTGCTTTTCTCAGCAAGGATCTCTTGCTCCCTGCTCGAGCATGCTGAAAGTTCAATGTACCTGAGGCTATTCTCTTCCCATTGTTGTACAGCCTTGTCAACAAGCTGGTGTGAAGGCTCCAACCGCTGTGTAATCAGCAATCCCGGAAGTCGGGCTTTGAGTTGGTTGACCCTCTCCACTTTTTCTGCCAGTGGTAACACCTTTGTTTCGGTCTGTTCGGTGCGTTCGACCTTCTGCCGGAGGTCTTGCAAACAAAGTGCATGGCTCTCGAAGAAGAGGCGGCGGTACTTCGACATCATTTCACCATTGGGTGCTTGGCCTAAGGCGTTCTCCAAGAACTCGACCAGTGGCTTTTCTTCTTGTGATCCTGGTTGATACTGGCTGCAAAAGGCATACTTGGCATAGGTGTCAATGCCTGCTAGTTCCAAGGCATCCACCTCCTGCACTGGTATTTCTATCTGTGCCGCTCTTTGTTGAAAAGCGGCCTTGCTATCCAGTGCCATCAGGGTTGGACGTCGCGGTGCTTTTCTAAAAAGGGGGAAGAACTTTTTAGACTTGCTTTTAAGGCTTTTTGACCAGATATCTGTTTGGCCTTCCAAAAGTTTCTGAGCTGGTAATGTTATCGATAATTAACCCATGTAATTATTGGGTAATGGAATCTTATGAGAGTGATGTGTCTGTTGATATCTCTCCTTTTTCTGACGGTCCATGATGTGTCTGTCATGGACTATTGGCAACTAATGAACTTTCGCTCTTCTCAACTTTGTTGAGCCTCGCTAAGATGGCTGAGTGGCTGAAGAATTGCCGAGTTCTGCGTATCCCGGCATTTGGTGCCACGGTGCTCACCTGTGTTTACGAGTGATTGAGCATCTTATTGTTCAAGTCTCGTCCCAATTTTTTTTTCAAGATAAGCTCTGGGCATGTAGTTGCAAACTTCTTCACCGCATATACTCATTGAAACTAACAAATTTATTCATGATAGGGTTGCTTTGTGAAGTGATCAAGATGGCTGGACGCCACGATGTTCTTTATTGAACAAGGGTTAACCATTCATGGAGTACTTATCACTTGCGTCTCTGAGCTGAGGAAGTCCGTTTTTCAAATGATGTCTTTACCCATGAGTAGTGGTTCTCTCCTTGTTGAGGGGTTACTGATTTTCTGACTCAGAAAGAATGTAGGGTTATAATGGTACCCATTATACTGAAGTTTAAACCCCGATTCAATTGGGTGTCAGTTTCAATCAGACGACACTGATGCCAAGAGTCGAAATTTCTCTTTTTCTCCGCATTGGTCTATGCATGTTGTGGCTTGACTACTGCATTGCATTGTATGCAGAAAGGAGCCGTGGCACGGTCAATTGAGTCGGGATCCACTTGGTTCATATTGATGGTCTTGCGCCTCCCACAAGCTAGCTTTCCGGCGTCCTCATCCTGGACTATGTGGATTGTCCCTGTGAGCTTGTGCGCAACGAAATTGTATTCATCGGCATCACCAAGCGGAACACTTGGCTTTTCCAGCAAGTGACACTTTGAATGTATCGACACCACCTCAGTGTCTTCGAAGTCGGATTCAGCTGACTCTTCATCTTGCTCCTGTTCTCCTCCTTGCAAAAGTTGGTTCAGCCTTGTTGCTCTGCTTGCATCAGGGTCCAAATGACCTTGCAGAACTTTGTCCAAAACCTTGGCGACCTTCGCCTGCAGCAGCAGTTGGGAGTCCCTGTTGTATGTCGTCGCAGATTTGGTCGATGGCTCGATGTGGTGTCCAAGCATAGTGCGCTCCTCCCGGGTGAGGATTTCGGTCATTCCACACCACGTAAGCACCGTAGGCTTACAGGAATGGGAGCTGTACTTTGCAGCTTCCTCTTCACCAAGCACAGTCTCCAAGAACTCCTTCAAAAACAAGGACGCTTCTGCAGTTGTCATTGGGGAGACCGCCCACGTCCCGCTCCTGTCATTCCATGAGGGCAGGAACGTCAGCCCCGTGTTCTTCTTGATCTCATTCAGGGCTTGCACGAAACATTCCCCCCAAACTTCATCACAGGCAAATCGCCCTAGCGCCGTGAAGGGTAACAGCCTGGTTTTTGCCTCTTTGCTCCTTGATGTCTTGTGTTTGGACGTCTCTGCCTCCACCAGGACCAGGTCTCCACAACGGTCGGTCCAGATGTTTTCCAGCCTTGAGAAATCGGACCAACGAGCCACAGCGAAAACACAGAAAAGCAAGGCTCCTGCCACTGCTGTCCTCAAAAGGCTGGTGTTACTAACGCAGATGATCTCAAGCGCTTTGACTGCCGCAACTGTCAACTGTGGGGCTTGCTTCAGCTTTCTTGTCTCCAAATACATCGAGTGAGCCGCACCCAAAACTCTGGATGAAAGAAGTGACTTGCAAACCATCTTCCTAAATCTCAATGCACTGTCAAAGAAATTCAAGGCCTCCACCAGATGGCTAGCTCTCGTCGGCGCTGCCTGCTGTTCCCTCAAAACGCACATATAGTCATACAGCTGTCTTTCGCTCATAGTCCAGACTGTTGTCTGCTCATTCTGAATCATCCAACCTGCAAGGGCCCACAACGCAGAAGTACGTTTGAGGACAGTGGCAGTGGCCTTCCTGGCAAAGCAGTCTCTTAATATCTGCAAAACGTCTGCCGCTTCATCCAGGCCCCCTGCCAGATTGCAAAGCGTGACACCAACTTCAGTCCCCTGCAAATCCATCAAAATAAGGTTTTTGATTTGATTGAGGCACCTGGCAAGCATCTCATCTTCTGGTACCACGCATCTTGCTGATGCTATGCGCTTTACAGCAAACTTTGATACTGGTCCCATTGGCAATGGCGTTTCCTGTTTTGTCAAAGCAACTGGCGCTAATGTGTCAACCAATCCAACCGCAGGTGGCATTAAGGTCTTGGCTCCCGTCATCGAGGGTATTTTGGGGCGAGCCAAACTCAAACCCCTTTGGGTTTACACAACAAATCCCCAAACATAAAAAGGTCCATTGACACCAGGCCATAACACAGTATGGCTTATGGGGGGATATACAGTTTGGGTTATACAATAATTATATATACCAAGTGTATATATACCATGTATGTATACGACAACGACCAAAACCCAAAACTTAAAACATCGCAACAAAAATCACACTCGCCACAAACATGAGTCACACCGACATCACTGCTGAATGGGATCACGTCTTTTTTCACGTGGGGTGCAAAACAAATCATATGTCAAGCGTGGTCAAATGCCAACTGCATCACTGACCCATGAGAAGTCTGTAAATCCAAATGGTTCGTCAGCGTCCAAAAGACCTTGCTGGTCACAGTGTCACATAAAATTTGATGTCTCATCTTCCCAGTTGGTGGCGCAAGGCACAAGGTCACGTACCAGCGGAAGGCATTGAGCCGGAGGGTGGCGCGTCTTCGGGATCTTGTGGGGCTGGATTTTCAGCTGGAAGGGCATCATGGAGGTCAAATAAATCACATGCAGTCTGAAAAATGAGAACAGCATCTGTGATGATGCTGAATGGCTCGCGATGCAAGTCCGTGTCGAAAAAGTCCACGATCCAGTCCCTCAGGGTCACGAGGGAGGCCATTGCCAACCTTAATAAGGCGGGCCTGTTCGCGCCAACCCGGGCGTAACAACGCCGATAATTTCAGAGCCACCGGTGGGGTGTCGATATGTAAAGGTGTCTCTGCTCTCTGCTCTGGCCACCAACGTTGTTCAAAGAGGAACAGTGAGTTGCTTGCGATCTGCCACATCCGGTAAACACTGCTCAAGTAGGCTGTGTTCCCACAGCATTGTAATATGATACAACAACCCTTGAGGATCTCCTCCACGTTCTCGCATCGCGTGGCTGAAATGGTCCACGTGTCACCATCATTGGGCTCCAGAGTGTGATTGAGGTACTGGAGGAGGATGGAAATTCCTGTGGCAATCACAGTCAGATCGGATTGCATCTTGAATGGAAAACAAATTGGTCCAAATGACCTGGGTCCCAAGTGGACAAACGGTTCGGGATCTTCAAGAGCCAAATGCTCAAAGGCCAAATGCCGCAGTCCATGGACTGAAATGGTGTGGGGGGGCGGGTAAAAGTTCTTGCTATTGGGGAATGTACCCCTTTGTATTCCCCATCCACACCTTGAATCCAAAATAGCAATCAGATATAAATAGATCCCGAAGACATTACTTCACCAAAGACATGTCAGTTGATTTCATCAACGTTTCATCCAACTGATGTTATTCATTGTGTTCACTTAACAACGGACATGTCGTTTGACTATAGTAATGTTTTACCCATTTGGTATTCTTTGCCAGATTTTATTTGGTTTGGGTTTGGTCAACAGGTTTTATTTTTTTTCGTTTGGCGCTCCATACATTGCGCTACTCTACCCCAAAAGGAAATGGTGCTACGCACAATAAATCTTTTGGGGCGAGCCAAACTCAAACCCCTTTGGGTTTACACAACAAATCCCCAAACATAAAAAGGTCCATTGACACCAGGCCATAACACAGTATGGCTTATGGGGGGATATACAGTTTGGGTTATACAATAATTATATATACCAAGTGTATATATACCATGTATGTATACGACAACGACCAAAACCCAAAACTTAAAACATCGCAACAAAAATCACACTCGCCACAAACATGAGTCACACCGACATCACTGCTGAATGGGATCACGTCTTTTTTCACGTGGAGTGCAAAACAAATCATATGTCAAGCGTGGTCAAATGCCAACTGCATCACTGACCCATGAGAAGTCTGTAAATCCAAATGATTCGTCAGCGTCCAAAAGACCTTGCTGGTCACAGTGTCACATAAAATTTGATGTCTCATCTTCCCCACTTAGAAACACATCAAGTTTTGTGGCATGGGTATTTCCCACAAGGATTCGGTTCCTTTCAAACCCCATGGATGTCAGGAGCGCTAAACACCAGGTCTTTTTCTTTCGCTTCAAATGTCTCTGAGGGCACATCCAAGAACTGGGCAACTGCATCCGTCACGGATAGCTGCCAGGGCATCCATAAGCGAGCTATCACCCCTTGAGGGTCCATCGCTCGGGTTCGAATGACTTGGCACACGCGAAACCCACAACCAAGACCTGAGGTCTTTTTCGGCAACTTCTAGCTGAAGTAGGAGGGCACGGAAGTGGGCATTGAAGGACGACCCTTTCACTAGGGCTTCTTTTGCTGACTCATTGTCTACAAACGCTATGGCCTTCCTACCCCCAAGGAACTTGCTCCAGACAAAACGCGCAACAACCACTGCATATAGTTCAACCATCGCAATGACATGCTTAGAGTTGGACATCCACGTGTCTACGAGGCATTGAGGCACATGGCAGGAGAAGTACCTAAACTGTCCATCCACAAACAAAAGACCACCTATGGTGTTCAAATTTCCCTCACTGGCGCCGTCGGTGAAAACTAGGACTGGTCTATGCTCATGCGAACACGGCAGTTCCCTAGGTCTGCCACTTTCAAGCCTAGTCATCATCAGCTGGAGGGACTCTTTGGCCTCGTTAGACAAGTGAACAAGTCTGGAGTCATTCCTAATGTTGCCCCTGAGTTCTGTCATTGCCAACTTCCCGTCTCTACCCATCACAAAGGAGTCAATGTATTGGAGCCTACCCAGAAGCCGGCTGCACTCTCTTGACGACATGGTCCCACTCTCAAGCACTTTGGTGATAGACGCTCTAACTTCTTCTATCCTACCGGCTTTGTTCCCAATCAGCACTTTACCTTCGCAAACTTTCTCGAAATCCACTGTAACTCCCAAGACATTGGCTTTGGGTGCAAACGGCTGCAGTTTATGTTTGGCATATTCGAACCCCAAGAGGTCAAGCATGGCTGTCATGGTACTCATCGTGGAGTCGGCAAGCACACTTGGCGTAACAACTGGAAAATCGTCAAAGTAGCTACTCCAAGGCAAATACAGTTGGTAGCCTATGTGCTGCAGCAACCTAGAGCATCTGTTGAAATGGACAACCGAGGCCGTGGCTCCAAAGGGCAGGACACGACCTTCAAAGCACTGCAAGGACTTGTCAACTGGGCTCCTAAGGGCAATAACGGAATACTTTCTGCACTCCGGATGCAGCGCAAATTGTTTATAGGCATTAGACAGGTCAAGGACACTGATCAAAGGTTGGCCATGCGATCCATCAAGGTATGCACTATGCACAGGCGCATCAAGAGTCGTGCCATCTTTCAAATGAAAGGTCACACGCTTTTGCTCCAAAGACCTTGTGATCGCAGCTCCGATCCACACGATCTGGTCAAGCGTCCTCAAATCAAGCTTATCGGAGTAACCGAAGGCCCCATTCACCTTGTTTTCCGCGTAATCGTCAATGGGCCTAAGCTTCATCTTCTCGCCTGAACTCTGCCATATTCCGAATCGGCGTACCGGCAACCAATGCTGCCCAAGTTCCTTGAATGTGGAATCCTCATTCAGGGGTCCACGTAACCAGTGTAGGTTAGAGGCTTCTTCAAGCGTGATGTTCCAGAGTTTCAGTGCATCATCGTCAACATCACTTGATTTCACTTTTCCCAAGATCGCAGGCCTCAGGAACTTGATGGCATCATGCAGGGACTCCGTTGAGAAGGATGGAGGCCGGGGTTCCAGTTCAAAGACCCCTGACGGCTCTTGCAAACCTACGATTCTGAAACCTTCTGTAACCTCGGTGAAAAGGTGGAGGTCAGGCCAGTCCATTTTCTCGGCTATTGCCTTCCATAACAGAATTCGTTTTGGTCTCAAGATGGCCTCCACTCCAGGCTCCATGTTTCTCTTCAAGTTCAATTCCTCCGCTTCCAGGCTCCTTGCTACACCTACCCAGTGTTTCAACCTGGCTGCTCTTCTGGTTGCTATCTCAGCGGGTCCAAGGGAAAGTATTTCGAAAACTACTTTCAGCAACTCATCTGGCACTGCATGGTATAAATCAAAGGGATGTTTCAGTTGGATGGCATCGTCGATCCACTGCTTAGGCCCCCTAAATATACCAAACTTATACCTAACCCGTTTACGGCTGTCTTTCTTATTTTCCCCACTTAGAATCTCTAAAGACAGCATTTTGGCATGAGCTGGCAAGTGGTGCCACGGCTTTGTCAGGCATGACTTGGAATCCACTGGTGGTGGATCGTTTGTTATGATGGTCTGAAAGGCTACAAACTCAGAAATGAGTGGTGGCATCCTTTTGCCGCGGGGCTGCACGTTGAGGGCTGTAGATCCAGCGGCATTGGCGGTAACAAAACCTGGCACTGCATGTGTGTGTTCTGGGAAAATGTTAAGAGCCTCTTGGACGATACGTCGTATCTGCACACATAGGGCACGTGGATATGCGGCTTCCTCCGCAGTTGCATAAATTAATTTGCCATGCTCATCTCGTTTGCGACCATACGGCTCATGTTGATGGTTCCCAGGACATTCGGCTTCTATGCGTGACATTTCTGCAAGTGTACTCAAAAACGCCTTCTTGGTCGGCCGACTCGACCCCCATGCGCAAGCAGTAAAGTAAAAGAATTTTGCCACGCCAGCTAGTTGTAACATCCATTCAGTTTCCCACAAGTAACTTCTTGCGGGGTTTTCGATGACCCATGGAATTTTACATCGGCTGCAAAACAAAAGAAATTCGGACAGCTGACTGTAAATTGAATTGGCCGCGTCAACTCTGGTTTGTTCATCAGCACTTAATTGTGGTAGCCCATGGAGGAACTCTGAAGATCTCAACGGTCTTGGCTGCTTTGAGCCCCCAAGGTGGATTTCTCCAGCTCGGCTACACGTTCCGCATGGCGGAGCTGCATGAACAAAACACACATTGAAGTTTCTGACGACATAATGAAGAAACTCCCATGAAGACTTCAGGGTTAAATCCAGGTTGCAAATATGTGCCAAAGGGTGAAAACGATTGTGGGTATGATCAACCGCCATTACATCAAAACCAACTTCTTGGAAGCACCGGCTAAGCATGGCTGTCCCTGCACAAATTTCAATGACCAATGGCTTCGACATGGATCGAGGTTCTGGTGCTGGCTTACCGACAGGCTTAACCTCTGGCAGCTCAGTGCATTGCTCTGCAACTTCTATTTTAGGAGTCACGCAAAACGTGTCATTGAATTCGTCATCATCTGTAACACTTGTAACGCCAAGTCAGGAAGTCGTCTTACGCATTGGACAGTTCTGGTAAGTGTGATCCTGCTTGAAACACCCACGGAAACAACAGATATGTAATCCCTTGCGACAACGTCCACTTTTGACTGGCAAATTGCACTTATTCAAATTGTGGTCAAAGCAAATCGCATTTCCACTGCGTGTCCCAGGGACTCCATTCTCCAACCCTTGAGGCATCTTGATGGTGAGAGAACCTTGAGTTTTTCCTACTTTGCCCTTGCCTTTCGAGGGTCGCGTGTAAGGCCCTGGTCGAGTTGGCGCATTGCCAGCTGCTGCATTCTGGTTGGTCGCACTGGTGCTTGAAGAGCCTTTAGCAGTGGGCATCGGCTGGAGCAAATGAAGTACATCAGGATGGTTAACCGCTTGTTCAAAAACTAGGTCAACTGGCCGGCCTTTGGCTGTGATTTGAATCCCACTCCTTGTCAATTCGGCCAACTTCAGAAAAAGCTTTCGGTCAGCATTCACTATTTGCTGGAGAGTCACACGTTGATACCCATCCGGCGGACTTTCCAGTCTGATATCCAGAATTTTTTCAACCCATGCATCATGCTTGGCATAATCAAGAACATTGCACTGATCCAAAGCTAGCCCACGCCTCATCAAGCACAACCTGAGGAGCATGTCGTTGGACAGGTCGGCCTCCAGTTTCATTTCTTTGTCCTTGATCTTCACAGATCCTGTTCCATCAACTGTGATGTGACGATCTTCCCTTTGAGAAACGTTAAGGATCTCCTGTTCTTTGCTGGTGCACTTGTTAAGCTCTATATGGTGCAGTCTATTCTCGTCATAGAGGTTCTGACATCTGTCCACCAATCTATCGGAAGGCTCCAGTTTTCCTGTGATCTTGAGACCAATTAATCGTTTCTGTTGTCTTTCCAAACGGTCTGCTCTCTCAGGTTGGGCCAGTTTTCGAACAGGCGCATCTTCGACACGTTCTGCATGAGCCTTCAGTTCAGAAGCAGTCAAGGCATAACACTCATGAAACAATCTTCTCAGGCTAGCCAGTTCCCCGACTGTCGGTGCTCTACCCAATGCTTCCTGTATTGCATTTGTGAACGGTGCCTCATCTTGCATGCCTGGCACATAACTGGACGAGAAAGCATATTTCGCTATGGTATTAATGCCACTTGCAACAAGCTGGGTGACCACGTCCTCTTCGAGTCCAAGTGCTGCACATCTTGACCTGAAGTTCGGCTCACTGTCTGTCAGGGACATGGCGGCACTATTGGAGTCGACAATGTTTTATACCATGTGGGTGTTAGGCCTTCTCATAGTTAATGAGATAAGGAGTATACACTTGTCATTGTGTTACTAAGCGTAATTGAGCTTGACACCACTTTCCAAATTATGGGACTGGGCTTCAACATGCCGATAACATGATGAGGTGCAAATCCATACGTCAAACACGGGCTGTTCAGCCCAGCTGGAGCACAGTTTCTCAGCGGCACAACACCACTGTCATGTGGTCCATGGACCCATGGATTCCAAATGAATCCCAAGTCATGCCCAAGTGACATGAACATACGCACATGAAAAGAAATTTGAGAAACTCTCCAGGACTCAGTGGTTTTGTCAAGTCTCACGCTCATTGCATGACCAGAAGGAATTTTCCCAGCATGAAAATAAACAAGTCCCAATGTTTCTGTTTGTCATGCATTCACAACTCAAAAAGGCCGTACAATTTTTCAGCGTTTACTGTTGTTTGAAACAAATGCTGCATTGAGGCGAAAAGAACCTTGGTCTGCATTGGACTCGGTTGTAACTGGCTGAGATCTCACGACCGCACCTGAAATGCATTTCACTCTCGTCCGCACAAACATGATAGTACCGTGTGTTTCGATTTTGGAACAAAGTGGGCTCAGCCTCGAGTTGCAAGCCTTCGACAGTCGAGTGTTCGTTCCATTCCCCAACAACATCGTCTGTGGCTCGTTCAAGATCTCGGTGCTGCTCTTCGCTAGGCTCTTCATCCGCAGAGTCCTCCGTGTCAGACGCTGAATCGTCTGCTTCTCCAACGTCCACAGTCTCAGGTTCTGCTGTGCCCACTGTCACATTAAAATAACCAGACCTCGTGCTGTCGGGATCAAACTTCAAGTCACGAATCCATCCAATTACCTTGTCAAGTTCCCTAAGTGGGCCTGATGCCGCGTCTCTGCTGTAGACCAAACATGTCTTTGTTGATGGATCCACATGGTAACCCAGGAGTCTACGACTTGCAATGTCGATTCCAGCCTTTGACATCCAACTGAGGCAAGTAGCCTTGCAGCTATGCGTGCCAATGTCCTTGACCTGATTGTGGTCAAAGCCAAGTGCCACAAGTATCTTTCTGAGCCAGTCACCACCCATGGAAGCAGTCATGGGGACCCTAAGCCATCCGTTGCCAGCGGGTTGAGGGAGCAATGGGAGCTCTTCTCCTCTTGGCACTGAACTCAACATTCGTGCCTGCTGCCATTGCTTGAACCAGTCCTTCCCCCCGACCCCAATCAGAGGGGCTGCCATCGGGAGGAACATCGTCTTGCGCTCTGTAGTGTAGGCACTCTTGCTTCTTGTAACCTTTGCTTCAATGTACCCAGCAACGTTGCCTTCGCTTACAACCTCGTCAACCACAATGTCAGTCATGTGCTGCATGTCACTAAACCTTGCTCGCATGTAGATACACAACAAGAAGCATCCTGCAGCATAGACATCCCGTGGTGTACCCCTCATGCTGCTGACATATTGCTCGAGCGCCTTTACCTGAGCAACACTCAAGGGCGGTCTCTGCTGTAATTTCCTCTTCATCAAGTAGGATTCACGAGCACAACCTTGAACCCGCTGACTTGCAATGGCATCATCCGAACCTGTCAAACCCAAGACGAAATTGCAAAAAGTCAAAGACACCAGAAATGACCGCAAAAACGTAGGTGCTGCACTGTTGCCAACCTCAACCATGAAATTGTACACATTGCGTTCAAACACAGGAAATGGAATGACAGCATTGTTGTTGCACCACTGGATGTATCTCAAAATGGGCCCAGCTCTGTTGTGAAGTGTCCCAGTAGCTTTGCCAGAGAATACGTGTTTCAAGCCTGCTGCAATTGACGCCCCAAGTGGTGCTCCTTTCTCCAGTCTGCGGCCCAAATCAAAAGCAACAGCAGCAGTAAGTATGATGCGTACCCACTTGCGAATAGCTGCAATTCTCTGAGAGTTCAGCTGCTGCTCCCAACTGAGCTCGTCTGAGCTTCGCTTCTGCCTAAATTTTATTAGACCGGCAACTGGACCAACATCCTCATCCACTTGTTCTGCCACCGGAGTGTCAACAAGCAAAATACCTGATGGCACTGTTGGGCTCCTGAAGGTTGCAAACTGTGGCATTGGAGGATTTGTCTCGTATATAGGCCTGTAAATTGATCCCCAAATTCTGGATCTGCAAAATGCAACATGTGCAGCTACAGCGTCATCTGTTGGGGTGCCCATTCCAAAAACTCTCACTCCCCACTTCCAAACAGAAGCCAAAGGAAACAGGCAACCCAACCAAAGGTAAATGCAATCACCAGAGAACAAAATTGCGTCCCAGTGAAACCATGGCAAATAACAGGACCACCAACGATGTCCTGAAAGACAATGCGCCCCCGGCGTCGAGGGGAGCCCATGAACTTCTAAAAGTTCTTGCTATTGGGGAATGTACCCCTTTGTATTCCCCATCCACACCTTGAATCCAAAATAGCAATCAGATATAAATAGATCCCGAAGACATTACTTCACCAAAGACATGTCAGTTGATTTCATCAACGTTTCATCCAACTGATGTTATTCATTGTGTTCACTTAACAACGGACATGTCGTTTGACTATAGTAATGTTTTACCCATTTGGTATTCTTTGCCAGATTTTATTTGGTTTGGGTTTGGTCAACAGGTTTTATTTTTTTTCGTTTGGCGCTCCATACATTGCGCTACTCTACCCCAAAAGGAAATGGTGCTACGCACAATAAATCGTGGGGCTCCAAAAACTGGAGCCAATGGTCCCTTCTCCCAGGGCATCTTAATGTCATGTGATCTGAACCTCTGCATCGCTTCAAGACTGGCTAAACGTGCAATATTCTGCAATTGCAAGGGTCCTACTTCCTCATGTGCTACCTGTGCATTCACATGATGGCTTTCGTGCACCCTCGGTCTCTTTGAACTAGTTGCACCGTCTTCCCAAACTCCTAAAGACTGAGAATCAGGTTGAGACTCGGACATCTGATCTTCCTTGTTGGACAGGGTTTCCAGTCTAGCTTGGGACTGGGCTTTCCATCTAGCTCGAAAACCTCTTGCTGCAGGGCGTACGTCCTGTTCTGTTTGACCTTCCACTGAAAGCTGCTGTAGACGATCATGCTCTTCAAGACGGTCAGCAGTAAAATTGTGGTGTTCTACATTTTGATCAACTTCTGAGTTTCCAGAGTTATCTGCAGTAAAATCAAAATTCTGGTCTGAATGCAGGCGTCCTGTTGATGGCCCCTGTAAAAATGACGACTGTGAGGCTTCTGGTTCAAAAGTCATCTGAGGCTACGTCAGCACCGCTGGCAACACTTGGAGTGTCCACCTGCCGCCACGTAACTGTGATCCTGAACAGATTTGCCGAAACCTGACGAAGCACACAGAGGTCAAATGTCCAATCAGCTTGTGGATCTGCAAGAAAAAGTAAAATGATGTGTTGAATTTGCAAAGCACTGCCGTATCCAGTCAAGATAAAATTGAGAGAAGAATTGTGAATGAGTGATGGGCGACGTGGAAATGGTCGTCTGATCATATACCTGTCACTCCAAGGACAGAATCCAAGCAAGAAAAACTGCAAGTCCCAAAATGAAGCCTGAGGTTGCTGAAAGCAGGCAAACTGTCCACGGAAAACAGGCAGTTGGTTTAGGCACAAACGCAATGGGTGAACTCAGCAAAATGCGCCCTCTGCGGACTGGATCGCCCATCAACCCTCTGAGAAAAAATCTTCCCTTGAAAATGGATGGCTACAACATTGGCTGACTGAATACACATGCAAACTGTTCTGTGAAGGATGGTTTCCTATAAACGTTCTGCTGGTTTGACATGTGTTTAAAAACTCAGCATGAAGATTTTCGTTGTTGATTTGTTTCAGACATGTTGTTGACATCAGTGCGCACTTGTGGTATTTATTATACGCGTAAGTTTTACCGTTTACGCTTGGGTTATTACTTATACCCTTGAAGGCTTTTATATTGTTTGACCTGACAGGTTCAGGGATGTGCAGTTGATGGGGCTTTCGCTGCGTATCTCCGCTGGCCTATTTTTAGACACCGCAATCACTACGTGAGAGCATTAATTCTTCCGCAACTGGCGCACCCGCAGCTGCTTCCTTTGTATCAGGAGTGCCTGACACTGGTTCTCTCTGTTCCTGAGTACCTGAGGCAGCTGCTCCTTCTGGTGCAGCTTCAGTGACTTCCATGACCCTTTCATCCCTTCTCATCACTTCACCAGTCTCTGGATCCGTGCGGGGATTCCCTGTCGTCCAATCGACACGAGTCAATCCAGACACCATAGACTTGCTGTCCTCTTCTTCACCTGCCATCGGCGCGATAGCAAGATGCAAACTGTCCGGGTTTGTCAAGGTTTCTTGAGCAAACACAGCTTTCACATGACGAAATGATCTCTGATCTCCTGAAACTTGCAGTTCTTCTTCCAAAACAAACGAAATCAAACGTTCTCCGCACAAAACGCAGTTCCTGTTTGACAAACATGAAATTGGTTTTGAATAACTGTTGTCACAAACTTTCAAGCAAAAACCAAGGATGTTCGAAATCAAACTGAAATCAACTTTCACAAATCCAAGCATGTTCCTGTAAAATAAAAACTTCTGAGTTGGCAAGCACTTGGTAAAACAATCTGCTGGGTTCAAAGTTCCTGGAACGTGCGACAAAAGCAAAACTTTGCGATCCATCAACTCTCGGAGCCAATAAACTTTAATCTCAATGTGTCGGCTCTTTCGTTGCAAATCAGATGCTTCGAGAAGCATTTTCCCTGACAAACTGTCGGTCTTGACGACCAGTGGAAACAAGTATGAAACTTTCATAGAGTCTTCGTCATCAGACTCTGCTTCGTCATACCAAGTCACCTGAGCGTCCTGAGGGATAATGTCAACCCATGGATACAAACGACCAAGCACAAAACCCAAAGTCCTGAGCAAGCCGATTCCTTCCTGAACACCTGACTGTAATGCAACAAGCTCAGCCTCACAGGAGGAGAGCGTCACAGCTGACTGGTGCCTGCTGAAACACTTCATCAAACACTGTTGAAAGATGAAGCAAGTACCTGAAACAGAACGACGTCCAGTACTTTTCATGGGTGCAAACCCAGCATCTGTGTACACTTCCAAACCTTTCACATCGGGCAAAGCAAGCTCTTCTGATGGAAAACGCAATGCAACATCCATGTCAGACATAAGATACCTGAGTACAGCACGCAAACATTTTTCATGGGTCTCAAACGGTTGTGCCTGACCAGTTCCAAGCATGCTGACCAAAATCAACAAGTCTTGACGAGTTTGGCAATACCATGACAAACGACCTAGAACTCTGCGAAAACGTGCATGTCCTTCTGCTGACAATGGTTGGCTTCCTTCCTGTTCCAGAATGGGACGCAAATCCGGAAATGTTGTGCTTCCCTTCTTTAAATCAAACTCAGCAAAAGCTTCATCCAAGTACGTTGGATCCACCTGCATGTACAAAGCAGATGAGCCTGGCCTTCGAAAGATACTTCGGCCAAGGAAACGCAAGTGTCCCCCTTTCAAACCAACGCGGCCAGTCTCTCGAACCTTGACATGAGCTGATAGTGCAGTCATAAGGGTCTTGAGAGCTGATTCCGAGGTGGTGGCAACAAGCAAATCATCGACGTACGCCATGATGACGATGGGTGCCTGATCTTTGCCAACCATTCGACGAACATACAAACAAGGCTCCACAGTACCTGAAACTACTCCAATGCTCTTGACAATAGATGAAAAGAAAACGATCCATGCCTGAGAGGCAATTCTCAAACCGTTGATGCCTTTCTCAGCCCATAGAAAAATTGGTTCTCCCTTCATGGTTGACATGGATAGTGGCATCCGGAGAATTTCTGGTCGCTCCAATGGTGAGTTCATAAACGCCTGAGAAACGTCCAAACCTACCAAAAACATGGCTTGGTTTCCAACACTCCACGCCCCACAGGCGACTCCAAGAACCATCCTGAGTGCCTCAATACTGGGCGTTGGGCTAGGGATGCCCATACTTCTGGCAGACTGACCACTTGCAAAGTCTTTGGCAACGATTCTGGCGCGCACACCTTCCTGAGCTTCCTCTTTCTCGTTGGTAACCCACCTTGTGCCAATGATGCGCTGGCCACTCTCTCTCGCCACATTCTCGGCAAGAACCTGACCTGCACCAACAGCAGTGAGTCCACGAATCTCCTTCTGCATGGCCAAAAAGGTTCCTTCAGCTGGCAAGTCCCTGAGCGTGACATCAGACACAGCTCCACTGGGCTTCCAAAGCTTAATCTTCTGACCACAAAAATCCATGACGACAAACTCATCGCAGTAGCCATCGTACTGAATTGACTCCACTGAAAACCGATCTCGTTGAACAAGTTCTGGTGATGTCAACATACCCACATGATATGGCTGCGCCATGCAAACGTCAACCATGGGCATGTCGCCAACGTCCTCGGTGGCCATTTCAACGTCCACAGGCTCGACTGGGTCCGGAGCCAAAGATGGAGAGTAAGAACCATCTCTCACCCCACCTTCCTGTACCGGAAGATCCTCCAGATCACCAAGCGATGGCTTGGCAGTTTCACCTGACACAAACTCAGCTTGTCGCTTGCGACATTCGGCAGAGTGCCGGGTACCTGGAGCATTCATACCTGATTCACAACTTGGACAACGGCGCGTCGGGGTCATCCCAGCAGGCAAACCTGGGATGCGCGGCAATGGTCGTGAAGGCACGGCCACAGCCGGGTCATTGGGCTCAACTATTGGTAGTTGTTCCTCAGGCTTGTCGGGCAAAGCTGGCACTTCTCCCTTCTTCTGGTTACGGATCCAATTCCAATAGCGCTCACAGCACTTCTTGGAATGTCGACCTTGTCGAGTGGCACATGAACTGCATCCTTCAGTTCGTCCATGAGCATCAACCCAATGTCGTGGAGGCTGCACCTGATCTGGAAGTCGTGCAAACTCCTCGGGCAAAATCTCAATGGGTGCCTGATCAACAAGCGATGGATGATCACCTGAACCTGAGTGACAAACAAAACGTTCAATGAGATCTTGTGGATACTCAATCGGAAAAACAAGTTTCAAACTCTTGGCTTGGAAAAACTTCAGTTCATCAGCAATTTTCGCACAAACAAAATGAGCAAACGAGTTCCTGACAGGATACAAATATGCAGCAGTGACAAACCGTCCAATACTGTCAACACTTTCTGGGGTCTCTGCAAGAACCCTAGAGCAAAACATGGCGGAAATTCGAGTTCCTTCAGATGTGTTCCTGAGCAATTCCTTTCCAGTCTTTCCTGTGTTCTGGATCTTGCCATGGAGGTTATGCATAGCAGTCACATACCTGGAAGCGGCCTCCCAGGCAACCAAGCTGTCGACCAAATCCAATCCGGCCTTGGCCAGTTCCAAGCGCAAAACAGCAAGAGCTTCCTTGACTTCTCTCACACCACGCTCAACTGATCCAACCGTATCATGGTTCTGAGGTCCAGCTTTGTTCACAGTGTACTCCCTTGGCAAACCAGATCTCCTCAGAACAGTTCCGACTTCGTCCTGAGCATCTGTCCTGAAATCAACTGGCGGTCCTTCCAAAGTCTCAAGCAATCCAAACTCAGCTAAGATCTGACGCAAATGCTGGCCTGTCACCTGAACATTCTCGCTCACCGCAGTGACACCAAGCAAACCTGAAAACACCTGACGCAGCAAAATCATCTTGAACTTGCTCTCAACCAAGCCCAAAAAAAAGAAATCCACCTGAACTTCAAGGATCGGATTCTCTCACGCAAACTTCGCCTTGGTGCTCGAGAAACTCCTCGTCCCTGTTGGCATTCCAAACAGTGTGGATCAAACGGGTAATGGCCTCGAAGAACATGTTGACGCAACTTCTCCTGACTTGACAGCTCAACAGCTCCAACCATGCTGACTTTCAAACCCTCTGGCTCGACCACAGATGACTCAACCAACTCCATCGGCTGACTGCCATCCTTCAAGCTCGGTTGTGCTGCCCTGCATGCTCGTAGCCACGGAGTCCCTCCCCACAACAGCACGTCACTAATGAGCGTTCCACTGTCCTCGTGGTAGAGGTACGTCTCTCCAGGTGACTGAATCACACTCCAACCCTTCTTGACCAACTGAGTTGTCGAAATAATGTTGTGTGACACATCCCCAATACAACAGGCCAATTTGAATGATTGAGTCTTCTTCTTTCCAGATGCCCCAGTCACAACCTGAAATGCCAAACTTACCAAAACATTGGCCCTCATGTGAACTGGAGTCCCATTCGCTGCATAGTAGGTTTCCAATGCTCCTGCCGAATCCTCCTGAGCCTGGCAACGATACATGCCCTCATAGTTCTCCGACAGCACCGATGTGGCAGCTCCAGAATCTAACAACCACCAAGTTCCCTCTGAACTTGAAACCTGTGATGAAATGAGCGGCATCATAGTCGCTTCTCCAGATTCTTGCTCTTCTTCTTGAGGTCCTTCGGCTGAAACTTCATGCATCTTTCCCTTGCGACCACCTTTTCCTCGTCCAGCTTTCGCTGCAGGCTTGGCCTTGGCTGCACCTGAACCTTTCCCAGTGCTCGAAGACGGAGATGAACTTGCAGACTTCGGACTGCTGGCTTGGCAATTCGCGCCAATATGCCCGCTCTGTCCGCACTTGAAGCACTTCACACGACCCATATTCGTGCTGCAATCCTTCTGCATGTGTCCAGTCTTGCCACACTTTCGACATTTCACTCCTGAATTTTTGTTGATTGCGGCAGTGTTGAGCCACAGCTCACTCTCTGGATCCCATTCCCACTCCTCTTCGGCACCTTCGGCGTAGTAGTCCTGCTCATCTTCGTAGCCATAGTAGGTGCTCCAGTCACCTTCAGCTTCCAAGGCGTGCATATTGCGGCCTGATCCTCCACCCAGTTCTTGGAACAACCTCTGCTGTTGTTCGAACTTCAGGGCTGCTGATCTGTAGTCAGTATAGCCCTCACCTGACGCATGCAAAACGACGTAGTTCTTCACGTCACTGGGCAAGGATCTCAGCAACATCAACGTCAAGTCGACCTGTTGCAAATCCAAGCCAGTCTTATCGCAATGCTGAGGCAAGGTGTCGATCAACTTCCGATACTTGGACAAACCAACGTCCATCTGTCGGACTAGATCACTGATCTGTGTAGGGCCACTCTGTGCCTTAAACGTCTTGGACATGAACTCAGACCTGAAAAATGCAGCTTCCGCTCTTGATCTCAAACTGAACTCCTTTGCAAGCAAACGCAACGCCTCAAAACCAGACGTTCCTCGCACTGCCTGAAAAGAACCATCCATACCAATTCCTTCTGAATAGGCCTGTAGGATCATATGAGCTCGTGGATACTCTGCAAACGCCTGAGTTAGGATGGCCAGCAACCTGGCACTACGAAGTTGCTGTGCAGGTTTCAGATTCGTCATGTGCAGTTCGTGCGGCCAACTCAGCGCACTTTCAAGCTCCCACCCAAACGTATCACTTGCCAAAGCTACCCAGCTTCTCAAAGACTGAACATAGCCGGCAAAACCCAAAATCTCCTGTTCACGTGTCTTCCAAGTTCCATGCTCACACTTGGGCAATGGAGGAAGCCACTTCTCACTCTTAGTAAAGACATCCCTGTCATCCTGTGACGACGCTTCACCCTGAGTGTTCTGTGCAGTACCCTGCCCCTGACGAACTTCACTAATCAGTCTCTGAGGCGACTGCTGCAAACCTGGTGGCTGTTCCACAGTGTTCCTTGGAAAATTGGGTTGTGGACTGGTGGGTGGACGATCTCCAAATGATGACAAACCACTTGAGATAGAAGGTGATGTCTTCGCAACTGGTACCTGAGCTGGTTGTGATGCAGCTTGCTGCACCTGTGCCTGAGCAAACACATTCTGTTGATGAACTGAGTCATCTGCGCAGTGGAGAAAATTTCTTGCTGTCCAGTTGGACTTCCTGGCATACTTCCACAACCACTGGCAGCTTTCGGCGGTGGGGGTGGTATAGAGGCATAAGGTGCAGTTGCCCCTCCAGGCAAACCTTGTCCGCCCTCCGGCGAGTTCATCCTGAAACGTTGAGGTCGTTGTGCAGGCTGTTGCTGTTCCTGAGTCGTAGGCGTACGAGTGGGACTTCTTTCCCTCTCTCCACGCTGTGTCGGTACCTGACCCGCACCTCCGCTTGCAGATGCGTCGGCCATACCTGAAACACAAACAAGATTCACGCAAGACCTGAGCAAAGTATAAACTCACAAACACGGTTCCTGGATCCACAGACAAACCAAGATCACACAGATCTGTGGTAGGAGCACGAAGCTCCGCTACCACGTAAAACTTTGCACCGCTAAGCTGTGCCTTGAAAACCAAAACAAAACCTATCGCGATCAAAGTTACCCAAAGGCTTTTCCACAAATAAACAAACGTGAGTCAAACTTTCCGTGCTCTCTCGCTCAAATCACTCCAGACAACAAGCAACACTTCAACACACACTCTGTTTCTCTCGCTCGGGCTTGAGCCAACGAGTATCGTTGACCATTCAGTTCAAATACTGTTTAAAGGTGACAAAAACCAAGGAGGGGTTTTTGTCTAAACTGCAAACTGGATTCCAGTCTTGACGAAATTCCGAAAAGCGATCCACTGAGGATCAAAAGCTTTCATTCGGTTCTCAAACCTTTTTTTTTTCCGTCCAACGCCTTCATGGCTTCCGCCAGGTCGTTACACACATTCAATCGCGGCAAACAGTTGAATTGTAATTTACATGCAGGGCTGTCAACTTGTCGAAAGCCACAAAAGTGCTGGTAGTGGACCAGTACGCAGTCCAGAAGCTGTCCCAGCAAGAAAACAGACAAGAAAGCAAACCAAAAACAACAAAGCAAAAACAGGCAAAAAAAACACAACCACAACAAAACCAAAACAAAAACGACACAGAGAAGTGGGATCGCCACCAGCAATGGGAATTACATGCATGATGACATCTAATGTGTCATTATGAGAATGGCCCAAAACAAGAAGCAAAACAGAGGAACCACAAAACACACCAATGGGCCATGTAGGTGGGTGAGAGAAGCAACAAAGCTCCATGCGGAAACCAGGGATCCCCCCAGCCAGGATCCCCGAGATCACAAAGAGCAGCCGTTCAGGCATGACAATACACCCTGGCACTTCGAAGCAAACACCGACAACGCCGGGTCGCAACGAGAGTGGTGAGAAACGAAAAAACGGTGAAACAGGAAGGTGAAACAAGATCTAAGGTGAAAATGACAGCAATAGCTACGGCACTCAGGGCACACTCAGAGTCCGCTCAGTTTTTCTTTTCCAAGCATCATCATCATTGGGAGCTGTAGTGCACTCTTGCGGTGCATTCGCTTTCAAAACTGAATCCAATGCGATCGAGTTAGCGATGATCGCTAGCTCGACAGCATTGATGCAGGCTTGCAAGCGTGGAGCTTCTCGAGCGGTCAACTTGCAGGCGTTGCAGCCAATTGCATTGATACGGTCGGTTGACCATGGTAGCTGGCTCAGTCACATTGATACAGGGATGCGAGCGTTTTCCTCTGAACAGGGACCAGGTCTGTCATCAAAGTGTTCAGCCGAGGTTCTGGACAGGCAACTTGTGTCAGCTGTGTTGAGGTCCTCTGTCGGGTAATGTTGTACGCTCGCTTGCATGAGCTGTAGCTGTCGACTTATAACTTCACGTTCTGTAACATTGGCTCGGGCCTCTACACGGATGCGCAGACTCCTTATGCAACAGCAGGCTGTGCGTATGGCTCTGCAATCTTGCTCGTTGATAACGCCTGCAAGGAGTTCTGTTTGCTGCAATAAGGCATGGGTGCCTTCCAGTGTTCTGAGGGTGTGCGTCAGTTTGCAAACATAGTCCTGCAAAAGGAGGAGATCTTGTGCCTCATTGTGACTCTGGGGTTCTTGAGGCAGGCATGCCAATTCACTCGGTTGCGCTGTACTCATATGGCCAGGCGGCATTCGAGCAGTGAAGGTACTGGATTGAGCTGAGCAAAACAGCAACGGGCGCCATGGCTTGATGTACTTTGACATCGTTCTACGCTACCAGTAACTAGATATATATAGTGGCCCATTAAAAATGTTACAATTGTCCCCCTCCCCCTTCCTCCCTTCCCATACTTACAAAGGCAAGCTTACCACCTCGTTAGCTTCCACAAGGCAGTAGTCAACCATGGGTACCCCATGGTGACAGCACCTATCTACACCTATTTACACAATGGGTCCCTGTTATGTGTGGCAACCGTGGGTACCCCACGTTACCCGTGTGAGACTACTGGAACTGCACGGGCTGACTGGCGCTGGGGTGTTCGTGGCTGCCGGTGCTACTGGCTGTACTAGTTGGGGGGGGTGGGTCACCACTTCCTGCTGGTTTGAGCATTTGCGCGATAAGTGGATGGCTTTGCTTTGCAACCAGAATCCTAGTCATTTCGCGAGTGAAAGCTGCAGGGTCGTCCACTAGTGCCTTCGCTTCCGCCAGTGGCCTGTCAAGGACAATGGCAATGAGCATTTCTCCGCCATCTTTCTGGATGAGGGCCGGTCGGCCTGCTTGCATCTGTGCAAGAATTGCCACCGCCTTGTTTTCACACAGGGTGCGTTCCCATTCCTCCAGGGCTCTTTGCGCCAGGGTGCCCGTTTGTGGGGGGGCATTTTGAGCTGCCGGTGTCCCCAATGCACGGATGAAGGGACTGTCAGGCAGCGTGGAAGACGGCAGGTTTGTGATAGCGGCTACTGCACGTGAAATGTCACTATCTCTGACTTCGTAAGAAGGGGAAGATTTCTGCCCAATGGCCGGCTCGGAATCAGCCCAGAGTTGCCGCAGCGTGTATCCTGGCTTCGGTTCCATGTACCTTCTGTTCCATACTGCGTTGTGAGACCATTGGGGTGCGTCATGGTTTATTTCAACTGAGTCTCTTTTCATGTCATATTCTTTCAGCATGTCATCAAGTTCTTGGTGGGTCGCAGATCGGTGAATACAACATTGCCTAACGGCACCATCGATGTGCAGTGGCCATCCCACTGGCATGTGGGAGTCTTCTAGAAGCCCATCACCATTTTGCTCGATGATTGTGCCTAGCATAGGGACATCGATTGTTGCCTTGAGGCTAACCTGCGCACGTTTGCACTTCCATGTATCTGGTGCGAGCAAGCCACGCGCGGCCAGTAACGCTAGTGCTGGGAATTCCGGTTGGTCTTTCATCGGTAGCACCTCTTCCTTAATGACTAGTTTAAGACCGTGTAGCGGTTGGGGCTGCCCTTGGTCTGGTTGGGGCGTGGTCTCTTTGGGCACCGCGATGTCTTCAAACCAGGTGGGGCGGACCGACTGGACACCTATTGTACTGGTGGAACTTGCGTTCTTGATGCTTTCCCTGCGCAAGCTGTGGTAGACAGGAGGGATCATCCATGCGGGCACAAAAACAGTGATAAACTAAACATTCCAGATGACCTGCAGGTTCTGCGGCTTAATTTCAGGAGTGATGCATCGCACTTGACCATCTATGACTCGCGTGTACGATTCGGAGCGGTCAAACGATGCTGTGACTTTTAGGCCGAGGTAGAGTTCTCTAAACCAGTATTCTTTGAGCAACATAAAGGAAAGATGAGGTGCCCTCACTTCCAATACGTGCGTTGCTGGCATCAGGAAGGTGACTAACCATTCGGCCAAAAATTCAATCATCCTTGCTTCAAGCTTCGGGAGGATTTTCTGGACCGCCTGGAGCGCTGTCTCAATGTCTGGGACATGTGTAGCCGAGGGCGATCCGACTGTTCGCCTGGCATATTCGTCAGCAAAGTAGAGCCGGCACAATTTGGAAACCCACTGGCTCGGTTTCTCCATATCGATCGTGATCTTAGCCAGGGGCCATGGGTCGGGTAGCGTGGATAAGCAATGCAGTAACTCTGAAGTTAGTTCTGGGGATATAACTGGGAGTGCCCCTCCTTGTGGTCGATAATCTGCAGTTGCTCCTGCTGTGCCCTTGCTCATTTGTGTGTGGATGCGGGCCGCCTTGTGCACTTCTTGTATGGTGGACTCATATTGGTTGACCATGGCCGTTAAGTACTTGCATGCGCGGACTGCTGCCCTCCTTGTGTTTGGCCCATCTTCGGCCTGATTCTTGGCGGCTGTCGCAAGGATGTCTCTCGCTTCTTCTTCCGGCGACCGAGTTGGTTCTGTACCAGGTGCAGGTGCAGTCGGAGCGATATCTTGGACTGGCGCTTCTTTAGTGCGTGGCAGGTGGCCGGGGATTGGTAGCGTTGGGTGTACCCGGCATCCATCAAAGAAATATATACCTGACAAGGGCAGGATTTCCTGATCTGGGCCGGTCTGCGCTAAATTGACCAGTACGCGCCTTGTACAATCCTGAAGACAGGCATACATATGTGGGAAAGGGTGTGCGATCAGCCGCATGGGCATACAGGACAACTTCCGGGAACGGGAGATTCTGAACAGGAATCCATTTATGTTGAGCTGCTAGGCCTGTCTTGACTTCTTGGAGGCGATCTCTGCTCAGCCACGCAAGATCTGACCCTCGCACCAACATCAGACGGTATCTCGCTCGCTTCACCTCGTTGGTGTGCTGGTCCTGGTATTGGTTTGCAATTGCGAGGGGAGGAAATTCCCAGTTGAGTTCAGAGACCATCTACTCATCTGTGCAAGATTCTCCTGTTCTGGGTTCCCATGTCGTCTCTCCTCTTCGAAGGCCTCGGATGCCATATGCTATGGTCGCGACCACCTGAGCCATGCCCATAAGCCCCATCATGTCTTACGGGGAGACCAACAGGGTTAAGGATTTTGCTCATTCGGTTCTCAAACCCATGCAAGATGTTGAAATATTTCCAAACTGTTCAAATAATGTTCGGTTTCCTGCAAAAACATCACAACTCTCAACTACAAAACGAGACGAGTGCAACCGCAGTGTCGGTTGTGCTCGTTGAGTGTCACAAGATGCTCTATGAAGCATCGATCATCCAAAACGTACAAAAGTACAATGACAGAACGTTGCGGAGGTCTGAAAAAAGGACCGTCAGACAGTTCAAAACATGGAGCCGTTTTGCTGGCGCCTGACCAGCATTTGTTCAGTGTGGAAACAGCTGCGCTGGCTAACTGTGCATGCCTGTTCAACGGCTCTGATTGAATTTGTAGAGACGAAAAACCCTGCTGTTGCGCCAGTAGTGACCCCACTGTGACCTCCATAGGCTCCATGGCTGACGGCGCGCATGATTTGGCAGCTGCGACCTCTATGGGCTCTATGGCTGACGGTGCAGCTGTGACCTCCTCCGTGGCTGCGCCTGTGATCTCTACTACTATGACTGACGTGCTGGGCGACCTTAAGCGGAGAAGGCAGGAGTTGAAAGCTTCGCTGAAAGACGTCAGCAAAACGCTGAAAAGCGAAAGCAAAAAGCAGAAGAGACTCATCGCCAAAGCCGGGCGATTGAGCAAAGAGGACTTGTTTTTTTGATGGCACGCCAAACTCAGGCGAGTGTGTAGTCTTTTCAACCTTGGCTACATTGTAGTTTCTTCACTGGGGCGCCAGTTAGTGCGCACCGCCGGGGAACAGCAAAGCTTTGGTTTTCTTCACCTTAGCGCCGGTTAGTGCGCATGACAAAAGGTGTTAATGACTTTCAAGGTTGCATCAATGAACAGCAGCATCTGTGTTTGAAGGCTCGATGTTAAACCTGTTGTATGACATAGTGTTTAGATGAGTAACTGACGTTCTGCAATGCGACGATGTTTAAGCTGCTTTTTTGCGAGGAACATCCCGCCCCATGAAGCGACCAGGATTCACTTCACAACGGAGGCCTGGCTTACTTCCTCCAGAAGCATTTCTAGTTTTGAGTGTTGTAAAGTTTTAGCGGGTCGGTAACGCTTGTCTGCTGTGCACGGACTCACTACTCTGATGTGGTCATTTGCTTGTCCTCGTTTCCCTTTATTTACTTATTTCCTCCTCTTCTCACGTGGAACAAAACAAAACATCATTGGGGATTGTGCAAATGATGATTTTTTATTTCGGGCAGTTTCGACCTTCATCTTTTGAGGGCTGAAGATGCCCTTGTGTGCCGGTGTCAATCAGATGCGCGGCCCAGCAGTGCAACTACTTTTGCAGCCACTTGGCAGGGAGATACCATTGAAGAGTGGCCCATTTTCACCGACATGTTGTCTTATTTGCCCGACGTTTGCATCAACGCTGAAATTGTGGTAGTAATGTGTGGGTGACATAACACAAAATGCTTCTTGTGACATGTCCATGTGCATTTGACTGCGCAGGCTCGCACAAAATGCTTGCCTTGGAATACGGGTCCGGCATTTTCCCTGCAAATTTCCACACGAAATGCCTCTTATCACATGTCCATGTGCATTTCGCCTTCGCGGGCTCGCGCAAAACGCTGGGGGACGTTTGCAGTTGACTTGTCAATAGCGGTTTATAGATAGGTTAAGCGTTGCGCTTGACCATTTGGACTTTGGTTTGGAGACCCGGCAGGCTTTCTGAAACAGGGTGTGCCACCCTGTCTGATTTCCCGCTCTTTGTTGGGACCTAGCACGTGACGCTTAGATCGGCTTGAACACAGCGATCATCCATGAAGCTGGCGTGAAAATATCGCGTTTCCGTCTTGTATTTTTAATGTCAGATGTTCAGTTGGAGATGTTCCAACCTTGTGAGCTGATTCACAAACATGAATGCACCAACTGTCAGTTTAAACAAACGTGCAATGATCAATGAATGTTGCTTGTCATTTAACATGTGTAATGCAAACGGGGTCACTCATTTCTTTTTCTCAAGAAATGTTTGGATTCAAGTGGGTTTTGTGTCACCGTGCCAGTGTGATCCAGCTTGGAACAATTTAAGATTTTCCCCATGCTTTGCCAGGAAAAAGAAAACTGAATGTGCAAGTGTGTTTCAGCTTCAACTTGTCGACGGCAGTTTTTCACATGTCCGCATGTCACATGCTATTTTTGGTTTTATTTTCACATGCGTTTTTTTCTGCGCGTAACTTGGAAGGATGACTTCTAGACTTGGCGTCTTAGCCGGTGACTTATATATATAATATAGGTTTGTCTGAAAATGAGTAATTTACGTCATTTTCAACATGACATGAAATGTCACCACCGGATGAGCGGAATTCGTTTTTTTGTTTCATGGCTTATTCACCACGAGAACAATTTTTTTCAAACCAACCAACTCAAAACAGATCAGTTTGAGTGAGTTCGTTTGTTTTGTTTGTAAGAAGCAGTCACAACATGTGACATCTTTGTTTTGCTTCAAGGGAAGCAACCATGTGATTTCGGTTTTGCTGGTTGTTTACGACGTTTTTGACGGGGAGACGTTGTAGTAAGGTGTAACTCGTTGTTTCGCGGTAAGTAGACTGCACGCACGCGAGCATAAGATCCTTATTTGGGATTCTACATATTTGCAGCCTGCTACCGCAAAAACGTCAAAAATATCCAGTTTGCAGCTGTCACATTTTCACCTGGGAGCCTGCCACCGCAAAAAAAAACCTAAAAAGGTTCAGTTTTCAACTGCCGCACTCACCTGGGAGCCTGCCACCGCAAAAACGTCAATAATATCGAGTTTGCAGCTGTCACATTTTCACCTGGGAGCCTGCCACCGGAAAAAAAATAACAGGAAAAATCAACTTGCAGCTGTCGCATTCTCACCTGGAAGTAAACCAAAAAATTCCCAGTTTCCTGAAATCTGGTAGATGAACTTTTGTCGAGGTGGGATAGAATAAGGTTTTTTTTAAATCATATCAATCTTCCTTTGTGTGAAAAAAAAGTTCTAATCTATCCCACCTTCTGTTTTGCAATCTGGATTTGACATTTTTTTGATGGCAGGCCCCCAGATGATACACTTGCAAGCTGCACATTTGTTCATTTTTTGTGGTGGCAGACTCCCAGATGACCGTGGTAGTTGAAAGTTGAAAGCTAACCTTCTTTACTTTTTTTTTTGGCGGTGGCAGGCCCCCAGGCGAAAATGTGACAGCTGCAAATTGGATATTCTTGACGTTTAGGCGGTGGCAGGCTCCCAGATGAGAATGCGACACTTGCAAGCTGCACATTTGTTCCCTTTTTCGGGTGGCAGGCGCCCAGATGAGCGTGACAGTTGCAAACTGA